>CM050895.1:7525000-8125000 GCA_027726005.1 Juncus effusus
ATCAGGATGATGACTGCATTGCATGCCGCCACAAAAAAATTGGATGATGATTCTCCCCATCTACATGTATATATGATCTCCCAATTATTTTGATTTTTAACTATATAATAATATACAATAAAAAAGTCCATAATTTTGTACAACTAACAAAATACCCAAACATATTATATAATCTTCTGAAGTCTTCGTGAGTTGAAAAAATAGTTTTTTTTTTAATAGTGTATATTATTCCATATTTTATCTTTCCAAGCTTCCTCTTTTTCTCATTCGATGTATTTACTACTGGATATACAATTTTACTACAGAAACAACTTTCATTATTTAGAATATATTTGAATAGTTTGCCTCCTTATTTCTAAAATTGTCGAACATTGAAATATCATCTACTTGTTTTATTGTTTAATATTTTCATTTTCTCTTGTAGTCTTCCAAAGAAAAGATACAAAAAACGAAAAAACGGAAAAGAAAAACCAATAAATTCGAACACAGAGCCGACCAACAAATTAACCAAGACAACACTTTTGCACGTGCATGTCATATGCATGATTAATAACAGAAAAAGTCATATAAATGCATGCTTATGTGCTAAGTGTTAATATAATATATATATATATATATATATATTTTTTGATTAAAAATATAATTATAATATAATTTATATATTGCTTACCACAATGGGCCTAATCCGAGAAAGAATATACTATGGACTTTGATCTAACAATTCGGCATATGCTCTTAGTATTCCCTTCACGTTCTTGTTTTATGAAAAAAATATCATATCATTCCATTAATTCAACTATGGACTAACTACATTTTATTATTTTCTACTGCAAAATGATTCGGCAACTTAAGAGTTGGACAACAGTGTAGAATATGACATGTTTGGAATAATAGAATGGCAAAATTTTTGAATTTACTATAAGGTGAAAATATTTTAGAAAATAAATTTAAGACTATAACAAAATAAAGCTATATAATATATTATAGTGTTTTTTATTTATTTTATAAATATGTTCTTGGGAATATTTTTTTAACAATTTTCTCTTTACATTCAAGTTTCAAGTTTCAGAAGACAAACAGGGGCCAAGCCATAATTTCCCTTATTAAATTGCGAATATTACTCAGCATCACCTGGATAAGCTAAATAGAAATTATTAACCTCATCCTCCTGTACTCCTTTACTAAGAAAATTAATCTTTGCTCTTACTTTCATAACAAGAATATTCGATGGCATATCATCCCGAGCATACTAGGGTCTTGCCATGTCTTTCAGATAAATTTTTTTGATAGATCCGGCAAACAATTCTTAGTTCATCTTTTTTTTTTAAATAATTGTTGAAAGAAAAAACAATTCCTAGTACATAGAAAACAAGTGGTTTTTTTTAAGAAAAGAAACAATCAGGTGTTTTTGCCTTCGTTCTTTGGATCATTGTTTTCAAAAGGGCTTGTATTTATGAAGCAAACCGACATTGTAAATTTTAGTTGTCAATTAAAGTGTAAGCCAAAACTTTTTTTTGGAGACTGCAATTTTATTTTATATATTTTCAGATGATTTTTTAATTTATGTAGTATATATGTAGAATTTATTCTTTGTGGTCAAGAAATGGTGTGGTAGTAGCGATCTCTGAGGCATCTAAAAAAAAAAAGGAAATTCTTCAAAAACCCCCTAACTTTTCTGCTATTTATCAAAAACCCCCTAACTTTTCATTGTTCTTCAAAAACCCCCTATAAAGTGAATTCAATTTTTTTTTAGCCCCCTATGGTGTTAAATTCAACTTTTCCATCCAATTTTGATTTGTAAAAGACTAAAATACCCCTCATATATTTATTTTCATGTCATATTTTATTGCATTAAATAAATAAAAAATAAATTTATATTTTACACTAAATTTAAATTAATGACTACAATATAGACAAAATCACAATAAATAGTAGTGACGAAAATAATATTTTACGAAATATAAAATTATAATTTAAATATAGGATAATAAAAAAAATTGTAATATAACACCATAAAATAAAAACTAACATATCATAAAATAATATCATAAAATATCGTAAAATTAACATCGTAAAATATTATATTAAAAAATAATATATTTATTTATTATTTTATTGAATATAATAAAATATGAAAATAAATATATGAGGGGTATTTTAGTCTTTTATAAATCAAAATTGGATGGAAAAGTTGAAGTTAACACCATAGGGGCCAAAAAAAAAATTGAATTCACTTTATAGGGGGTTTTTGAAGAATATTGAAAAGTTAGGGGGTTTTTGATAAATAGCAGAAAAGTTAGGGGGTTTTTGAAGAATTTTCCAAAAAAAAAAAATACACAAACCTTTTTATAAGACTTTTCATTGTACCGAATATTTTAAAAGAATAATAAGCAAATATATTTATCATTATGGAACAAATGTTAAAAGTAAATATTATTATAAGAATTTCTCAAAAAAATATTATTATAACATAAAAATACACTATACTTGCAAAAGAATAATATATATTTAAGATAAGTATATATTTCATTTTTTATAAATAAATATTATACATCTAGAAAGAAAATTATACATTTACTAAAATTTACCTTGTACATGAAAAATAGTTGTTCCATACATAAATTGGCCAAAAAATATTTTTTGGAGAAAAAGAAGAAATATAAGATATATATTTGCATATTTTTTTCTTAGGAGCATACAATATCTATGACATTTCCCACTTTATGATAGTATATGTGATACTTTGATAAAATCATTTTTTTCAACTGAATATGTAATACAAACTATGGTATTGTCTACATAATTTTTTTGATATTTTTGTAAAATGATACATGCTTTTTTTGCATCTAGAAAAATGTATTTATATAGTTACACTTTCTTCTAAGTTGGAGAAAAATAATTATCATGGAAACTTGCAAAAAGGAAGAAAAACAAAAATAAAATGATCAAATAGGAAAGTATGGAATGAGGACACGTGTCAACATACTTTATGATGGTATATGTGATACTTTGATAAAATCATTTTTTCAACTGAATATATAATACAAACTATGATATTATCTACATAATTTTTTTGATATTTTTGTAAAATGATACATGCTTTTGTTGCATCTAGAAAAATGTATTTATATAGTTACACTTTCTTCTATGTTGGAGAAAAATAATTATCATGGAAACTTAGAAAAACAAAAATAAAATGATCAAATAGGAAAGTATGGAATGAGGACACGTGTCTAACATTTCATGACATGTCCAAAAGTATAGACTAGTAAGAATAACATGTAAGATTTATTAGGGCTTAGTGAGTAGACAGGGATATCGTGATCTTCTACTGCACATTTGAATATTTTAACTAATTAGCAAGAATAGTGTTCAGCAGTTTGCAGCGTTGATGTCATTTTTAGCGTACGATATAGCGGATGATATCATTAAGTATCATTTAGAGGAAATATATTCTTTTGTAAAATGAGAATGATAATTTGACTTATTTTTAATCAAAAAACATCATAATTATACTATTTCTTCACTAAATAAGTTCTTAAATTTAAATATCTTATTTTTATAGCCCAAAAGATGATATTTAGAATTAAAAAAATATAACGTAAAAAAAATCACAACATACAACATTTTGCCGTTGACTCGTAGCGTTTCGTACTATAGCAACGTTATAGCGCGCAATTTGCAACTATATTAATTAGACTATGAATTATTTGTTGATCATTCGACTTTTTAATTCAAGTTGCTATTTGTTTAAATTTCAAGTCATTCATATTATGGATTGATTGAGTTTCAAATCACTGTTTTTTTTGATGAGGCTGAAACATACATGAAAACAACATTGGACAAGACAAGGGGAGCATTTCTTCATTTATGAAAACTGGCAAGGCTTTTAATCTGCCACGTGTAAGGGATGACAAGGATACTCACTCATAAGAAAAAGAACCCTATCCATTTCCCAAATTTCTCTATATTATCTATCCAAATAAGACAAAGTATTCCAATGTAATCATTCCATCTCAGCCACTCATTGTTTCATGACCAATTCATATGCTCCTCGGATTCCTCGTTTAAAATCCTGCCATGTATTACCACCATCTTATTATTCATTGAAAAGATGGTGTGATTCATAACCATACACTGCTTCTCATGGGGATGACTTGGCGAAACTTGAGCCATTATTAGGGGGTAGTAATTGATCCACGTAATCTGGCTGGATCTGATCCAGATTGCTTTTTGCTCAGACACGTTGGCAGATGATTATGGTGGTGACATGTGGCGTATGATAGTACTTGAAACAGAGGTTTTCAGCCTGAGGTCTGTACGGTGGATAAGACTGGACCCGCTAAAAAGTGGAAAAGAGCAACATTGGCTTTCTTGGATTTTTGTATGGTGACACCTCAACATGACTCGCTACTATTGGCATGAGAAAAACTATCAAAGATGTATCAACGAATCAAGCAAAAACAATTAATCATAGTAAGGATGTTGAGTGGACGGTTGATTTGATTTTATTAATAAAAATCATAATGTATGAGCCGACTGACTTCACACTTCACTAAATATGCTATACAAAATTATACTTTGTGATAACTCCAACTTGAAACTTCTTCTAAAATTTTAAATTTTTTTACCGTTTGAACAAATGGACAATTGGCTTGGTTAGTAGCTTATTATTTGATTAAATTTGTTTCAAAAATTGCTCAAAAACAACCGACCTATGCTTGAAATAAGATTGCACAGATATTCATTTTATGAATGATACTTATATAAATCATGAATATATGTGAATTGTCTCTTCGAAGACATCCGATAAAATTAGAACGATACAAAGAAGATTAATATTACCTTTGCGCAAGGATAACACAAAAATCGAGAAATGGTTCAAATTTTTATTATTTCCCTCAAAAAAAAATGTGAAACTACTAACAATATCCTCAACTAAATTTTATAAATTTAAATTAATAAACATTATTTCATTAACTAATGGTATTTCTCAATTGTTTACATTAGAAAAGTATATATTTATGTTTCTACCTACATGGTTATTGTATTTGCGTAAAATGAATTTGAACAAAATGACAATTTTTTTTTTTTTGCTTTCCAACTTGCCCGTAGGCTTTCTCATTCAACAATTAAAATAAATTTGATCATTACAATAAGGGAGGGCAATCTAGACAATCAAAATCCTTTATCGGTTTTGTAGATCCACTAATATGAATGAACTACATGATCATAGCTAGAGATAAAACTAGAGAAATACAATTAAAAATGAAAGAAAGATGAAATCCTAGATTGTATATTTCCCTAGCTTCTCTCGATCTTCCGTCATCCTACGTCTCTTGTTTCGTATTTTTTCGTACAATTACTTGCGA
The DNA here is from genome assembly GCA_027726005.1 of Juncus effusus. Taxonomy (NCBI): domain Eukaryota; kingdom Viridiplantae; phylum Streptophyta; class Magnoliopsida; order Poales; family Juncaceae; genus Juncus; species Juncus effusus. The sequence goes on from CM050895.1 coordinate 7,530,373, forward strand.
GATTCTTCTCTAAATTTGAAGGATTATCTTCCATTTGACATCTCATCTATATGGTGTATCCTCCATTAAACCGCAAATGAGACGGTTGTTGTTATCTCCATTTGTAAGCAATTTCGTCGGTAGGAGAGAGAAAAAGGAATTGCAAGATCTTAAGGGCAAGAGCTTAAGGGCAAGGGACAAGAAAACTAAAAATAGGAAAAAAGAAAGGGGGAGAAGAAGAATGAGTGGAGGTGGAAAATGAATTGGCGGTGCGGGAGTGGCCACCACCCGTAGATCGGAATTCCAAGATGGGTGGGTGGGGCGGCTAGGGTTTGTATGGATGAGAAGGGGGGAGAAGGAGGAGAAAGAAGGAGAAGAGAGATAGAGAGGACAGAAAGAAGAGAGGAAGAGTTGGGGTTATCGGTGATGGCCGGAGAAGGAGGACCGGGGGGGGGGGGGGGGGGGGGGGCGCCGCCGCCGGAGGGGGGGGTCACCCCCCGATCTAGGGTTTTGTTTTTCTTTCTTTCTTTCTTTCACGAGATATGAATTTCAATTATTTGGCAAAATATCAATAGAGACTTGAACGCTAAACCTATAACCTTTGAATCATATACAGTAGACTCTAGTCTTTACTAGTTAGGTTATGAGTCATTTTATACTGACAAATTATTAACATTTAAGTTTTACTTAACCATAATAATTAATAGAACTGATAACTTTTTGATTCAAATAATATACAAACATACATTAGCGTATTGTACATGGGACATGATACACACCACCCTTTTATTTGTCAACAGTATTATCGGAATTCAGAAAAGTATAACATAATTACAAAAATATATTAATATATAAAAATGTAGAATGAAAATATAAATATATGGTACTTAATTTGGAAAATCAAATGTCCACTCAAAGTCAAAGTTTTTCTTTGACTAGCCCTTCATAATAGACTTTCCACCGCTGATAATCTTGCAAAAAAGGGATGGCCGCATAATGCTTCTTGTAAGCTATGCAACACTCAAAATGAGACAATTAATCACATCCTAACCACTTGCATTTATGCAAAGGGAATATGGATATACCTTCGTAATGCATGGCCATTCATTGATTTACCCATCGACTTCATACGGTTTTGGATCTCCCAAAGAAGCAAACTCACAATGCAAGCGAAGAAATTCTGGGACACGACATGGGCAGCGGCGAATTGGTGCATCTGGCGCGAGCGTAATGCAAGAGTCTTAAGGAATTCCTCCAAGCCTCACAAACGGATTGTAGAGGAGATCAGGTCCACGACACTACTCTGGTTCAACAATTGTTGAGAGAAAACATGTCTCAGACGCACAGGACATGGAAGAGATCATCATAGGAGTTTAGCTATTAGTCATATCTCTTCTTTCTTTTTAGTTGGAGCTATTATGTAAATATGTACTTCTGTAAAACTTTTTCTATTCAATATATTCGAACAGAACGGGCAACTTGCCTGCTGTTCCGTCAAAAAAAAAAACATATGGTACTTAAAAATAATAATATGTATTGTTATTCATTTGGAAATTTGTAATAAAAATATATGTAATAGACATACGTAAAGACATAATAATTCTAAATGAGTATGGAAGTGGGCCTTTTGTTAAGAAAAATAATTAATACTTTATTTTTAGTTAACTTTTATAGGAACGAAAAAGAATTCTTTTAATTCTATAAAACTATGTGAGAAAATCTAATTATATTGGAAGCTTTCTTAAAAAACGCTTTTAAAGGATTAATTATTTTCAGTCGTGAGACACGACACAGGTCGTATATCCCCGTAGTCTCTACGCAAAATGGCAGCTTTGTTTCCACCCTTTCCCTTTTCTCCATGTCAAAGAGCACGAATTTGCACATTAAGTATCTACATTATCCACATTATGCCCCTAAATGAGCTGCCCACGTTGTTTAACAAGTATAAATATAATCCCAATTGACATGTTGTCTCCCCTCTCCAGGGCTCCATTGAATTGGGGAAATTTCATATCCCACCTTCCAAAATTCAAAATATCATTCTTTTGTCTTTTTAATATCTCATCTTTCGCAGACATGGCAGGTAATATAACTTAAAAAAAACTGCCGCAAATTGCGAATATCATTATAGTTTTTGACAAATGTTAATTTTACAAGCAAAATGTTAATCATGACACCTTATCCAATTGGGAAGATGTTAGAAAATTTTGCAGGTTAAATTTTTTTTTAGACCTAACCCACAGTTTTTGAATTGATAGATTCTGTTAAATATGTACTACATAAGATTATGATTGGCGGCAATGTTGTTAGAATCGGGATTCTATTTTGAATCGTTTAGAGATAGAATTGAATCAGATCGTAAGATTCTATGAAAATAAAAATCAGTAAAAATATTTGTGAGAAAATAAAATTATTGAGTGCACTGACAAATTTAAAGTCATTCGATACTCATTAATTCATACCAATGTCGACATTTGGTTCATTTCTTTTATATATATACATGTTAAATGTATAAATTGTTGGAGCAAATATATTAAAATTCAAAATTAATAATAAATATCGTATATGTTATATCTTGATGACTAAAATATTGTATATAATTTGATTTGTAAACTAAATCCATGAATATACCTGATTACTCACGTGACTAAGGCATAATGACCCATTGTTATTATTTGCATTTAATTAAAAAATTTGAAATATAGAGTTTTTTATTTTATTTTAGTAGTTGTATGTGCCTTATAATATCCTAAATAAGTTATTTTGAGCAAAAAAAATATTTATTTTGCATTATATTTATATTTCACGAATATCTCATATCATAAATTGTAACTCTAAAATATAATCGTAAATCATAATGAAAGTGAAATTGTACAAGACTCTACATGTTAAATCTAGATTCTACCGGGATTCTACCAAAATAAGATTCTAAGTGGGAGTCAAATCATTTTCACAACTCAAAATCATAGAATCATAAGATTTTAGAAGTTAAATCAGGAATTTTAACAATCATGATTGGCGGTACTCGAACTTAGAACCTCTTTCCCAAAGTTCTAAGTGATTTATCACTTGAGGTAGCAAATTTTTGTTGCAAGTTTAAATTTACAAGGAAGATGTTAATTATCATGAATCATGATACCTTGTGAATTTTGCATTTACAAACAAAATGTAAAAAAAAAGATGGCGGAGTTATAATATTTTCGGAGTTATCATTTAAAATAACATTATGATGAAAAATTTGCAAACATAATATGTTTAAATTTGTACAAATAGCATTGTCAAATTCAGAATCCAAAATTAATACTTTTTGTTTTTTTAGTTCGGAATTCTGAAAATTCAAAACCAATTTTTCGATAAAGTTGCTTTTTATATAAAGTTTAGAAAAGCTATTACTTTTCATAAAAAAAACAAAGCTATTATAAAAAGTACAAAAATAAAAACGTTACGTTTTACAAATTTGTTTTTATCTCAACTTTATTTTCACAAAACTAACTGGTTTGCCATTGCCTGGGCAAGGAGATTCAGATCCCCTCATGCCTGGTCCGGACCCAACCTCAACAATCCTCTATGCTCCAAACAAACATATAATTTCTATAGAAAATGAATATTAATGTATTTAGTGACTTGTTATATTGAATGTAAAATTGTGTGTAGAACAGAGAATATGGGTTGGGTCTCCATTCTGGGGCTCACGTGTATGGTTACACTTCTCACCCCAACTATGGCTACTTCATTCCCTTACCGAAACTCATGGCAAAACCTCGTCTGTTGATTGATTTGTACACCGTGTTTAATGTTTATTGAGAAAGTAATTGTTTTTTTAGAAGGAATACAGGAATGAATATAATTTAGATAAATAGTTTTTAATTTAATCATTCAATAGTATAAATATTAAAAAAATAAGTATAAATAAGTAATTGGTTTTTTTAGAAGGAATAAAGGAACGAATGTAATTTCATTCAATAATATAAATATTAAAAAAATAATTACAAATAAATACAGATGCATTGAATATGACATTAGTAAAATACTTGTTAGTTCTATGGAAAATGTCTATGCTATATGATGTATCATATTTATTCAACACCGTTGACATTCATAAAACATTATAAATTTTAATATACTTATATTACTACAAAATGGATTACACTCAAATATTTACAATATACGAAATAAGTACAAAATATTATATTTTACAATTTATTTTATATTATAAAATAAATTAATGTATTTTTATGAAAATCAAATTTTTTAATTAAGTAAAGTATCTAATTATTTTAATCAACAAACATGTATTCAACAATCATAATATGTGCATATACCATACATAACAAAACAAACATCTAAATAAACACATCAAAAATAAATTATTAATGGTAAAATACAAACAAATGACTTGTAGTCTAGTTGGTTAAAATATTTGTATGTTTAGCAAATTGTCATGGATTCAATTCTCGACAAATACATTATAGCACATATTTAGCAAAGTATCTCAACCTAATCGGTTGAACATAAAAAATACAGGAGAGAATTCCAATGATGTACATGTGGTTTTCTCAAAATATAACAAAGTTTTGAAATAGATTTTGAAAATAGTACTTTCGCACTCCAGGAGTGCAGTTGAAATGAGAACCGAACTCCTAGAGTTCAAGAATAAAAAAGATAGTATTTTAATGGTAAATAGAAAAACTGTATATAAAATGGATCGTTTTGATTTGGGGTATTGTTGTGTTTGTATACTGTTTTGCCATTTTATATAATGTTTTACCTTTTTATATATTGTTGTTTATTCTGTGTATATATTTTATTTTTTACTTTTATATATTATTTTCCCATTTTTATATACTATTTTCACTTTTTATGTATATACTATTATTAGAAAATAAATTATATATATTATTATGTATATATTGTTATTAGAAAATAAATTATATATACTGTTATTGGATCTGTCGTGAACAGTCGTGCTACAGTACCGTCGTACTATATCAGGTCCCAAAATTTAATATTTCAATCATGCCGTGCGATACCTTAGTTTGCACAAAAAACCGGCTTTCAAAATCTAAAAAATATATATATATATATATAACCAAAATCGAACTCTCAGAGTTCGGTTTTTGTATTTACCAGTGTTGCAAATAGCGTTCTGTAGCGGCGCTATAGCGGTTTCAGAAAGCTAAACGCTGCGCATAGCGGTTTGTTGCGGTGTAGCATTTTTCGACGATTTAGCGGTGAAGCGGTCCGCAATATCAGTGTTGCATGTGTGTGTGCTGCGGTGTAGCGGTACGAATAACGTTTTTGATGGACTTTTTTTTAATGGGTTTCTTTTTAATGGATTTTTTCTTTAATGGATAGATTGTTGTATTTTAATATTTTAATATTAATCATATTTTTATTTTGGACATGTAACTTTTGGCAAGAACATTTCAAAATTTTATTGTTAATATTTTAATATTAATCATATTTTTGCATTACATATTTCTTCTTTTCGATTTTGTAGTGCATATATCTTCTTTTAGATTTTATAGTGCATATATTACGTAGTGGTATATAGAGAAAAAAAATATTTATACATATTATTTTCTACAAAAATGTATCTCCGCAACATCTGCGCTCTACGCTTAATTATTTTTTGAATTTCAGAGAACCACATGTACATCATTGGAATTATCCCAAAATACAATTGCAAGCTTATAAATTTACCAATAAACCAGGTACATGCAAAACATTTCAACAACCTTCCTCCCTTCAAATCACCAACCCTCCTTTCTCCTCTCCTCTCCAGTTCCCTCTACCCTGCCACACTCACTCCTCCTTCCAAACCTCGCCTTCACACCCATCGCCATCCACCATCTCCGACCACTCACGCCCTCCTTAATACCCTCTTTCCGCCCCCGCATACAACTTCAATTATTACCTCTTCCTTTGACCCTTCTTTTATCTTCCTCTCTGTTCTTCTGTGTGCGAATGAGAGATGGCAGCGTGCTCAAGAGGGATCAACGTCAGGCCGTTCGGGATCAGGAATCGAGCTGAGGTGGAAATGGGTTCTAACAATGGAGTATTTGAAATGATGGGATGGAGAAGGCGGAGTAGTAAGCGAGTGATGGCTGTCTCGCCCAAGTCTCTTCCGCCCCTCTCGTTCAATTATCGTCGGTATGGGCTGTGAACACTGTTTTGAATCGTTGGTACACGAGAAAATTGTGTTGAATTGGTGTTGAGTTAGTGGGTTCATGAAATGGGGGCATGGAACTCACGAAAGAAATTAACTTGCTGGTTTTAGATTACACGGTTTACTTGGTTTGCTCTATCAGTTTCTGTTTCCTTTATATGCGAAAATAAATGTTGATTCTTTTTTTGTTCAAAATTATCTTCATGCCTTGTCTAGACATTTATTTCAATAATGTTTCAATTCGAGTAATATAACTCGCAAAATGCATCTAATTCGACTATTAAATCATTAAACTTCACTCTTGATACTTGTAACATAACATCGTTTTCTTAATAAAACTCATTTTATTACTGCAGGAGCTCTCAGAGGCTCTTTAAAACCCAAGATTTCCACTTGCGTTGCAGTCCCAAATACTCGGCTCCTCAATCTCGCGACACTCCACCCAAAAGAGGTCACTAATTTTTTCATCGCCCAATACTTAGATTCTTTTACGGAAAAATCTACTTTTGGCCCCTCAATTTTGCCCCAACGTTAAATTAGACCCTTAACCTTTCAATTTGTTCAATTGAACCCTTCAACTCTCAACTTCTGTTCGATCAAGTCCGGTTAAGTAATTGAGGGGCTTGATTGAGCAGAAATTGTGAGGTTAAGGGTCCTAATAAACAAATTGAAATGTTAAGGACCTGATTCAACAAATATCGAGAGGGCTCTAAGTAAACAAATTGAAAGATTAAGGACCTGATTGAACAAAAATTGAGAGGGCTCTAATTAAACAAATTGAAAGGTACTTCTCCCTTTCATTTACATTGGGGACATACTCGAGAGGCCAATAATGTACTTCTCCCTTTCATTTACATTCTACAAATCAACCCTAAACCCTAAAATTATTTCTCATATTTACCATTATTTTTTTCTAACTTGTTTAGATACGGGGATCGCGAGCGAGAAGGAGTGGGGCATAAACTTGTTGGACGAGGAGGTGAAGGAGGAGGGCACGAACGAGGACGGGAGCACATGGTACCGCGAGAGCGGCGAGGATCTGGGCGACAACGGGTACAGGTGTAGATGGACCCGCATGGGCGGCCGCAGTCGCGACGGCTCCGTCGAGTGGAAAGAAACAGTTGAGAGCTTTTCTTCTCTTTTATTTTATTTTGTTTTGTTTTGTTTTGTTTTGTTTTGTTTTGTTTTGTTTTTTGTGAGGTTATTGAACGAAGTGACCGACTTTTGGACACCACATAGGGCATGTTTGATTTGATGAGTATGTATTTATAAACGTCTGAGATGATTCCATTGTTTGATTTATGGATTTTGAGTAGAGGTGGCAAAATCTGACCCGACCCACCCGAACCCAAACTCGACCCGACCTGAAAATGCTGACAAGTCAACGACCCAACCCGAACCCAAACGACCCGAAACCCGAAATACCCGGAACTCGAACGACCCGAAACCCGAAATATCCGAGACGAACGACTCGAGTCCCAAATGATCAGAGACCCGAACGACCTGAAACCCGAACGACCTGAAACCCGAACGACCCGAGACCCGAATGACCCGAGACGCGAATGACCCGAACCTAAATGACCCGTAACCCAAATGATCCGCTCAATTACTCGAAATTGAATGACCTAAAATTGCATATAATTAATGAATGATCATGAAACTGTTGATTTCACTCTTATACTAGTATTATATATTATTTTATAATATCTTCTTCTGTACTTTATAATTCAATATGTTATTTTAAAAAATAATATATTAGTTATATTAGTTTCATAGACATAAAATTCTATTTGAGACTTTTGAGCTCATCAGTCTTTTTAGTCGTGTAAAATTGAAAATAGATAGATATTTATTCAAACAAAGATTTTTCATCACAAGTTAAATACAGTGCGTAATTAGAGCTGGAAAAATCTGACCTAAACCAACCCGACCCAAATGACCCGAGACCCGAAATACCCGTACCTGAACGACCTGAAACCCGACATACCCGAGACGCGAATGACCCGAACCCGACTCGACCTACCCATTTGCCACCTCTAATTTTGAGATTCATGTATTTTCAAGTCTCAGAATTCATGAATTTTGTAATACCTCTATGAAACTCGTATTACAAAATACACTGTCTATCTTCTCGTAATATATCAAATCAAACAATACATGAATTATCTAGTACATGAACTCCAAAATACAATGTATTTGAAAGTCTCCCAAATCAAACATGCCTATAAAATAAAAAGCACAAACAAATTTTCGGGCCCCCACAAAGTTGTGAAATTTGTGGTGTTTGCGTAGGGTGTAGGAATTTGTTTGTGCTTTGTGAGGTTTGTTGAGAGAAACAATCAAGTTTTTTTTTGTTATAAAGCTTTCCTACAAATTCGTTCACTGAAAGCCGACTAGACTTCTGAACCCACAAAATCACAAGTTAGTTTTTGTGCCCCGTAAAGTTTAATAGTTGGGATATTTAACATGAATTTGTTTGTATTTGTGGAATCAGAAGTCGGATTTAAATAAGTGAGAGTTTGTGGGGGTAAAGTTTTATCGTTTTTGTTATGTCTATGAAGCTTTATTAATTATTAATTAAAAGAGGAACTGATCTTTTATGTATTTTAATCTGCTTGGCAGTGGTGGGAGAAGAGCGATTGGACTGGTTACAAAGAACTAGGTATCATAAAACCTCTCTTTACTTACTGCTCGCCTTTTATTCGTGTACAAAATAATAATCTTTTTTGACAGATTAATTGGAGAAATGGTTCTTAGTGAATTGAGAAACAACTAGAGAAACAATATCAATAAACCGTTGAAAACTTATCTGTTTTTAGTAGTTATTTATTTTTTATTGTATTTATGTGTCCTTTTTTTTAATAGGGGCTGAGAAATCAGGGAAGAATGCAGCCGGAGATTCTTGGTGGGAAACTTGGAAAGAAGTTCTTTACCAAGATGAATGGAGGTAATTAGTTTTGTATTTTGTTGCGCAAATTAGAAAAAAAAACAAAAAATTAGCTCCTCTAGAAATTTGTCATGTTAACTCTTTTATTAGTAACTTTAGGATCTGAAAAACGATCCTGGTATTAGTATTTTCAACCTAAAAAATTGCGATTTTTTTTTTTAATATAAATTTTAGTTTTTTTAATCAAATTTCATTGACAGCAACCTTGCGAGGATCGAGCGGAGTGCAGAAAAGCAGGCCAAATCTGGCTCGGAAAATGCTGGGTGGTACGAGAAGTGGTACACATACTTTCATTTATAAATTCGTCAAGACGAACAAAACAACTAAACAACAAAATAAAATAAATTAATTTCTTTGCTTTGTTCAATAGGTGGGAAAAATATGACGCGAAAGGATGGACGGAGAAAGGAGCGCACAAATACGGGAGACTTAACGAGCAATCGTGGTGGGAGAAATGGGGCGAGCATTACGACGGTCGAGGCTTCGTACTTAAATGGTGCAATTTTCTTCTTATCTTATTACCTCGTTTTTTAAGTTGGTTGGATTAGTATATTTTTGTTTTTTTGTTCTCATTCGTGGTTAAATTGAGGGAAAATTGGGCGGTACTTTGGGTGAATTGTGGGATTGAAGATTAATTGAGGCCTACTTTGGATAAAAGTAGGGTTTATTTGATTATTTCTTCTCATTATTGTTACAGAGTTTGATTCCGACAATGGACCTGAGTCAGTGATTCGAAAACGGAACTTGTATTAGTGTATTTTTTTTTTCATCTCATTCATAGTTAATTGAGGCAAAATTGGGCATCATTTTGGGTGAATTGCGCAATTGAAGACCGAGTAAAGGCTAATTTGGATAAGAATTTGGTTATTTGATTATTACAGGACGGACAAGTGGGCTGAGACGGAATTGGGGACAAGATGGGGCGATAAATGGGAAGAGAAATTCTTCGCCGGAATCGGGTCGAGACAAGGGGAGACATGGAGCGTTTCTCCAGCTGGCGAACGTACGTTTCTTTTTTCTCTCAATTCTTTATATTGTTTTCCTCAAAACTTTTAATTCCTTGGTGAGTTTTTCTGTTTTTTTTTTCCTCGATTTCTAAATTTCTTCAAACATTTTATAGGGTGGTCGAGAACCTGGGGTGAAGAGCATTTCGGCAACGGGTATGCACTTCTTTATATTTTCTCAAAACTTGATTCTTTTATATTTTTGTTGATTTGGAAATGAATTTTTTAATCCACTGTAGAAACGTACATAAATATGGGAAAAGCACCACAGGAGAAAGCTGGGATATAGTCGTTGATGAGGAAACCTACTACGAGTAAGTCCACAATTGCACATCAAACTATAACATTCCCATTTTTTCTTTTTTTCCGAGCCCTAACAATATTAATCTTATCTTGTTCTTTTATTTTTGAAAGGGCCGAACCGCATTATGGATGGGCGGATGTAGTTGGAGATTCAACACAACTATTATCCATAAAACCGTTAGAACGGCCACCTGGTGTTTTTCCGAATTTCGGATCTTCAATGCTTCCTCAGACGGATGATCCGCCGGGACCGATACCACCGCCTGAGGAATGAAGAAAACCATTTTTTTATTGGGCCCTGATTTGTTATTCGAAGACTCTCTTTGTATAAAAGAAAGGACCCTAATTTTAATTTTAATTCATTGTTTCATTGATTGTTGTTATTTTATTTTATTTGTAGTGCCAGATTTGTTAGTTGTTCAGTGTTAACCTTGGAAACCTTAGGAATATCATAAATGTCCATTCGAAATGAGGATATCCTGAATCCTAAGCCCTGCTGGTGAGATGTTTATTTGTTATTATTTAATTTTTTTAGTCCTTCGCTTTCGTGCCTTGAGATTCATGGTTTGAAACTACAATTGTGCTTGCTGGTAAATTAAATTTTGTTTACCATTAAATTAACTTTTCGTATGAAAGCACTTCTTTGTAAATGAGTGTAGATACTAGATAGCAATTCTACTGTTTTTCTTTTTCTCACATGTTTGTCGTATAGCAATTAAAAGTTCTTATCAATGGAATGTATTTGTGCTTCAGTAAATCCTATTTCATTTATGGTCGTTTTTGAAGTACTTGTCAATTGTCAACATAAGAAATATGACTAAATTGAACTAGTTAAACGTGAATTTTTTAAGCAAATAGCGTGAGTTGAACATATAAAGATAAAATGACGCCTTGATAAGTGAAATACCAATGTGATGATTAAGTGCTTTGCGAAACAATAAGATGAGTGTGAATTTCGAAAACAAATAGTGCGTGAGTTCATGAGTTATTGGTTGGATATGATAAACAGACAATATGATCCTTTTAGATAGAAAAATAATTTAGTCATAAAATGTAGCAATTAATTTTGTTGTGAGAGAAGATAAATAATCTAGTTAAACGGGCCAAAGAGTTATATGAAATTTTTTGCAATCTATTGATGGGACATTGAAGAAAGTCAAAATGAAATATATTCAACTCCTCGTATGATTCAATTGTCACGTTCATCACATAAGTACGTCTTATTTATTAGGTTATAATATCACTATGCATTTGTCACGTTCACCACATAAGTACGTCTTATTTATTAGTTATAATATCACTGTTCACTGTTTAATAAATAATCTTTGTTACATTTATTTCAATTTTCTTAGGTGATTCCACATTATGGAGTATGATGGGTATGAGCTTTATGCCAAAGAGCCAGCACTCATATTGATAATAAATGCTTAAAATTTATATTTATATTCATTTTAATTTTAATTTGTCGTTTATTGTAGAAGACTTTTTTTTTCTTTGTACAAGAAATGACTCCTTGTATGAAAGAAAGGGCCCTAATTTATATTCATTTCTGTACTGCCAAATTTGTTACCTTGCAAAACCCTTGAGAAAATCTTGAATACCCCTGCAAAATGAAAATATTATGTTTCATTTGCCTTTTTTTTTAATATCAAATAATATAGAAACATATATAACAGTATAAAACTACAATAAAACAATATATAATTATAATGAAATAATATATATCGATTATAAAATATTAAATGATACTACAAAAAATATATATCAAGTTGCCTGTAATAAAGTAGTATATAGCTTCAATGAAAATATAATCTATGCACATTATTGAACTTACTTTGGGATAATTTGTTTAAGAATTTTGAAATTTTACTAATAAACTGAAGGGGACAAAATAAAATTGGATTCGGATCAAATCAAAGCAGATTCGGGTCATGTTTGGGATTTGATTTATTTGGATTGTTCTAACTATCCAGATTCAACACTGACAAACTCAAGTTAAATAATCAGATCAACCAAAATATTTCATCAATTTGAGTTGGGGGTCCGAGGTTCTTTAAGTTATCTGATGATAATTCTTTGAGCAGTCAGTTTAAAGTCTTGTTAACCAATGAACAAAGGCCAATGCGCCTTCTTAATTTGTTTTGACATTCAACTGCTAGAACAGTTACTTTGCATTTTCCAGATTTCGGATCTTCACCGCTTTCTCAGACAGATTATCCGTCAGAACGGACGCAACCGCCTGAAGAATGAAGAACTTTTGTCATTGGGTTGAACCATTTTTTTTTATTGGAAAATGGATAACACAACAGGTGTGGGCACGACCCGTCGTACAATGCAATGTGCTTCCCAGCCGCCGGCGTCTTCTATTATCTTCCCATCGTCTCCTTCTTTTCCAACGCGACGGGTCTGATATATACTGTTTTACAGACTTAAGAAATTGTTATATATATATATATATATATATATATATATATATATATATATATATATACAGTTTTGTCTTAATCATATATTGTTACTGTTATATCACCATCTATATACTGTTTTCGTCGTCGCGTCTCTGTTTTCAGATCTGAGCAACCAGCTCCATCCGTCGTGCTCCCGTCGTTGCATGCTCAGCTAGAAGGCGCCGGTTGGAGCTCCGTCGTGTCGCCGTCGTGCTTTGGTGTGGTGCCTGTCACATTAGCCGTCGTGCACGGGTCGTCTCCAAACCCGTCGCGCAATATCAGTACCCTTTTTTTTTTTATTGAGCTCCAATTTATTTGAGGACTCTCTTTGTATATTTTATTTTATTTTGTTGTAGTGCCAAATTTGTTGCCCTTCAAAACCATTAGAATATCTCAAATATCCTGAATGAGGTCTTGAATCCTCAGCCCGCCCTGTTATGAGATGTTTTTTTTGAAGTTCTCAAGTGAGGGTTATTTTGTAAGAACGAAAGGAAAATTGAATAATTAATGCATTTGGATTTTGAACCCAAACTTCTTGTATTTCAAACAAAATACTCTATCAATAGATGATGAGACAAATTGCAACTGTTATGAGATATTTTTGTGATAATTTAATTTTTCTAGTTTTAGTCCTTTGCTTTCTTGCCATTGGAATTCATGGGTTCATACCACAATTGTGCTTACTACTGAATTAGATTTTCGCTGCACTTCTTTGTAAATGACTGTACATACTAGATTGGAAGTCTCTAATGTTTTCATCACATATTTAATGTATGACATTATAATTTTCTTATCGATGAATTGAATTTGTACTTGTCGGTAAATCAAATTTTACTTATTAATTGCATTTTTTTTTTTGAAAGAAAAAAAATGATGATTTTTTTTACCAACAGAAGAAAAAAAATGATCCAATTGAAACTAACAAAAAGCACGAATTTTTAGAGCAAATAGCATGACTTGTTGGTTAGGTCAGATAAAAAAGATAATATGACCCCATTCATAAGTGGAAACACGAATGTGATGATGGAATATGAAGAGTGAGTGATTTTGTAAAACAATATCATGTTTAGAGTACAAATAGCGCATGAGTTCATGCATTATTGGTTGGGTATGATATACCCATAAATATGATTCTTTTAAGTAGAAATATCAATCTAATCATAGCAAATGATGATTAATTATTCTTGTGAATCAAGAGAACATAATCAAGCTGAACGGGCTAAGGAGTTATGAATGATTTTTGCAATCAATTGATGAGATATTGGAGAAAGTCAAATTCAAGCCTAATTCCTAAATGAAGTACATCCTCTGATCTTGACCTTCATTGATCCGCTGAGGAGTAGCATTGCTATACTTATCCTTTTTGTGATATGTCTTATTTCTAGTTCTAATTTCTTGGTTAATTGTTTAATTAATTATCATAGTTTTTATTTCAGTTTGCATTTGTTATTCTTTAAAGAAGGCTGCATTCATATTGATGGCAAATGTTCAAAATTTTTATATAATTTTTTTAGTTTTAATTTGTTTTTTTTTTCATATTCATTTTTATATAAAAAAAAGACCCTAATTTTAATTCATTCTTTCATTTTGAATGGATTTCAAGATGTTCTCAAGGTTTTGCAAGTAAAAACAAATGAATACATTTTGCTTCCAGAATTATAAACAATAAATAAATGAACAACATAATAAAGTATTATATAATTATAACAAAACAATATATAGCTATTAAAGCTACAATGAAAATACTCTCCATCAACCATGAATTAATATATACAATGAAACAGTAAATTAAAAACAATGTATAAAAAAAACAGGTATTTCACCTGCCGTTCCTTCAAAAAAAAAAAATAATATATAAAAAATAATAAAATAGAATTTCATTTCATATTTATTGAATTTATTATTTCATTACATATATTTTTAACCTTTGTGTTCCTTAGGGTTACAGAATTTTGGAACATAATAAACTAAAGGGACAAATCAAATCGGATTCCCATCAAATCAGCCCAGATTTCGATTATTCAAATTATCCAGATTCAACGGTGACAAACTCAAGTTGAATAATGAGATCAATAATATCAAATTGCAGTACCTTTAATTTATCAAAATATTTCATCAATCTGAGCTGCGGGTCCGATGTTCTTTAAATTATAAAAGTCTGATGTTGATTAGTCTTTCAGCTCGGAGTCAATTTTAGCTATCCATTCAACAAAGGCCATTGGCCTTAATTTGATTTGATTATTCCGTCGACTTGACTTCGTTTGTACCGTAAACGCGGTTACCAAAAGTTTTTGCTTCTCTCTTTTCCACGAGAAGATAATAAACTTCTCATCTTTTTGGGTTTTTTGTAAACGGACCATTTTGATCCTAGGTGCCCATTCAAAGTGTGAGTTGAGTATATCATTTTATGTTTGGACTTTGAATCATTCGGATTACAATTTTATGCAAGTTGCATATTATTAATATTTGAAAAAAAATCTCATTTTAGCATTCTTAACTTTTGGATTTACTCACGTTTGCACTCTTAAGTATTTTTTGAGCACTTTTGCACTCTCAACTATTTTAAATGAGCACATGTGCACCCTTCATCCGTTAAATGCACAGTCAACAGTTAAATACTGACGTGACATGATGATATGATAATAAATAATAATAAAAAAAATTATAAGTTAGATTGAATTATATGTATGTATGTATGTATGTATACACACACACCCCTATATATATATATATATATATATATATATATATATATATATATATATATATATATAAAGACGGATATAGAATTTTAAGGCTAATATATATTGGGTGAGTCTATAACCACTATCAAATTTACTACACATTACTTCTCTCACTTATTTATGAATCACACAAATATATAAATTATGTTGGACTCATAAATAAGTGATAAAATCATTGATATTATAGTGGATTTGATAATGATTATGGATTTATCATATATTTACAAGTGATTAACATCAAAGGTGAGAGAAAAAAAAATGTTGAGTTATAGTTAATATCAAAAGTGGTAAAGTATCAGAGACAAATTAGAAATTGGTATTAATTGTTTATATTATAATTAAGTTTATTGTTATTATATGTTATATGAAACAATTAAGTATTAAGAACTTTTGAACTCTTACCAATAGAAAATGAGACAAAAAAAATTATTCAATAAAGAAACAACACCCCCCCCCCCCCCCCCCCCCCCCCCCCTTGCAAATAATGCCAGGATTTGGAGGCATCACTCAGTAGTCAGTACTCTTTCATATAAAATCTGGGTTCAAATCGCATCGCCCTGTAAACTCTCCCTCTCTCTCCTCTATCGACATATTATTGATGGGTCCACAACGAATAAAACCAACAAATAACTAAGACGTTGTTAAATGGATAACATGGTGTGCTATCACAGTCAACTCCAGTCCACATTTTCGTTCGTTATTTACTCTCTTTCTTCCCCATAAAACACAACAACACAACGTCAAATCAATCCAACAAAAATAGAAGAACTTGAGTATCAATCAATACAAAAAATATGAGTTCATCTCCGGCCGCGGCCTCAATTCTCCTCCTCATCTGTGGTCTCATGGTAGCCTCTCAAGCCGTCACCTTTACATGTAACACACCAACAACTGCCACTTGTCAAAGCTTGATTGGCTACGTATCCACTAATGCTACCACTTATGAGAACATCACTTCCCTTTTTCAAGTCTCCTTCTCGGCCTTACTCGGTGCGAACAACCTCTCCAACGCATCTAAATCAGACATCGTAAAGGCCGGCTCGACTGTACGGATCCCGATCCCGTGCAAATGCTCTCAAGGAATTGGCCAATCGAACAAAGTACCGGTCTACACTGTCGTGGCTGGCGATGATCTTGATGCAATTGCAAGGTACTGCTATAATCAATTTAATTTCAATGTGGACGCATTTGGAAGATGAGTTTCACACCCAATAAATTAGCAGCATAGGATTAATTTTTTCTTTATTATAAAGATATCTATTTCAGAAAGCTTCAAAAAGGTAAAACATATTCTTATATGAAATGTGAAAGCCAAGTATAATAATTTCTACATAAACAATTTGAACCCCTATAATTTCTTTAATTTCTGATTTGCAACAGGAATAAGTTCGATCAATTTGTGAACTATACCGAAATTGCGACGGCAAATAATATCTCGGACCCAAGCCTTATTCAAATCGGTCAAAAGTTGTGGATTCCTCTGCCGTGTAGTTGTGATGAAGTGGAAGGGGAGACGGTGGCCCACCTGGCTTACCAAGTGGCGGCCGGTAACTCAGTGGACAGTATAGCGGCCGAGTTCGGTACGACTGAGTCGACATTGTTGAAATTGAACGGGATTGCCAATCCGAAGTCGCTTCAGGCTGATCAGATCCTTGATGTGCCACTCAAAGGTATGAAGTATACTTTTCAAATATATTTTTGAAACATTTTTGTCTGGTTCTTAATTCAGTAGTTGAGTATTTTAATTGAGATAAAAGAAATATAATCTATTTAAAATCTCATTGGATTGAGTAAGATATTAGTCTAGCTAATTAAATGTATTGTGTAAATTAGGAGTTTATAAATTTAATTATGGTTTGAAAATTGAAACTAATCAAAATAAATGAATACAAAATAAGCGGCGTGAATGGTACAACAAAAGGTGCTTCAATATTCCATTTAAGCGAGTGATGCCTATCCACGCGTAGAAGAGATATACGGTAGCTGGCATGCAATAGAGAAAGTAGTGAGTAAAATAGAATAACGTCACTATCCATAAAAAATGAACTTCTAAAATAAGATTATATTAAATACAAATATGGTATTTTAAATGTTAATTTATTTCATATAAAGTATATTAACTACAGGCGTGTAATAATTTCTGAGGCTCCTCATTTTACTTAGTTATTATATATATATATATATATATATATTAAAAAAGATGGTGACTTCACGTATGAAAACCGTTCGTAAGATGGTGATTGAATGTACTTGACTTCCAACATTGGCTTGGCTGATACAATTTGAATTTGTTTAAAAATTGATGGTGTAAAATGACCTTCCAACTCCCACGTGTTATTTTTTTTTGTCACGAATACTTGGTTTGACTAATTGATTTAAGACCAATACACTTCCCAAATTATCTAGTGTTGGTTCTGGATTCTACATTTGTAACAGTGGAAATTGCTCATTAAAATAAAATTAAATATTGTGCAAAAATGAAAGGGACAGAGACAAGAAAAACGAACAACACACATTATGTTTAGTCCAATTTTGTTCTTTAATAGTCCTTGAATCTTTATATTCCTATTTCATTTTTCTAAAATAAAGAAGAGATGATAAATAGTTCACATTCCCTAGTGATCATGAAATTAATTAACTCTGACTAATTTTATTTTTCTATCATCATAGCGTGCGCATCATCGATCAACATCACCTCACCTGACTACGGCTTACTCTTACCAAACGACGCTTATGCACTTACCGCCAACGACTGTGTCAAATGCAGTTGCAGTTCAAAATCTTACATGTACGCTCTCTCTTTCTCGGATAAATTGATCTTCCTTTTTCCCAATATGGAATTAATATTCTACATTTTCACGGTAGCGGCTATACCAACACCTCTTTCTCGGATAAATATTGATCAAACGTATTATTTATAAATCAAGATCATAATTATTTATCAATATCATATACTTATTTGGATCTTATCAAGATCATAAGTTGAATGTGCTCATGCAACTTCCTTTTTATCAAAATCATATACATTTTAATTAGTTGGGCTGCGAACTTTTCAGACTGGATTGCGAACTGGCGCCAAACAGCAAAAACACTTGTCACGCCACAACTTGCAACATCTCTGATTCAATCTCCATATCTCTCGGTCTGACGACAAGCTCCGGCTGCAAATCGTCCATGTGTGCCTATAGCGGCTATACCAACACCTCTTCTTCGACCAACATTCTTACGACTCTCGCTAACCAAACCACTTGCGCCAGTAAGTATTTTAGTTTGTACTGTACATGCAGCTTTTTTGTTGGATTTGATTGTGTTCTGTGTGGTTTGCGCTTGAATGGGATTAATTACTATGAGGTCTTTTTTATATAAACTATAAACTTTGAGGCTTAATAATGGTATGGACATTATGTTATGGCCAACACTCAATAGATCACATTGTATTCTTTACTGCCTTTTGCTTACTGCCTCAAAAGTAGGGGAAAAGGACCCAACAAAAACTTCACTCAACGACTAATAGTACGATTATATTTTTAGTACAACCGGTGTATCAGAACTGATAATTTTTGTTGTTTTTTAGAAATTTATTTAGATTTGATAATTTTAATCATCTTGCATGTTAATAATCACCCAGGCGGTTCATCACAATTGGCACACCGTCGGTCTTCTTGGATGAGCTTCACCATATGCCTTCATATGATTTTGATATGGATATGTTTTATGTGACACGTCACACAATTTATAATATCAAACCCTGTATTTTAAATTTATGTATTTTTAATTCTGGTGAGCATTTTTGACAATAGCGTATAATGTTTTTTGTGAGTTAATAAATCACAGATTTTTCTGTGATGGTTATGTTAGTAAAAGCAACATTGATATGCCACTTGATTTATACAAACCATGATATTTTGATTATTTTAGTGATTCAATTATTTTGCTTGCATCTAATATATCCAGTTTTGCAATTCAACAAAAAAAAAAAATAACAAGAACAAACTTCCAAACGATTCTCAACTTCGATGGTACGTATCAATCAGTCGCATCTTCAATGAAAGGGAAAACCTAACAAAGAGAAAATATAAAATCAGGGATGATTTTTGTTAAATAATATATAGTAACAACAAAAGGTATTAAAAAATTACAAACAAAAAAAGTTAAGGATAAGTTTTGTTCAATAATACCTTTCCATTAATAAATTTTTGTTAAGTAATCATCAAAATACCCTACAAACTTTATTTCCACCAATTCAGGGCTAATAATGGACAGTAAATATTAGTTTTATGAAAATACCATGAATTACAAAAAAGGAAAAAAAAATAAATATATAAATAAAAATAGTATGATATAGAAATTATAGATCCCTCAGAAAGCCTATTCTCCACATTGCATGAAATATTGCCGCCTCAACCTCAAAAAGTGTATATTCTTTTGAGGGAGAACTAATAATTCATGATTTATACAAAATTCGGATTACTAAATAGCTCATCATAGGGATTTTTGTGTATTATTGCGCATTTAGTATGGCATAAAAATAAATATTATAAGATTGTATTCCAATTCAGGCTAAAATTTGAATTACAAGTAAAAAAAATTGCAAAAGAAAGGCATGTAACATAACAACATGAGAGATATACCCATACAAAAAGCTAAAATATCATGTATAACCTTAAAAGCATGTAATTTATCTT
This sequence comes from Juncus effusus, assembly GCA_027726005.1. Classification (NCBI taxonomy): domain Eukaryota; kingdom Viridiplantae; phylum Streptophyta; class Magnoliopsida; order Poales; family Juncaceae; genus Juncus; species Juncus effusus. Next base: position 7,550,651 of record CM050895.1, read on the forward strand.
TTAAAAACATTTCCTATTTTTTCAGGGCTATCCATGTCATTTTCCCATTTTTTTCAGGAATCCAAAATCCAGCATAGAAATGTACTTTTGATTGTATAGAAAGGTACACCTATAAATTCGTAACAATAATATCTTCAAAGTATATAGGTGCTCATACATGAAATTGCACCTAAAATTAAAAGAGAAAAGCTGGCCCCTCAACTATTGAGATAACTCATTTTTGGCCCCTAACCTTTTTTTCGGTCTAATTTTGATCCCTCCGACTATTCAACAAACTCATTTTCACCGGTTCCATCCTTTAAGCACTTACATGTCCGTTAAATTTGACATGTAAACAATAACGTGACATATAATCTTAACACATGTTCTAATGTAGCTATTATTGTGATGTGACAATGTTTGAAAAAAATAAAAATTTCCTTAAAGAAGTATACAATATTTTTATGTATATTCTATTTTTTCAAAAGCTACCATCAGATCCCTCATGTGTCAAGAATATATGCCATGTTATTGCCTATGTCAAGAATATATACCATGTTATTGACACATAAGCACTAAATAGATGAAAGGATTAACAATGAACTTACTGAACAGTTGAGAGGTTAAAATTGGACCAAGAAAAAGTTAAAAGACCAAAAATGAGCTACTTCAAATGTCGGAGGGCCAAAATCAGACCTTACTCAAATTAAAAAACAAATTCGAGTTTATTGCTCTTACTTGTTACCAAATTTCACTGACTACCTCCTCCACCACTAAAACCACCTCCATTCATTCCTCCGCCACCAAAACCACCATCCCTAAAACCACCTTCTCGACCAAAACCACCATCCCTAAAACCACCTTCACGACCAAAACCACCATCCCTAAATCCCCCACCAAAACCTCCATCACCACTGAAACCACCTCTATTAAATCCCCCACCAAAACCACCATCCCTAAAGCCACCTCCCCCACCAAAACCGCCACTCCTAAACCCACCATCCCTAAATCCAGCACCACCAAAACCGCCTCTAAAACCACCAGCAGGAACCCCACCCATTGACTCAGCGCGTTCCATCAAAAAAGCATTCCGTTCCTCCTTCATCTTGTTCGCGATCTCAATCACTTTCGGATTGAAAAACCGCTCCTTGCACAGCTTCCGCTCCTCCTTCTGGATCTCGGCCACCGCGCTGCCGTACGGGTTCCGAGGCGGTTTTTTGCCTAACAGTTTTCTGACTTCTTTTAGTTCCTTGAAGGCCTTCTTCTTCTCTTTCTTCTCGTTCATATACTCAAACTGTAATAAACAAAGAAAGTATCTGCTTCTATGAAAATGTTTTAGAGAGATAGCGAGAGAGAGAGAGAGAGAGAGAGAGAGAGAGAGAGGGGATTACGTCAGCAACAGCCATGGCTTCATCTTCACTGACGCCATGCGATTTTAACTCGAGGACTCGTGAAGCGAAAACACGGGCAGGTGGTGGAGCGAAACTTCTTATTCTGTTCAAGTTTTAATTAAGTGAATAATAATCTCTGAAAAAAGTACTCTTTTCTTAATTAGAAAAATAGTAAAAAAAAAAGATTAAAGTTACTAAGAAAGAAATTACTCGATGTCGTCATGATAGAGGGAACTGGGGTGCATTTTGAAGAAGCGCTTCACGTAAATATCTTCATCGAGTACTATTTTCTTGACTTTTCCATCGGTTCGAGGAAATGTCACTGGAGGCGCCCTGATTAGCAAAATTTGATGAAATTGATTAAAAAAGGTATCAAATTTAATGAAATTGATTAAAAAGTTGTTTAATTTGATGAAATTGAATAAAGAAAGTTATCAAATTTGATGAAATTGAATAAGAAAGGATATCAAATTTGATGAAATTGAATAAGAAAAGATATCAAATTCGAAGAAATTGAGTAAAAAAAAGTTATCCTCAGTTGAGAAAACAACATTAGAAATGAGAATACATGGGGTACTTAACAAAGTAAATAAATAAAGAAGCATCTTTTCTGCATTGAAATGCCGAAATTTTTTACATCTAAGAGGTAATATCTTTGAAACATTAAACCCTACGTGTCGCAGGAAAAATGAAAAGAAATCAAAACTAAAATACAAATTCTACAAATAAGAATCTAAAATCAAGGCCTTCGATTCGCATATTAAACAAATTAGACATTATCACTAAACCATATGCTTAAAAAGAAAAAACCCTACAAATTACAAAAAAAATAATAATAACTAAAGAGCAAAAGAATCAAACGACTGCATTTGTAGTTCAGCAAACAAGGTCTGAACCTATAAACACCGATCCGATCTAAAAGTCAAAAAAACCAAACAATCACATTTGTAATTAAACAAAAAAAATCTCACAAACCATAAACATCAATCCGATCCAAAAGTCCAGAAACAAACAACGACCCAACTTCAAAGGTCGCAAAAACAAAAACGAAGAAAACCCAAAATCTGTACTCACTCTTCCATGGCTTTGAGCCATACTGGAGTGGGCTTGGCGAGTCCCTTAACGAGCTTCCTCGTTTTCGTGAGCAGATCGCCTCGCATGTACGACATCTCTTCTTCTTCTTCTTCTTCCTCGGAGCGGCGCTCTCAACTTGCTGAGAGAAGGAAATGAAACGATGGAGTTAAATTACATATGATGGATGATTGGGCCTAGGGTCTTATTAAATTAAGGGCTTTTTATATACTCATTCTCTTATGTATCAAAGGCCCAAACAAGCCCATAACTCCTCACTCTTACAACTCTACAAAATTATCAAAGATTTATTTAAGTTTAATATTGGCGTTTATTGTTTATGTATCTAGTATTACTATATGTCATATGCAACAAGTCAAGTATCTATTAATATTTTTGACGCCGGATAAGTTTAACTTCTCTTACAAATAGAAAATGAGAGAGAAAGAAATTCATTTAATAAAAAAAAAACCCTAGCAAGTAATTATCACTAGCCAATGAGCTCATAGTCTAGTAGTTGAGTGCAAAATATTATAAATCATAGGTTGTGGATTCAATTTTTATTGGCATAAAAAATAGAAATGAGACAAAAAGCTCTCTCTATGCAATCAAAAAAAAAAATTATCACTAAGGATTTATAGGCATTATTTTATTATTTAGTATAAAATATAGCTTCAAAATCTCATAATGAGAAACTTAATGAAAAAGTTAGTGACCATGGAATTATTCAATCAATAAACTTACCCTCTCACCCCCCTCTCGAGATGGCATGGTATGCTATAACAGTCAACGCAGTCTACATTTTCGTTCTTTTTTTATTCTATAGCAGTCAACACATTTCACATTTTGCATTCTTTCTTTATTCTATTCTTGTCCTATAAAACACCACAACATAACCTCAAAATTAATCCAACAAAATAGAACAAAAGTATTTATCAATAGTCAATACAAACATGAGTTCATCTCCCGACACCACCACAATTCTCCTCCTCTTATGCTGTCTCATGGTAGCCTCTCAAGCCGTCACATTTAAATGCACATCATCGACTGTCACATGTCAGAGCTTGATTGGCTACGTATTTGCCAACACCACCACCTATGCAAACATCACTTCGCTTTTTCAAGTTTCCTTCTCGGACTTACTCGGCACGAACAACCTCTCTCTCACAACATCTAAATCAGACATGGTGAAGGCGGGTTCGACGGTGCGGATCCCAATCCCGTGCAAATGCTCTGAAGGAATTGGCCAGTCTGACCAAATCCCGGTCTACACTGTTGTGGCAGGCGATGGGCTCGATGCAATTGCAAGGTACCTTTCTATTCAAGCTTCGTCGAAAAACATAAAAGAGGATAGACTTTTAAATTTCACCGGTGCCAATTAAATTAGTGTAACAGAAATGTTGCCTATTTCTTTAAAAAATCACATCACTTCAAAAAAAACATCAGTAAACATAGGGGAGCTAATATTGTAAGATGTTACTGTAACGACAGTATATAAAAACTGAAAACAGTATATACAAACATATGAACTGAAAACAAACAGTATATAAAAATTCATTCTATAAAATAGTATATATTTGAAAAAAATGAAAACAGTATATACAAACATATAAACTGAAAACAAACAGTATATAAAAATTAATTCGATAAATAATATATATTTAAAAAAATGAAAACGGTATATAACGTATATAGGAACGTTAGAAAATAATATATAATTTCAATCCGTCGCTATAGTATTCCCGGCGTGATTTTCAATTTTTCCAAAAATTGAGGATATCTTTATTTTGAACACATGACTTCTGAGTCTACTCCAATTAAAAAAGAAAAAAGATTTTGACATAATGAAATAGCAATATAAACATTTAAAACCCCTTGATAATCATTACCAAACTATATTTTAATATTTTTTTATATATTATAGGTACAAGTTCGATCAGTTTGTGAACGACACAGAGATTGCGACAGCAAATAATATCTCAGACCCAACCAATATTGACATCGGTCAGAAGGTGTGGATTCCTCTGCCGTGTAGTTGTGATGAAGTGGAAGAGGAGCCGGTGATGCACCTGGCTTACCAGGTGGCGGCCGGAAACACAGTAGACACTATAGCCGTAGAGTTCAACACCACCGAATCGACCTTGTTGAAATTGAATGGGATCGACGATCCGAAATCGATTCAAGCTGACCAAATCCTTGATGTGCCCCTCAAAGGTATAAAATGCTTTTCTTCTTATCCCCTCTATCGGGTAATCAAAATGTTTTGAAAATATGTCAATTACAAATTAACACAAAAATATATTTGAAATGTGATAAACTAATTTCGGGTTTAATACGGCTAGAAAATATTTGGCATGTGGTAAACCAATTGAAATTCACATTAGCATTAGTAAATTTGACTAAGGAGACTGTTAATGGGGATATTTATCATAATCCATTGTTGAAAATGTTGATTGAGATATATAAAAAATTAATATTAATAGTTTAAATATTACTGGCACCAATTAATGGAGTGCCCATGTTTTCTGTATTTTTATTATAAAAACTATGCCACTAGTAGTAAGTTCACAAAAGAAAAAGAAAAACTTTTCAAGTGTCCTTGTTTTTCATTGTTGTCTGTCTCGTGGGGGCATAGACTAGGACAATTTTTTTAGTTCGCATAAATTAAAAATGGAAAATTATGATCCAATATCAGGGTCATTAATTATGTAAAGTATAGTGTGCTCTTATTTAATTTGGCTTCATCAAGAAGCGAAATATATCATGATAATAAATGGAACACATTCTGATAGTAAAGAAAATTAAAGTGTGCTAAAGATTAGTAAGTAAACTATATTGTGATGATAAGTAGAATACAATATTATAGTAACAAGGGAAGACATATATACGGTGTTAAGGGGCTTCGTTTTAAAAAATTACAATAAATTGAAATTTTAAGGTGTTTTTGAGATTTCATTAAGGAAGTTGAGTGATACCAAACCAGGCTAGGAATTATAGACAGTGTTTTTTTTGGGTTTATTATCACCATTGATGTGATGATGGCTGAATTTCATAATAGTGAATTATATAATATCCTTTCAAGCTCAAAATGTTAAATTTATTGTGCAACTTATAGTTGTAGACCGCTTTGTTACCAAGGAAGAACCTTGACTGTACAAAATAGAAATATATGTATTTCTAATTTTTTTTTACTAAAACACTAATGATAATGATATCTGGAAAAAGATTTGGACATGCCATCTTATTTAGCTCATATTGGCTCCCAATATGATGAAAACCAAAACTGGGTGCCACCCCATACATTTGTATTTTTCTATTAGCTCATAGTATCTCCAATATATTTCAGCCCAAAGTTTCAACCGGTCCATATTATTGGCTCCCAAGCTTCCATATCTTTCAGCCGAAAGTTTCATAATTTTATTTTGGTTTCATTAAACCTTTATATTCACAACAATATACTTTAGATTCTAAACATTATACCTTTATATTTCCAGTAATATACCTTACATTCTAAATAGTATACTTTTATATTCACAATAATATATCTTTTATCTCACATCATGGGTTTTTTTCTGTGATAAGATGCCAATGCGGACCTAGAAGATTAGACTAATCAAGAAATTTCTCCGTCAAAATGATGCAATATACATTTATATCACAACAATATACTTTAGATTCTAAACATTATACTTTATCTTTCCAACAATATACCTTATATGAGAAATTCAATGGGAGCTATTGGGAGCTACAAAAAAAAAATTATATGTTTAATTTCGTGGGAGCCATTTTGGGAGCTCATAATCCTTTCAGCAAATATGAGAGTTTTGGAGTCTATTTAATCGGGAGTCCTAATGATTTCTAAATGACTCCCATTTCTGCGACACGTGGCGCGATCTCGTTGGTTGGGAGCCAAGAAGCCCTAATTTGCGGGAGGTTAATAGTCGCTCCCTATTTTTAATTAGCATAACCATATCACCCCAAATCAATTAATACCGTAAAATTTAATCATTTATGGGTATAGATTGCAAAATCTATGTGGATTCTTCTTAGTCAATTAATATAATACTTTTTAAAGGAAATTAGGAGCAACCTTTTTTTCTCAATTGGATCTAGTATTCTTAATCTTTAGAATTGAATTTTCTCTCTGTAATCTGCGAAAATTAAATATTGTGTAAAAAAAATTAGGGACAGGGATAAGAAAACAGAACAACACAAACTATGCGGAACAGAAATTTAAAACCCCTGATTTATCTTTACCCGCAATTAAAACACAGTTTCGGTCTCGGAATTAGAGAAAAGAGTTGGTATATGGTACATATTGCTTCTGATAATGAAATTAGCTCATATTGTTTGTTTTTCTATTATTGCAGTGTGCCAATCATCTATTAGCAGCGACTCACCTGATTATGGCTTACTCTTATCAAATGATACTTACACGCTTACCGCCAATGATTGTGTCATATGCAGTTGCAGCTCAAGCTCTTATGTGTATCTCTCTCTCTCTCATATGATAATATGATTTGATCTTCCTTTTTTTTCTCTTCTCCAATATAGAATTTGATACTCTATATTTTGATGGAATTCAATTTAAGCGGATTTCGAAATCAGTTTCCCTTGGAAGAAACAACTTGGGATCAAATCATTCGATGCACTTTTCGTAAACAAAACCTGTCCAATTACACCTTCTTTCCAATGGAATACCCTTCACATCTCAAACAAAAGAGACTTGCAAATTCCTTTTCCCTCTATTTCAATCTTGCAATTTTTAAACTCAGTACATTGTGATTATGAGTTAGACCGCAAACTTTTCAGGCTGGTTTGCATGCTGGTGTCAGACAAGAGTAGTAGTTGCCACGCTATGACTTGCAGCGATAATGCAACCTTATCTCTCGGTCCACTCTCCGACTTGTCTCTCGGTTCGACCGTCATCTCCGACTGTGAATTGTCCACATGCTCCTATACCGGCTATAGCAACACTTCCTCTTCAATCAACATTCTTACGACTCTCACTGACCAATCCACAGCTTGCACCAGTAAGTATTTTTTATTATCAATCTGACTTTGGTATCATATCGATAGAGGCAGATCTTTAGAAGAACTAGGAGTGGAACATGTCTCATCTTTATTTGAAATGAATTATTAGGCTTTTTGCCTCTTGCCTAAAAAAAGTAGTTTTGGCCAATAGTACTGGGCTACGATAATATTTGAAGTACAGACTGACATATCTGAATTCTGAAGGACTGATTTAAAATATTGTGTTTTTTAATCTTTAAAGCTTATGTAAGTTTGGTTAAATCTTAATCATGCATGTTGATATGTTCATAATTACTCAGGCGGTTCATCGTCACAAACAGCACGCAGTCGATCTTCTTGTATGAGCTTCGCCATATCTCTTCATATGATTTTGATATGGATATGTTTTATGTCATAAGCCACACAAAGATTTATAATGTTAGCCCTATATTTAAATTTTTATTATTTTATATTTTGGTGAGTAGAAGTGTGTGTGCTCGGTTTCTTATGATTTCATTCTGGCGAATATTTTAGTTTATACTGGTTTTTATGTGACTTAATAAAGCACAGATTTTTCTGTGATTGTTTCGTTATATTGATATATCATTGATACGAACCTTGGTATTTTGATTGTGTTATCTTTATATATAAATTATTCCTTATTTTTATATATATAGTTTTATTATGTACACAATTTCTTATATGTTAATATACTATTTTACTTGTGCTTTTCTATGTTTGTTTACTACTCAGTACTCATACTATTTATCAGTATTATATATACAATATATAACTGATTTTATTAGTATTATATATTGCTTATAATATACTTATGTATGAACTTAGGACTTCTATATGTATAATAACATTAATAAAAATAATACATAACTTTTTTTTTGAAAAAATAAAATAAAATGTAATTTATACCAAAATTAAATACAGGCAGGGGAGAACTTAGAATAGATTTATACAGGGGCAAAGTAATACAGCCAGAAAAATGTTTTGGCCAATTGGGATTCGTTTCCCTTGGCCTTGGATTCCAAATGAACGTGAGTTTGAACCTTGTTATACAACCCGATTTTTTTTATAATTTTTATAATTTACACTAGAAATATATTGGAATGTAGGTTATTATTTTTTTAAAGAGGGCCGAAATCATATAACCAATACTTAGCATATTTGATAGATCTGCCTCTGTGTATAGAATGATTATGTAATTCCAAATTGCAATAATAGGAGACAACCTATTAAATTTTCCATTGAACGATGGTCTAGGGGCCCGAGATACCCCATCATAACTCATAAGCATCCTAATAAATTTTACCGAGGAACTTCACATGGCGCAATAGAGAGAACATTTACTGTGAGTATTTTACCCACAGTGACCCTCATTGTTTTTAATTTATAAAATAGCATTAATGTTGTTTTAACGCCTCTTGTATTGTGTGTATACTGATGAGTAATTTCGCCTGCTAAGATGGAGAAATTAAGTCACCTAAATTCAACAAAAAAGAATCTTTTACTGCCGACCGTTTGTTAAGTGGGCGAGAATTAATGATTACCACCCAAATCTAGATAGGGGTGTCAATGGATCAGTTTCGGGTCGGATTCAGGAAATATCAACATACGAGTGCAATTTAAATTCAAAAGATTTAAATACGAATCAAAATTCATTAAGAAAATAAAGATTCAAATGCGAATTCAAATTCATTAACAACACGAATTTCGAATTGGATTTTAAATCATGTCATTAAATTCAAAAGAAAATTATAAATGCATAAATAAAAAGCATTTCATACATACAACATAAGTAGCAACATCATGTTATATAAAAAACTTGCCAATTAGTCAGCCAACTGCGAATTATCACTGTCAAAAAAAAAAAATCTTGATAATTGACCGCTTACCAAATAGTAATCCTAATTAATTTCTTACCTTTAACTCATAAGATATGTGATTTTTTTATCTATTTTTTCTTTTGCATTTATTATTTTGTTCCTACATATACATATTTACTATAGGAAACGTTTTCAAAAACCCCTAGCTTTTGTTGATATTTTCAAAAATCCTCTATCTTTTTAGATTCTTTCAAAAACCTCCTATCTTTTTAAGCTTCTTCAAAAAGCCCCTAACTTATTTGAATATTATCAAAGCCCCCCTCTCCTTTAATTATATATTTTGAAATAAAAATTTTACCCTCTATTTTATTATAGCTCTAATTATTATTCTATTTTTTGTTTAAATTACAAATATTCCAAATTATATTAAAAAAATATATTTTTTTTATAAATATGTACAAAAAAATAATTCAAAATTTTTTCTATATATTTTTTGAAGGATTATTAATGAGTGGCGAAGCTTTATAGATACAAGATTTTTGACAGGGTAGTATATATTAGTAGTACGTTAATGGAAAAAAATTGAAATATATGCATTTACCCACCGCTCTCCCCCCCCCCCCCCCCCCCGGAACTTTTCTGCAGTATTAATCGGTATGGAGAAATTTTTTTGCCCCCCCTTCGTATTTTCCGTCAAGTTCCGCTACTTTATGGTTGTATTGTTGTTTTACTCCAAATTGTATTTAAAAAATCTTCAAATTTTATTTTTTATTTTTGTGCACATATTTATAAAAAAATTATTTTTTCAATATAATTTGGAATATTGAGAATAATAATCATAACCCTTAAAAAAATAAAATTATACTAAAATGAGGGGTAAAATAGTCATTTTTAAAATTATAACTAAATGAGAGGGTTTTTTTGATAATATTGAAAAAAGTTAGGGGGTTTTAAAGAAGACTAAAAAAATAGAGGGTTTTGAAATAATCCAAAAAGATTAGAGGATTTTGATAATATTAAGAAAAGTTTGGGGGGTTTTTGAATTTTTTTTACTAGGATACATTTTTTCGATTCACATGCAAATCCATTTATTCGGATTTGGACTAGGTTATCGGATTATGGATATCTATTGACAGCCCGGAATCTATAGCAGATCCGCAATTTCTGCAAAATAAGAAAAATGATGCTATTTTGACAAATTATAACAAAAAGATGATCTTGACCATGTCATAAACTTATATTGCACGGATTTAGTTGCTCTCGTATCTCTGCAGCTAAAGAGGCTACAATTGGAATCTAAAAAAAAACCTAAAATTGGGAGATCAATCCTCACCAAAATAAACCAACAAATGGCAGAAGAAGAACACAACCCATCATCTTCGTCTCCCTCTCTCCCCTCAAATTCAAACCCCAGATTTAGAAGCCATTGTCAAACACTTCTTCGCTTCATCTTCCTAATCTTTCTCCCACTCATTCTCTCTCTATCCTTATATCAACCCAAAGACTTCAATCCTTCGCCGCCTCCTCACGACTACTCTTTCGAGTCCATACCGATACCAACAAAACACGATGGAATTCTCGAGGCGATGGAACAAATAGGAGATGGGATTTTGGAGGCACCGGAAGATTTAGCGTACGAATCAGAAACTAGGTATTTGTACACTGGATGTGCTGATGGTTGGATTAAGAGAGTTAGTTTGGCTAATGATGAAGAGTTTGAGATTGAGAATTGGGTTCGAACTGGTGGCCGGCCTCTCGGAGTTGCGTTTGGGTTGAAGAATGAGCTCATTGTTGCTGACTGTCATAAGGTTATCATTTTATTTTTATTTTTATTTTTATTTTTTTTGAGAAAATAGCATTTTATTTTCAAGATTTAAGATTCAAGATTAAAAAACAAAACAAATCTACAAGCCTTAAAATAAAGAGGGCAATAAGCATTAATCACAGCTGATAAGTTGACCATCAGCCTCAAATATTTTTTTAAAAATCATTAACAAATAGAAAAACAATATGTGGCAGTTTGATGTTAATTTTAAATAGTAGTATAAACCAATTATTACTAAATGCAAATAATAAAGTATATCTTACCAATCAAATTAATTGATTGATCTTGTATTATAATATAGAGTTCTTCCCATATAATATATTCTTCAACACTTACCACTAATCAAATTTATCTTGTATTATATATTGTTTCAACCCTTAGCACCAAGTTAATTAATCTTATATTATATTTTTCATCCTTTGTATTTTAATCTTATATTATATATTTTTCCAACCTTTACCATCTGGCCACCAATCCCATGTCATGGCACAAACCCAATGTCTCCTCCAAAACCAAAACAAGAAAGAACAAATTTTGGTTTTCATAATTCAACCCGGCTTTGGCCTTCTTTACCATACTCCATTTCGAAGAATTCGACCCGGCTTCACTCCCTGAAGATCACTCATTCTCTCCTTCTATAACCATCCCGGTGTATTTTGACGGGGGTCCTTGAATTGACGGAACAAATCGGAAAAGGACCACTGCCCGTACCGGAGGATTTGACATATGATCTTAATAGATACTAGGGGATAGTGGCACCTTCTAGATTTTGAAATATTAGTATATATATGAATTATTATTATTTTATTATATTTTGTTAAAATGTTAGAGTTATATGTATTTCTCCTATAATTTTTATGTATTTTTCATTAACACCCCCTCCCCCCCCCAAAAAAAAAAACAATTGATTTGATCAAGATCCACCATTGATAACGTGCTCACTAATTACCTATATAATCTGTATTAAGTATTAACTAATCTAATTATGAATGTAGCTAGAGAGTCCACAAAGGGGTTCATAATTCAATGCATATTGCATAATGAATCGTATGTAATGAGTTCAAATTATATTAGCATTAAATAATAAGACTTTAATCTTCTTTATTCAATAAAAAAGACATGGAACTCAGTACCATTATTTGTTGTTAAAGAGATTCAAATATCTAATATCTGATATTTTCTTCATCATATATTCAATATTTATCAGCTCACCGGTCTATTATGCTCTTTTATTTAAATGTAAAATTATTTGAGATTTACAGAGGTTTATCTAATTTAAGAAAACCAGTCAGAACTTCATGATGATATTTTTCTTAATGCAGGGTCTTGTAAAGGTAAACCAAGACAAAACAATAGAGCAACTCACAAAGGAGGCTGAGGGTGTAAATTTCGGAATAACTGACGGCGTAGATGTTGCGAAGGATGGCATGATATATTTCACCGATGCATCGGACAAGTATAATTTGGAAAATCACATGCTAGACATATTAGAAGCCCGACCTCATGGGCGGCTCTTGAGTTTTGACCCGTCCACCAACCAAACGACTGTATTAGTTCATGACCTTTATTTCGCGAATGGCGTCTCAGTGGCACCTGACCAGAATTCTATCATCTACTGCGAGACTGTATTGTAAGTTCTCTAACTAATAGGCTATGATTATTTCCTCATTGGTTGTTAGGGGGTTTAAATTTCTTGAATTTTAATCACATTTGTAGACATTTTTTGTTATTTTTGATTTCATTTCAATATTTAATTGAGGCGGAGATGCAAAAGATACAACATTCAAGGCGAGAAGAAGGGCACGGTCGAAAACTTTGTTGAGAATTTACCAGGATTTCCTGACAATGTTCGATATGATGATGAAGGTCACTATTGGATTGCCTTAACAGCGGTACATATCTTTTTTTATTTTTTCTGCAAAACTAACTATATTGTCTTTGTCCATTTAGTTAGTCCAATCTTTTTCCTATTAAACATGGTTCTAAGTATTGCCGATTCCGATTCCGATTCAGCCAATTCGAGTCGGAATCGGCTGAATCCGATTCGATTAATACCCGATTCTCATGATTATATAAAATTATTATTTTTATTTAAAATGGTCCGATTCTTAATCTGATTCGACCGATTCCGATCCAATTCGGCCGATTCTAAATTAATATCCTAAGGGATCGACTCCGGTTCCGATTCCGATTCCGATTTTCGAACCTTGTATTAAACAAAGTAAAATACGATTTTTTAATGGAGAGTATTTTGGTTCAGAAATAAATTGCAGTTGGATACAATGATAATGTTAACTTTTATAAAATAGGTACAAAATTCATGGAACTTAGTACTTTTTTTTAAAATAACATCGGTTAGAAAAATAATTCAACAAATAGCCATCATTTTGAAAATAATTAAGAAATTAGCATTTCCGCCAGCCTTTCTAGCGGAATAGTAGCTGTTCTGCCAAGGATTCTGGCAGAACATGATATATTTTTTAATTTTCTTAAATTTTTTTTAATTAAGTTAAAAAAAAACACTATTCCGCCAAACTCTTTGGCGGAACAGGTTAAAATTTTAATTTTCAATGTTAACTGATAATTAGTAAGAAGATTTTGCAAAAAAAAGAAAAAATTGTTCGCAAATGGTGTTTTTTTAAAATTTTTTTTCTTTTCTAAATTTCATGGCTGTGTAAGGGCAAAAAAAATATAAAATTGGTTGTTCCGCTAGAAGGCTTGGCGGAACAGGAATTTTTTTTATTTTTTAGTTAATTTTCTTGCTAAATTTGTATTTAAAGTTTAAAATTAAAATTTTAGTATTTTCCTTCAAAGGGCTTGGCGGAATAGTATTTTTTTCCTAATTAAGATTATTTAAGGCTGCTAAATGACGCGGGGCATGTTCCGCCAGGATCATTGGCGGAATAACTTTTGTTCCGCAAAAAAGGCTGGCGGAAATGCTACTTTTTTAATTATTTTCAAAACGATGCTATTTGATGAATTATTTTTCACACCAATGCTATTTTAAAAAAAAGTTGGAACTTAGGGATTACTAAAGACAATCTGACAATATAATGAGTAGAGTATTCATACAATATTCAGTAAGTTGTGTTTTATCTTTTTCTCAATTTATTTTGTTAAATTTATGCAGGGAACGTCGCTCTTGTGGGATGTAATGTTCAAGTACCCGATTCTTCGCAAAATTCTGTACATCATTGAACAATTTGTGACGGTTCCGAAACATATGAAGAACTCTGGAGTGTTGAGCGTCACACTGGATGGGCAGCCGGTTGCCCTTTACTCAGACCCTGCTTTGATTCTCACCACAAGTGGGCTGAAGATCGGAAATCACTTGTATTTTGGATCGCTTTACAAGTCTTATATCAGTAGGATTGAACTTATGAAAATCGCGGCTACTCACGATGAGTGAGTTAAAAACACAACTTGCTCAATTGCAACCACGACTAGCTCAACTCCTTAGAATATATGTTGTGTTTTTTTTTCTTCCTGTGGGTCTGTTATGGATTGTGGTACGGACGTTTTTCACCCGTTATTATTCTCATTTGTAAATGAAATTTGGTAAAAAATTTCAATAAAAGCTCGTGTGTAACACGTTGGCATTATTTCAAATAACCAGCAGTTGTATTGTTCTCGATTTGTTTGCACTTTCTTCGGGACATAGTATTTCAGTTTATCAACCACTGAATGCCATCCAGGTGTAAGTTTCTCAATTTACATGCAGCTAAATCAACTTTGATTTCCGTTTGCATTCTATCTTGTGTGGCTCGAGAGAAAAACCTTAGTAACCATGTGCGACTTTTTTTCATGCGTAAGCAGTCACCACCGAAAGTCGAAATATCAAGCATACACTACTAGAAAAGTAGGTATCAGGCACAGTGGTATACTGTGCTTGAAAGTCCAAAAAATCGTGCCCGAAAGTCTGTGCCTGACGATGTCATTGCAAATGCCACTTTCAGGCACGGGCCGTGCCAAATACACTTTCAGGGACGGTTTCACTATTCATACCAGGCACGGTCAGTACCGTACCTGAATTGTGTCTTTCTGGCACGGGCGGTACCTGAAAGGGCCTTCAGCGAGGGGTTTTCAGGCACAGGCCGTGCCTGAAAACTGTACAAATTTTCAAATTTTACTTGGTTTTCTGGCACGGCCCGTGCCTGACAATCATTTCAACGAGGGTAGTATCAGGCACGGCCCGTGCCTAATACCTTTATAAATAATAAAATAATTCAGGAATCAGGCACGGCCCGTGCCTGATACTACTGTATTTTTTTTCCAGCACCCTTGTTTTTCTAATTCTACCGATTCAAAATAAAAAAAATTACAAAACACACAAAAATCACAATAGTATATCCATACAAACCAATTCGTATCCAAAATATATCGCCAAATGAAATAAAAGTTCATATTCGATCTAACATAACAATATCCGTTAATTATTAAAAATACACAAACATTCATTTAAAACCTACAACAAACAAACAAACTTAATCATCCAACCGCGTAACGGATCCTGACCTTTGCGAAATGTTACCTTAAAAACAACCAGAATATAGTAAATATATCATAAAATAAGCAAATAATGCTAGTAAAAAACAAAATAAAATCCGTAAAATAATTAAAATAAATGCACATACCAAATGATCAAGTTCTCTCTTCATATCAGTATTCAAAAGAGTTTGATATCCTTCTCTTCCTCCCCAAAATACATAGTTTTCTCCACCTAAGTAGTGAGTAACCTTCCATAAATAAAAAATTAATTAAATAAATAAATAGAAGGAAAAAAGAAAAAGAAAATTATTCTTATGATATTTTTATTATAAACTTACGTAGTAGCACCTCCATGCATGTATCTTGGATGCATGAATAATTGAGCGGTTCCCCATAGTGGCTTTATATCAGTACCTACTTGCTTATAATAAATATACCTCTAGGGTTCTGGCATGAGGAGCAATGTCTCTATCATGAAAGCACCATCTATTCACTCCAAGTTTTTCCATGAAATCAAAATGGGCTCTCACTGTACCATAGAAAAATATAAATAAGTACTAAATAACTAACATCATAAATAAATAAATAAACAAATAAATAAACAAGATAAGGTTAATTAATTACTCCTTGCTTTGACCATTTGAATTGAATTGGTTCCATCTAATGTTTAAAGGAATAAGCAAGAATTGAATTAAATTAATAATATTAGAAATATACAAATGTCAAATAATTATAAAACCGTTTAAAGGAAAATTAGTCAAAATGGATGAAATTGAGATTTTTAACATTTAATTGACGTTTAGTTGTGCTTAAACATAAAGGAATGAATAAAACATAGATTAGTTAATTGGTACAAAATGTGTTAAATAATTGTCGCAATTCTTGGTTGATTTTTAGAGTTTAGAGTTTATTAAGAGGAGGAAATAATACCTCTTTGTATAATCTGACAGCTTGATTGTAAAATGATTTTTTTGTATATCATGTTTTCTTTTTCAGCCTAGTAATTGCATATGCACTTTTCATCTAAAAATAAATAAATAAAAAAGATTAGAAAAAAATATATAAATAAATAAGTAAAATTACCTCCTGAATAAAATCCTCCTTTGTTCAAAATAAAAAACAAAAATAAGTAGAATTCAATACAAATGTAATCGAAAATAACACTAATTAATCCCCAAATAACAAAAATTAGTAACACAAAATTATCCCTAATTAACCCCCAATTTTACTTAAATTACAATTAACCCCCAAAATTGTTGAAACCAAATTTGCAAAGAGGGAGGAGCTCCCGGAGAGAGAGAGCGGCGACTGGAGGTGAGCTACCGGACAGATTTGGGCGGATCTAGGATTTGGCCGGACTATTTGAGCTTGGGTTTGGGTGGAGCTAGAGTTTGGGAGGAGTTAGGGTTTGGCGAGGGGAAAGAGAGAGGAAGGCGGGTGAATAACCACATGTACGTTGTCATAAAATATTAATAAATTTGAAAAGAAAAATTGAGATTTGACAAAAAATTTGATCGAATGATCGAGATAAAAGTGATGATGTGACTTAATGAAAGGGCTCAAAAAAGGAGGCGAAAAATAAGGGTTGGGGTTAATACAATGGCCTTCTTAGACCGAGATAGACATAATGAGGTTGATTTCGAAATTTGAAATTCAAATGAACCGCATAAACGAAGCACGGCCCTGTATACTAAGCATATGCATATCTATGAAATATGAAACTAGTAGCAAAAAAATCAAGAAAACAACTTCTCATTTACATTGTTGACCTATTACTACAACAAAACCAGCTATCAGGTACGATGTTGTTTTTTCAGGCACGGGGCCGTGCCAGATAGTCACCACCTTCGCTAATTGTTGATCTTTAGGCACGGACCGTGCTTGATAGTAGTGAATCAGGCACGGTTTGTAAACTACATGCACGGGCCGTGCCTGATAGATCATTTCAACCGCTAAATCGATAATTCCAGCCAAAATTTGAACTGAGTTCCCTCCGTACCATCAAGTACGGGCCATGCCTGATACTAATAAAATATAATCTTCAGGCACAGGCCGTGCCTGATACTATATCTTACAAATAAAAAAAATATTTTAACAGTTCTGGTACGGCCCGCGCGTCTGATACTCTCATCTGGCACGGCCCACGCCTGAAGGTGTCGCGTCCCACCTTAACCAAAATGAGCCCCTGACATTTGCCTTGGTCGAAAAAACGAAAGAAAGAAAGAAAGAAAGAAAGAAAGGGGATAAAAACGAATGGAAGAAAGAAGCCGCCGTTCCTGCTTCCTCTCCGCCGCTTGAACTCGCCACCCGCCATCCATCTCCGCCGTTCCTCCTTCCTCTACGCCGCCTGGACTCACCACTCGCCTCCTCCAGTTCCTCCTTCTCCTCTCCGCCCAAACCCTAGATCCGCCCAATTAACGAAACAAGCTTCTCCGTTCAGCCACCTACCGTTCCAGGCCACCGCTCCTACAATTATATAATTGGTTGAATTTGTGTTTTGTGTTTCATTCCCGATTTAGTGAGAACCGTTAAATTTATTTCTAGCCATTAGATCTTAGTCAGATGATTTCAGTGAATCATGATCCAAAGTTATGTTCAATTATTAATACAAATTGAATATGAAGAGTTAATTCGTTAAAGCATAAATATTTTTTCTTTTCTTCTTTAAAAAATAATAATTTTTAATGAAATATTTTATTTCTCATGTTAAAATCGTCAAATATAAATTTGTTGAAATTTTCTCTATTATTTGAATTTCAAATTGTTATAGCTCCAATTTAATTTTTTTTTTCCACGTTAAAATATATATAGACTTTATAAGAGAACATATAAAAAAAATGATACGCTTGTTAACTCCTACCTTATTTTTCACATCTTTTTGATATAAATTATTTTATATATATATATATATATTTTTTTTTTCCTTTTTCTAAGCCTGATTAATACTTGATTTTTTTTTCTAATATACTATGTCAAGAGATAACGGTGCATAAGAAAATAAAAAAGGAATGGTCCTTTTAATGTTAGAAATCTTAATGCAAACATAAATTAATTATCCAAATTATTTACCGGGTTATTATTTTTTGTTTATTATGAATTTATTATTTATGTTATTTTATTTTTCATATATAAATTTATTTGTATAGAGTTATGCGTTTTTATAAAATTAGATGTGTTATAGAATTTATTTTTAAAAATAATAAATGAATAGAATATCTTATGATATAATTTTAAATATATTCTAGTTTATCATCAATATTGGGTTGTAGTGTCCATTTGGTATCAAAGGTTTTGGTACATTACTTATGATAGGTTTGTCATGTCCATTCACCATTATCTCAGGCCTGGTAAATGAAAAGAAAAAACGTTACCAACTTACCTGCTGATACAAACTCTGTTCCCATATTTTACAGTTCGCTCCATGTCCATGTCCGCATCTGGTACACTATACATCATCAATGTCCAGCTAGTTCCTAGCTATGCAGCTGGTGCAGGAAAAATCTCCTAATCTATCATCTCTTTTTCTCACAGATAACTTAGAAATGGCGAATTTGATGCAAAGTGAAGTGGATGTTAATCAAGTACAATTATCCTCCTGGATTGCAATCTTTTTGTGCCAGCTTGTAGGCTTTTTTTATTTGAGTCTGTAAGACACTTGAATGATTTCCTTTATACGCGTAACGCCTACGGGTTTCTACTGAAAAAAAAAATGTCCAGCTAGTTCATTATTTGGGTTTCTGTATAGGAAAAATATACTTTGTCCCATTTATGCATCATAATTATATATATACAATAATTATTTCAAAATTTTCATTTATGCCCCAATATGTACACAATAATTTTTTGTGCCTCATATATATATATATATAAAATAATTATTTATGCTCCAATTTATATTCAATAATTATTTCAAAATTGAGCGGAAAGCCATAGTCCGGAGTCTACGACTAATTGCTTCATCTCTTCATAAACTCACTCAAGTTCGACACCATATATATAGAAACAAGCGAAGGACACATGTCCACGTATAATAATCCATTTACCTGACAAATGTCATCGGCCAAAAAGAGGCTACAATTCAGAGATTAATCCTCACCGAACAACCAAGAAATTAATGGCAAAACAGAGCTCTTCATCGTCTTCTCCATTTGACCCCTCAATTTCGAACCCCAGAGCAAGGAACCATTGTCAAACACTTGTTCTCATCTTTCTTATCTTTTTTCTCCCAATTATTATCTCCCTCTTCTTGTATCAACCCCTAAGCTTCAATCCTGCACCGCTTCCTCATGATTACTCTTACGAGGCAACCATAACAATACCAACAAAGCATAATAAAATTCTTGAATTGACGGAACGTATAGGGGACGGGTTTTTGGAGGGACCGGAAGACCTAGCCTATGAATCAGAGACCAGGTATTTGTATACTGGATGTGCTGATGGATGGATTAAAAGAATTAATTTGGTTGATGATGGAAAGTTCGAGGTTGAGAATTGGGTTCGAATCGGCGAACATAGCCGGCCTCTCGGAGTTGTGCTTGGATTAAAGGGTGAGCTCATTGTTGCTGATGCTTATGAGGTTAGCTATCTCTATTTCAAGAATCAAGATTTAAGTTGTTAGAAAGTATCCGCAAAAGAAGTAAATGTTCGTATGAGAGATTAAATATAATGAAGCAAACGTTGGTTATAACATTGTGTTGTATATGTGAACATAGGTTGAGAACATTAGAGAATGAGATGTATATTAGACATTACAATTGTCTACATGATTGAGAGTTCAACAATTTTGTTATTTTAGTGAACCATTTTAAATTAATTTCTCCATATTTTTTTCTTAACTTTTTCTTTGTAAAAAAAAAATAGTAATGTTTCTTGTTTTCCTTCTAATTAAGAATTATAAATATAAGTTTGCTTTAATTTTCTCTTGTCTTGAACTCCATATTACTATAATTTATGCTTAATTTTTTATTTCGCTTGATCATATAAATTAGAACTATGTGAAAAATATGTGGAGAATGAAATATGTAAAATAATGTATCTCTAAAACCAAAACTTTTAATGTTTAGACTTAGACGTTCAGGATTTAGGGTTTAGTTTTATCTAATTTAAGGGGAAAAAAAGTGGGAACTTCGTGA
Organism: Juncus effusus; assembly: GCA_027726005.1. Classification (NCBI taxonomy): domain Eukaryota; kingdom Viridiplantae; phylum Streptophyta; class Magnoliopsida; order Poales; family Juncaceae; genus Juncus; species Juncus effusus. Next base: position 7,571,388 of record CM050895.1, read on the forward strand.
TGTTCGTGATGATATTTTTCTCCATGCAGGGACTTCTAAAGGTAAATCCAGACAAAACAATAGAGTTACTCACAAAGGAGGCTGAGGGCGTGAAATTCGGACTCACTGACTGCCTAGATGTTGCTAATGATGGCACCATATATTTCACTGATGCATCTTACAAATATAATCTTGAAAATTACATGCTAGACACATTAGAAGGCCGGCCTTATGGGCGGCTCATGAGTTTCAACCTGTCCACAAACCAGACGGTGGTACTCGTTCGCGACCTCTATTTCGCCAATGGCGTCTCAATGGCACCTGACCAGAACTCACTCATCTTTTGCGAGACCCCGCTGTAAGTTATTTAATTCGAAAACTATTATTTCCTCATTGGTAGTTTTGGGGGTTCTATATTTAAACTACTTGAATTTTAATTACATTTGTAGACATTTTTTTATGTTATTGGTATTATAAACCAATATAATTAAATACATCTTATTCCTTAATTTTCACTATGAAAGATAATAGTACCGCTTTAAACCATTTTTGTGAATTCCATTTCCATGTTTAAGGAGGAGATGCAAAAGATACCATATTCAAGGCGAGAAGAAGGGCACGGTCGAAAACTTTGTTGAGAATTTACCTGGACTTCCTGACAACATCCGATATGATGGGGAAAGTCACTATTGGATTGCGTTGTTAACAGAGGTCCGTGCATTTTTTTTTTCTTTGCACAAACTTGACTATCTTATCATTGTGTCTATTTGAGCTAGCAAATTTTTTCTAATTTAACAAAATAAAATATGAAAAAAATAATAGAGTTATTTTGGTCTAGAAAACTTAATAAGATGAAAACTTCTTTTAGTGTAGGGGTAAAAAAAAATCATGTAATGTTATAGGGATTAAAAGAGAGAATTCAAAAATGTAGTTTGTTTTTTAATTTTTTCAGAAAAGTTAGAAGTTTGATAAAATTCCTATCCATTTTGTCAAATTTATGCAGAAAAGGCCGGCGTTATGGGATGTGATATTCAAGTACCCGATTCTTCGAAAAATTTTGTACATCATTGAACAATTCGTGACTGTTCCGAAAAGTATGAAGAACTCTGGAGTGCTGAGTGTGACGTTAGATGGTCAGCCGGTTGCGCTCTACTCAGATCCAGCTTTGGATCTCACCACAAGTGGGTTGAAGATTGGAAACTTCCTGTATTATGGATCTCTTTACAAATCTTACATCAGTAGGATTGACCTTACTAAAATTGAGGCTACTCATGATGAGTGAGCTCATAAATGTGTTACGATATGTTCTTTATAGTTAGCGAATGTAAATATACTTCCTGTTTTATACGGATATAACAACCTATGATTGTGAGTAGGCTTCTACAATGTAAGAAAACTTTTTCTCCATTGATATGAATTTGATATGTGATAATATGGTGACTAGACTTTTATAATGCATCTCTCAAAATCTCTAAAAAGATCCATCACTGACAGTGGCAAAACTTGACTGAAATTTTTGAGACGGCCAAAAAATTTTCTCTCTATAGATTAATACTACGTAAGAAATACATGTATTTCAAAATTTTCTTAACTAAATCAGTACTGTTATATACTACGTTATTGAAATCTTGGGGGGGTCATGGCCCCCTCCGGTCTCTATAAACTCCGCCACTGACCACTGATATCATATAATAAAAATAAAAGTATAATTTTCTTTTGTAAAATCTGAAAATAAAATAAAAATGCCAAAAGTGAAGAAAACCTATGAAAAATATCAGAAAAATATCAAATTACCCATATCTATATTGTTTACATATCGTCTCATAATATATATATATATATATATATATATATATATATATATTTCATTTTAATCATAGAGCGTAATTGTAAGAGTGCCAATTATTTCTTTGTGTAAGTATATAGTATATTGTACCAATCAAATTAATCTTATATTAACATTCTTTCATCCCTTACCACCAGCCAAATTGATCTTAAATTAAATACTCTCAAGTCTTCAACCCTTACCACAAATCAAATTGATCTTAAATTATATATTCTTTCAAACGTACCTGCACCTTGCCACAAACCCCAAGTCAATGGCAGATCCAATGTCTCCCCCAAAAGCAAAACAAGAACCAGAAAAAAAATCCATTTTATCCATCTTCATATTTCCCCTAATAGTTTTGATCCCAATTTTGGCCTCCTTTATCATACTCCTCTTTGAGCAATTCAACCCGGCTTCGCTCCCCGAAGATCACTCATTCTCTCCTTCTATAACCATTCCGGTGCATTTTGACCAGATTCTTGCTTTGTCAGAGAGAATTGGAGAAGGGCAACTGCCCGGACAGGAGTTGGCGTATGACGTGAAGAACGAAGTTTTGTACACGGGTTGTGGATGGGTGGGTTAAAAGAATCCGTTTAAGAGATGATCATGGATTTACGGTGGAGAAAGTGGTTGATGTCGGTGGGCCGGCCAATGTAGCATTTGCACCAGATGGGAATTTGGTCATTGCACATGAACAGGAGGTTTGGTTTTATATTAGTGGAAATTGATGACAACTGATAACTAGTTTTTGGATAAGAATCATAAAATATTTCTTGGATGTCATGTTTAATGAAATAGTAACTACCCTTTAAATAAGTTTATACACATTAATAGTGATAAAAAATTCTGGTTTGCAGTTTGTACCCTCTGAATTTTCTCATATTTTGCCCTGTATCTACGATGAGGGATTTAACAAATTTTCTAAATAGATCTAACACTTATCATAGACACAAGAGGCAAACTGGAGAATTTAATGGGTAATTTATCAAGGTCCGATCACAATATTTATATTAACTTTGTAATTATTAGGTCTACACCCGAGTGCTTCATGGTAATATTTTTATGCAGGGTCTTTTAAAGATAAACTCGGACAAAACAATAGAGCTACTCACAAAGGAGGCTGAGGGTATAAAATTCGGACTAATTGATGGCATAGATGTTGCGAACGATGGCACGGTATATTTCACTGATGGAACGTACAAATATAATTCGGAAAATTACATGCTTAGACGTATTAGAAGCCCGACCTCATGGGCGGCTCATGAGTTTTGATCCGTCCACCAAGCAGACGGCTGTACTCATTCATGACCTCTATTTCGCCAATGGTGTCTCAGTGGCACCTGACCAAAATTCTCTTGTCTATTGCGAAACCGTGTTGTAAGTTGTGTTATGTCCATAAAAGTCAATACATCCTATCCCTTAAATTAAGTTATAAAAAAAAAGCATACCATTTCAACCCATTTATGTGAATTTCATTTCCATCTTTAAGGAGGAGATGAAAAAGATACCACATTCACGGCGAGAAGAAGGGCACAGTCGAAAACTTTGTTGAGAATTTACCAGGATTTCCTGGCAACATTCAATACGATGGGGAAGGTCACTACTGGATTGCCTTTTTAGCAGTACCTATAATCTTTTATTCTGCAAAAACTTGACTATATTAGCATTGTCCATTTAAGCTAGCAATTTATTTTCTTACTAAACAAAAATATATGAAAAAGTAAAGGGTAGTTAAGTCAAAATAATAGTTGAATGAAGAGTTAAAGTTAACTCTAGTAGGGAGTAAAAAGAAAGTTCATCAAAATTTCGAGGGGCTAAATAAGATTCTGAATTATATTGGGATTTTTTTTTAAATATTCATAAAATTTAGGTGTTCTTTGAAAAACTTATCTATTTTGTCAAATTTATGCAGGGGAGAACGGCATCGTGGGATGCGATGTTCAAGTACCCGATTCTCCGTAAAATTCTTTACATGCTTGATCAATTTGTGACGGTTCCAAAAAGTATGAACAACTCTGGAGTGCTGAGCGTTACGCTAGACGGGCAACCAGTTTCTCTCTACACAGACCCGGCTTCGGAATTCACCACAAGTGGGCTGAAGATTGGAAACTATTTGTATTATGGATTTCTTTACAAGTCTTATATCAGTAGGATTGACCTTACGAAGATTGCAGCTACTCACGGCGAGTGAGTTCATATTGTGCAATGCTTCTGAATTTAGATAATATATATATATATATATATATATATATATATATATATATATATATATATATATATACGCACTGATGTTCAATGACCGGCTCGTTTCTTTTATTCTCTTTTGAAAAATATTTACTGTAAATATATTCAGTAATTCATAAAAAAAAATTGGGGTCTGCACTTTGGTTTTGTTTTGATTTTTTTTTATTACATTGCAGTTGAATCTTTATTCTATTTTTACTATTTATTTTATATAAGTCTAGTAACTATTTCCTATTTGCATAAACAAAATTTGATAAACTCATATTGAAAAAGCTGGGCAAAAAGCAGCATATATTCAAACATCTTCGCCTTTGCCAAGAATATTCCAGCAAAAAGACCTGGCAAGATATAAACACATGACATCAGCCTCAAAACAAATAAAATTAATAAATAAAAAAAATAAAATAATGAAAAATCACTTACCGAAAAGTATACTGAACAAGCTAGGTAAGCTAACAGGAACTTCGAAGAGCAAGATGCCAGCAACCGAAATAGGAATCTTATTAAGAGAACCTACAAGGCTGTATTTGAATTGAACTAATAAATTATATGAGGTATCAGACAACTGAAATAATTCCAGATTCAAAGGATTAAAATGTCGGAAAAAAACATTTTGTCAGGAAAATTACCTGTAAGTTGTTGGGCCAGTTTGATGTAAAAACCACACAGAAGTGAAACTAATTGCAAGACCAGGCAAACCACTTGCTGTCGCAACAAACCAAAACATCGGTACCCTAATCACTCTTTATAAACAAACAACAAAATACAATAATCAAAAGAAGATTTAATAATATAAATAAAAGAATAGGATTGATAATAAAACAGAGTTATTACGAGTTGTAAACATATTCCCACTCTCCAAAGAAGAAAATCAAAATAACCGTGAAGGGAATTGAGTGTGAGTTAAGTAAAACCACCGAAACTTCATTTAATGAGCCGGATGTAGTCTATGTATCCATCAACCTCTGTAAAGTTAGCTATCAAAATATATCAATTTTTTTTTTGTTGCTTTCAAAATATATCAAAATTTTAATAAATTAGAAATATTGTAATAATGAAAAAATTGAAAAAAAAACATACAATATTCATAATTGACAAAAAAAAAAAACTCTATTCTTGAATTTTTAAAAAAATCTTAACTAGTGGAAGAGGTTATTTTTTTAATTTCATAAAAGTACGAGTGTTTTGCAATTTAGGCATAATGAAGGGCTTTTACACAAATTTCCCAGAAAAAATTCATAAAATCAAGGCAATTAAAGATGAGTACTGAATAAGCGGCTGTTAAAAAGCAGTTCACAATTTGCCAAGTATAACCAACTGCATCAAACGATAAATCGGTAATTCCTCCACTTATAGCTGATACAACCTGTAAATGCAAAAAAAGGGAAATTCAATCAAATTTCAAATTATTTTATTATGAAGACGGTTGAGAAATTTAAGACTAAAAACTGCATACCATTAGAAAAAGGGCTGCCCAAACTTTCTTGTTTGGGGTCTTTCTAAAAAGATATATTTCTTCTATTGCTGTCAAAATGTTTGTCATGTTTTTCAGTATTGTCACCATCGCAATGTTCATGTAGTTCATGAGAACATCTATCAATTGCATAAATCTACTAGTAACAATTAGCAACATTGGGCATAAAACAGAGATTTAAAAACGATTACCTTCAGAATAATGAGAAGTAGAGCTTCTTCTCTGAAACTGAGGTGAGGCAATTGGGTCATAAACTCATAATGTGAAGGCCTAAATAGGAGAAATAGGAGGGGAAAGAAGGGGCGCAGAAGAGTCAAGACTGAGAAAGAATGTGAAAGAACGAGGATTATGGAGGCAAATGGTCCAACTAAAAGAAAAACAAATCCCACCCAGGGTCTCTCGACATTATTTCACCTTGGGCCAGGCCTATGAGACACTAATCAGCCCAGATAGATTTATGCACACATACCAGAAAATATTCATATAATAATTTTCTCCTTATGCACAATTTTTATTTTTGTTGTTAACTTTACCACCTCAAAAAAAAAAAAAAAAAAAACTTTTGTTGTCAAATACTGATGTGGCTTGCTAATCTGTGATTATTGTTGTCTGTGTGTTAAAAGACCTTGACTTTGTTCCTTGTGCGGGGATCCATCCATTTTTTTGGGTTGGACAAATTAACTCTAATTCTTTATTTTTTATCTATTTTTGAGCATCCTTAATAGGCAACATCTTCACTTTTATATAGACCGTTCGATCAATTTTTTAGCCATTTATTTTTTCAAATTTATTGATATTTTATGGAAACATTTGTGTGGTTATTAAAATATAAGCATATGATTGGTTGAATTGGTATTTTGTGTTCCATAACCGATTTAGGGAGAACCGTTGTGAGTTTGTTTGTGACCATCATATGTTAATCAGATGGTTTCAATGAATATTGGTGCAAAGTTATATTCAATTATTATACCAATAGTTAATGAAGAGTTTACTCATTAAAATATAAATAATTTTTCTTTTCTTCTTTAAAAAATTATAATTCTTAATGAAATATTTTCATCTCATATTAAAATCATCAAATATAAATTTGTTGAAATTTTCTCTTTACTTAGAATTCCATGCATATTGTTATGGTTCCAATTTTTTTCCTTGCTAAATATGTGAATATAGACTATATAAAAGAAGATGTACAAAATGATATGCTCATTAACTTATATTTTATACCTTATTTTTCATCTTTCTTTGAGCATTCTCAAGAGACCTATTGACAATTTTATCTCGGCCGTTGGATCAATTTTTTTTTTAAATCTTAGCTTTTCATTTAAATATTTTTTTTTCGACTTTTACTCCGTAGGGCACACACGCACACACACTGAGGGTTGCAGAAGATCTGGAATGCACCCTCTTTTGAATAACCCAGCCAGAGGCAGGGTTCGTTCCCCACACCACTCGCGTGGTGGGGCTTCATTTAAATTATTTTTTATTTTTTTTAAAGTTAATTATTTATAATTTAATCTTCTATAGTTTCAACTAAGATCTTTGAAATAAATTATCTTGTATTTTATTTTTTTTATATCTCATTTATCTAAGCCTAATTAATACTTAATTTATTTTTCTAATATAATATGTCAAGACATAATGCCATAAGAAAATCAAAGATAACAATTTTGAATTCTCATGTATTATTTATATACTATGGATTAATAAACCTTAATTTTGAATTTTCATAATTATAAGTTATACATTATTAGATTGAAATAATTATTAAAATTGAAATATTCGCCGCGAATCGCGAACATCATCCTAGTTTTGAACAGTAGTGTAGCTAGCTAGGATCATATAGATAAAGCCTGCGAAATGGGGCAATCAATACTTGTCAAAGAAACAAAACTATAAATTTGAAGTCTATTGTTGTGCAACTTGCGCACAAATTCCCCTCGACGTGTGGTTCAACCAACTTCTGAAATTGCATTGCATATACAAAACATGTGGATGTGTGTCAATACTGTACGAATGTAAGATTTCATGGTAAGATGCGAAAAGAGTAGGCTGTCGACTAAGAAAAATCGTATAAGCATACAAAGACCTCGATTTGGATAAAAAGGATGCAGAAAGATACATTTTTATTTCAAGTTCAATGAAAAAGAGAAAAAGAAATTCCTTAAAATATAAAAAAGAAAAGAGAAAAAGAAATAAAGAGGAGACTGACGCGCAGAACCCCGTCATGCACATAAAATCTAATAGGATATGTGCAATTTCTTGGAGAATTGCTACAGTATGAAATATGCATACGTTGGTGTTTTATTCAGATTCAAAGTTTTTCAAAACAGTCAAATAATTGCTATAAAACGAAAACAATAATAAATCCCTTAATTTGGATATAATATTATTAAATTTTATTTTATATACTAATATAATAAAGGAAAAGTTTGTTTGACCCTCTCAAAACCCCCCCCTCCCAATCTATGTTGCACGGACACGGACACGGATGTCGTGTCCGATATGACATGGACACGGATGTCGTGTCCGATATGACATGGACACGGTAAATCTCAAAATTAATCAGGACACGACACGTTATATATATATATATATATATATATATATATTATTTTTATGAATAAAATATATAATTTAATTATTGTATATATTATTTATGTCAATTTTATTTTATTTTAACGTATTATACATAATATTTTTACCTTATAATTAGAAAGTTATACATAATATTTTATAATTAATACAATATATATAACATTTGAAGTTGTACTTTTATACGTGCATACAAGATATTTGATGTTTTACATGTTTGTGTATGAAAACTTGACACTAAATAATCAAAAGTCATTTTAAATCTGTAGTCCCACAATTACTGGAATAGAAAAGTGAGATAAACTAGTATCTAAAATACGAGAATGATGAAATAGTGCAATAATTGTGCTAACAAGCCCAATACATGTGTCTGAGAAGTGTCATAAGAAATATCTTAACGATTTTTAATAATAAAATATTTGACATATCACGTGGTGTGTCCGACACGTGTCCGAAGAGTGTCCGATAGCCCCCAATCAATTCTTTACCATTGACAAACGGACATGGTTTTACCATCTTAGCCACTTTCCAGAGTTGAGAGGTGAAGGAGATGTTTTCAATAAAAAAATGATGAGTCCCGTTGACATTAGGGAGGATTTTTAGTGGGGGTCCGATATGTAGGTCCTATGACAAATTAGTATAAAAAAGATCGAGACCTTGATCCACATATTTTTGTTATGGAAATTTGATGTCTATTGTTGTGCATGTGCAACTTGATCGCATATTCCCCTTGACCTGGGGACTGCTCCGGCCAGTCTACCAAAACTAATCATGTTTCCTAGCATTTCCGTCCAAAATCGATTGCAATTTGACTGACTTTCGCACTATTGACCCACATCCACAGTACTGTTGACCGTTGAATTCTCTACATTTTTTTCTCCTAAACGAACGTAGTATAGTAGTCAAGAAATCGTGTTTTCCATGATTTATTGTGATTGATATTCCAATCAAACCTCTTCTCATACGTAATCTAAAATGCACATCAATTAATCAACTTAGTTAGGGCCGTTTAAGTTCTCTTGATCCTCTATATAAACCCAACTATAACCATTCAAACACTCACACCATACTAGACTTAGCTCTTAAGCCGTAAGAAACTTTGAGCCATGGCCACCTCTTCTCCTCCATTTGTTGCAACACTACTCATATTACAATTACTAGCTTTTGAACCAAACTTCACACAAGCTGACCCAATCCGGACCCTCCTTGCGGCTTGTCAACCAAGCGGTCACCTTAAAGGAACGTCTGGAAGTTGTGACAAGTCAGATGGTGCCGAGTGTTGCCAAGCTGGCAAGTCATACCCCCAGTACAAATGCTCCCCGCCAGTTACAGGCGACACACAGGCAACGCTAACCCTAAACTGCTTTGAGGAAGGTTGTGATGGTGGAGCACAGTCTGAGTGTGACAACAAGTTCCACAGCGACAAAGAGATGGTCGTTGCCCTGTCAACTGGCTGGTATAATGGTGGTAGCAGATGCGGTAAGATGATTAAAATCAGCGCAAATGGCAAATCTGCTCTTGCCAAGGTGGTGGACGAGTGTGACTCAGTCAATGGGTGCGACTCTGATCATGACTTCCAGCCACCCTGTCATAACAATATTGTTGATGCATCGCAGGCTGTTTGGGATGCGCTTGGCCTTGACTCGAACATAGGGGAGGTTCCGGTCACTTGGTCTATGGCCTAATGGCCATGCATGCATGGTCATCAACGTGGAAAATGTTTAATTAATAGTAGTTTATGAAACATAAGTATGTCGTAATTAGTAAAGAGCGTGTGCTACGTACGTGTAGTAGTGTTATAAAGTGCTCAAAATAAAGTGGTCGAGTGAATGAATATGTATGTGACCGTGTATGTGACGCTTAGTCAAGCTGCTCTCATAAGTATAAATAATTTGTGTGCTTTAGCCAATACAGTAAAACCTGTATAAGTTAATACTGTTAGGACCGTGAAATTTTATTAATTTAAAAAAATATTAATTAATCGATAAATTAATAATTTATTAATTAAAAGAGGTTTTTTATATTCAGCAAACTTAAATTTAATTACATAGGAAAACGCATGAATATTAAATACTAGGATTTTGAATCTAGTTTCAATGTACTAGAACTAAATACGTTCAATATATATTGATGAAATGAACTACTAAATAAACAAAACAAAAATGTTTTAAAAATTATGCGCAACAATACAACGTCTTCCCATCTAAAAGATGTCCAAAAAATAACCATGACAGACCAAATATATAAGACATAGATTATTAATTTTAGGATAAATTATATAAGGTGTCAAAAAAAAAATAACAGACTAAATTATCTTAACAATCTTTCTAATTTTAGGAGATTATTAATTTATGATGTTGATGAGATCATAGATTTATATAAGGTATTCAGAAAAATTATTATCTGATTATTTTATCGAAATTATTAATTTACATAATGGGGCCAAGTCGGGACCGGAGAAAATTATTATCTTAGAGAGATTATTAATTTATCGAGTATAAATTTAAGGAGGTTTTACTGTATATAATTCTTTTTTCAGATCATTTGGCAGGAAGATTACAGGAAGATAATCATCTAGCCCCTCTTTCAATAAAAAAATCATATAGCTCCTCGAAGTTTCCTTTTCAGTAATTTAGTACATATCCATATGTCTCAAGACAGTACAATTATTTTGCATAGTATAATTAGGGGTCAACTTGTAAAGACTGTGTAGACTCATCTTATTTGATGAATTGAGTTCTCCAACCAGCAAAGATCACTTTATTATATTGTTTGTTCTTTGAAATTTGAGAATAACTATTGGTTTGTGCATATTTTGGTGAAAGATGATCTGTTATTATCAAGTACATAGACCATTCAAATTTTTATTTTCAAAATAGCAACTAGCAAACCATAAATGAGCGGAGTCCGAATATTTCTATAGAAAGGCTGGCCAACTAATTAGGAGGCAATTACTAAATATTCTTTTTAAGAAATTACCAACTAGGAATTTTCTATAGCAGACGTACAGAAGTTAATTAAGTAAAAAATAGTAGGTATAAGCCCGTCTTCCTTGAGTATTAAGACCAAATATATGTATTCTTTTTTTGAAAATAACTAACCAAAGAAAATTAATCTATATTGCTTCTCCCAAATACAACTCAGATTAGAAATGCAAAACTCTCTTTTTCTTTCTTTAAGATCAACCCTTCTCCTCTTTTTTCTTATTTCATCCCTACTCAAACCCAATCAAGCCACAATCCGTATAGTAATCGGCACACAGCGGCTACCTCACGGGCATATCTGGCTTCTGCACAACCGAACACGATAGTGAATGTTGCCAAGATGGCCAACAATACCCACAATACGATTGCTCGCCACCTGTCACTACCAGTACAAGCGCGATAAAGTACATAAGCAGTTTCACACAGGGAAGTGATGATGGAGGTGCGTCAGCATGTGACCGCAAATACCATAACGACAATGAGTCAGTTGTCTCCCTTTCAACTGGTTGGTTTAATGACAGGAGTAGGTGTTTGAAAAATATAAGGATAAATGGGAATGGAAATTCGGTGCTAGCTAAGGTTGTGGATGAATGTGACTCGGTCAATGGATGCACAAGAGACCTGAATGTTGGTTGTGACTTGGTCCGACAAACATTCCAGCTAGGATTTGAATGGATATTTTTGTGGTTTCATCTGTGTTATTCAGGTGTGAGGATTTTAGGTGTTGATGAATTAATTGAAAAAAATGATGAAATAATTGTCTATTGAACTATTCAAATGTTGTTTCTTGAAGAGTTAGTTTCATTTGCTGGTAATTTTAAGCATAGTTCTGAGAATCGCCAATTCCGATTTTGATTCCAATTTAGCCAATTCGAGTCGGGATCGGCAAGTTCTGATCCGATTAATGCCCGATTCTCACGATTATATAAAATTATTATTTTTATACTAATTGGTCCGATTCATCATCCGTTTCGATCGATTCCGATTCTGATTTTTCAGATCCTCATATATACATCTATTGGTCCTAATGTATAAACTAAAATGAAATTTCTTTTAGCACTAAGAGAAATACCTTTGAATTTTATGGGGTGAACTCATATACCTTTTACTTATCTTTCAAAGAAATCAATTTTGCCGAACTTGTAAATCTACGGGCCTCTTGAAAGATTAGGGTGTTTCCTGATCAGTAACCAATCCTAATTTCAGCTTCTTTAGCTTAGTGCAAGTTTCTCATTCATTTAGCTTGAGGTTGTGTGTTTAAGAGTTCCTTCATTTAATGTGTGAATTCCTCATTCAAAGGGTAGAACATAACATAGATATATACTATGTTGCATGAGCACGGATACAGATATCGTATCCAATACGATACGGATATGGCGATACGGAAAATCTTAAAAAATATAGGATACGGATACGGCAATTTATATATTATTTTATTAGTTATTAGTTATATTTTATATATTTAATTAATTTATATATATTTAGATATTAGAATTTGATGTAGGAGATACTAAAAACTTGTTATTATAGAAATATTTTGATGCAGAATATTTATTTGTTATAGTTAATTAAATAATTAGATGTCTTAATCTTATTTTTATTGTTTTTATATATGTAATAATATATTTTAAGAATAAATATCTTACGTTGGAAGTATCCGATACGGATACGGGAAGTATCTGTGAAGTATCCAGTATTATTTTGGAATAAAATATTATGATACGCCACACGTGACGTGTCCGATACGGTATCCGATAGGGGTATAAGTATCCGATATGATATCCGATATGATACGGCTGGATTTTTGAAATACCCGCACAACATAGGTTATATACCATGATACCAATAATAAACTAAAGCAAGCAAATTATAACCACTCAATTTCATAAGATCAATATTTAATTATACAACAAACTAAGATACAATAATTATTCCATGAATATTAAGCAATACAATACTTATTCCATGAAATTAAGCCATACAATAGTTATTCCATGAAATTACGCAACACAATAATTATTCCATGAAATTAAGCAATATAGTGTAATTATTTCATGAAATTAAGCGCACGCCATCATGAATGATCAGGCAACATCGGACCAGTGAACATCCACTTCCCCTAGATTGGTGTCGAGCCCAAGTGCATCCCACACGGCCTGGGACGCATCAACAATGTTGTTTTCACAAGGCGGCTGGTCAGCATGTGCACTATCGCAACCGTTTACAGAGTCACATTCATCTACAACCGTGGCAAGTACCGACTTGCCATTCTCAGCAACAATCTTAATTTTCTTCAGACATCTGCTGTCGTGGTTGTACCATCCGGTGGATAATGCCACCACAAGTTCACTATCTTTGTAGTATTTGTTGGTACAACTTGCAGGATCGCCACCATCACCGCCTTCTGAAAAGTCGTTCCAGGTCAGAGTGGCGGGTGTGTAATCTGTCACCGCTGGCGAGCATTCGTATTGGGGATATGACTTGCCGACTTGGCAGCACTCAGCACCATTCGACTTGTCGCAGTTTTTGTTGGATGTGGGTTTAAGGTAGCCACTTGGTTCACATGAGGCAAGAAAACGGTATGGGGCAGCTAAGGAGTGGTTTGTTCTTAGAGCTAGGAAGAGCAATGCTACTATAAGTAGGGAATATTTGGCCATGTTGTATTATCTAGTGTTTTTTGTGTTTTGTTGATGGTTTGAGAAAAGATTGAACAAACGGTATTTATATAGGGCTAACAAGTGCATGCACGTATGTAATTTCACTTAACGGCTCGCTTTTAATTTGATAAATTACTAGTTCATTGATTTATTCAAGCAGGTAATTCTTAGGAGTTAAGGCAAAAGGATGAATTGGTCTTGTATATCAAATGAACAAGCAATCCATGGCGTGGACTCAGAAAATTTCATATAAAGATGTCGGTAACTAATTAACTAAATACAAATCGTTGAATAATTAACTAGTAACTTTCTGTTTGCACTCAGAAATTTCATTAAGATGTCGTTAACTAATATAACCAATTAAAATTCGTTGAATCATTTTTTTTTTGAAGCATCAGCAGGCGGCGAACGTCACCTCGCCTACTGAGATACCATTAACAAATAAAAAATTTAATTACATTTGTGAATTTCTCAAAGGAATCCTGAAAATGCAAAAAAAAAGAAAAGAAGAAGAAGAAAATAAAAGAAAATTCTTTGATGAACAAAATAAAAGAAAATTCGTTGAATCATTATCAAGTTACTTCTATAAAATTTTGGGGTTATTTATCTTTATAGTTAATACACAATTTGCAAGACTTTAAGGAGTATATTCACATTTGGGAAAAAGTAATTAAAAGTAAAACAATTCATTGAGCCGAGTCAGAAATTGCCGAGAAATTTGGTTTTTTCCCCTTTTTTATTTGATAAAAAAAAAAGAAATTTGTATTGATGGAGACTCGAGTCATGTCCTTTCTCCAATTAGCAAAGAGAAACGGATAAACTACTGTGGAGACCGTGCAATTTTTTCCTCTTCCTTTTTCCCTTTTTCTTCTTCGTTCAAATGAAACCCTCAAAAATTTAGAACCCTCTCCAATTTTTCTCAAAAAAAAAAAAATGAAACCCTCAAAAAACTTCTCTAAATATCTGAGTTCTTAATAAACTGTAGGTGCCTATTTTGGGATGTACTACAGATATCAAGTACATACTAATAAATTGGACTTGGACAATTTAACCAGACATGTTTATTGAAAGATAAGCAAACCAAAACATTGTTTTTGTTGAACACAAGCAATGTTACTACAATATTAAAGCAACAAGTACTACATTAGAACAGAAACAACATGCTAACCATAACATTGAACACAAGTACACACTACAACATTAAGTAAACCAAGCAAACACTAACATAACATAAATAAAACCAAACAAATCTATTATTAATCCATAAAAGAAAACATGTCATGAATGCTTCAAAACGAGACGCGTATATATCACGCATCAGACCAGGTAATAGATACTTCCCCCAGATCCATGTTGAGTCCAAGTGCCTTCCACACAGCCTTAGACCCATCAACAATGTTGTTATGACAAGGCGGCTGGTTGTCATGATCCTTATCACAACCATTTACTGAGTCACATTCATCTACAACTGTGGCAAGAACCGACTTGCCGTTTTTTGCCATAATTTTAATTTTCTTACCGCATCTTTTACTATGGTCGAACCAGCCTGTGGATAATGCAACTATAGGCTGATTATCGCTATGGTACGAGTTGGTACAGCTTGAAGGACCACCTCCATCACAATCTTTTTCAAAACAGTTAAGAGTCAAAGTGGCCGATGTGCGAGCTGTCACAGGCGGTGAGCATTTGTATTGGTAGTACGACTTGTGGGCTTGGCAACACTCAGCACCGTTTGATTGGTCGCAGTGTTGGTCGGTCTTGGATTGAAGGATTCCACTTGGTTCGCATGAGGAAAGGAAACGATTTGGCGAGGCTAAGGAGAGGTTAGTTTTGAGAGCTAGGAAGAGAAATGCTGCAACAAATAGGCAATAATTGGCCATGTTTTATGAAAATTCTAGGTTTTCTGAAGGTTGTGTTGGTGGTGTTGATGCATGGTTTGAGTGAGGATCGGGCGTATATATAGCCAATCAAAGGATTTAAAGTCTTAACTAGTGCATTACTTATGTAATTAAATGTGCATATGGATGGATGTCCTTTCTTTTTCTTTTTAATGTCCTTTCTTGAACTAGTGTATATTGGGGCAATTCCATACATAATTCGCCCACGCAAGATCTCTCAAAATATCACATACATACTTGCATAATGGAAGATATATAAAACTTATAAATGTCATTTATACTTTTTTTTCGAAATATTTAATATCATTTATACCTTAATGTATTAAATATTCTTACCTCCTCCCTTTCCATCCATAAATAAAAAAATGTTGTCACGAGCAAATGAATATTTTCAAGAAATTATAAGAATTATAAGAATATGTATGATATTTTGAGTATTTGTTGATGTTGGGGCTCTCACATTTTGAATTATTTTGCTAATCTCGAGACAAGGGATCATTGCGATGAACTTTCCTTTTATTATATTGTCTCAAGAGTCTTTGTGCTTTCTCCAATTAGAAAAGAGTCAGCATAAACTCTGTTTTTTTATACTGGTCTTTTGGTACTTTGTGACTCGTAATGCGTTCAAGTCGTGCAGGTCTTTCGGCACTTTTTTGAATCGAAATGCGTTCAAGTCCTTGATGAC
Source organism: Juncus effusus (assembly GCA_027726005.1). Classification (NCBI taxonomy): domain Eukaryota; kingdom Viridiplantae; phylum Streptophyta; class Magnoliopsida; order Poales; family Juncaceae; genus Juncus; species Juncus effusus. The sequence continues at coordinate 7,587,729 of CM050895.1, forward strand.
TTAATATACGCAATTTGTTTATTTCAAATTTCTGAAAATTTAGCTATGTATCAAGGGGACCAGTTTATCCGATGGGCTTGTAGCTTGTTTAGGCTGAAAGTAAATTGTAAATCCATAACATGACTCATTTCGGCCCTGGTGCTGTAGGTTTTATCTGGACTGATCAGGCCCTATGCTTAGCTGATTAGTATTAATATTGTTTTTTAACTGAATCCGTCATATTGTCATTTACACTTTTTATCAGTTTTTAGAGTTTTAGACAAATAAATTCTGCATATAGAATATACAAATGTAGGATGCCAGTGACTGACCCCACACCATGCATTCTGACGTGACTTTGAAAAAACTGGCAATGATGGTGGAGCTGCTGCATGTGATGGGAAATACTATAGTGATGATGATCATATAGTCGCATTGTTAAGTGAGTGAGAACGGCATGGATCTGGAGTGAAGGAGGACAAGAGAATGAGAGAGGGAGCAAGGGAAGAGGGGCGTCAGACAGATATGGAGAGAAGAACTAGTGAGAGAGAGGTGGAGAAACGAATCAGCGAGAAAGAAAAGAAGGGCTGAGAGAGAGAAGTTTCTGGACGACAGGGGAGGGTTTTATGATTTTATTGCACTACTAGCTACTCTCCATAGCTGATAGTGGAAACTGTCGGTCTTAAGCTCAATAGCGACTATGTTCACTATTTGCTTATAACTTTACCAATACTGATGGTTTCTGTTATTAGCTACGTCATGTCTTTGTTAACTCGATCAATAGCTACCGTCCGTATAGTCGCATTATTTTTTTATAGGCGCATTATCGACATACTTGTTCAACCATAAGAACAGATATAATAAGATGATTAAAATTACTGCGAAGAATAGTTTTAAAAAAAGTAAAATCACCGCGAAGAAAAATGCCAAGTCGGTTCTGCCATGATCAGTTAAAAATCTCCTAGAAATTGGAAAAAGAAAAGGGTATAATTATGTTTCGATTATTTGTTGAGGTGTATATGATATTTGTTTTACTATATGAGGTCATTGGGAAGAACTTTACTTTACGGCCCGTTCGGCACTGAAAAAAAAAATCACTATTCCGCCAGAGGGTCACAACATTTTTTTTTTGCTAAATTTTCATGGCTTTAGAGGCAAAAAAAATATAAAATAGGTGGTTCCGCCAGAGGTTCTAGCGGAACTGCTGAATTCATAATTGCTTTGAGCAAATTGGCCTTCTAAATTGAGAGTTTAACCTGAAAAAATGAATTTTACCCAGTGTTTAAGGGTGCCGGGCCAGTTCCGCCAGAGCCTCTGGCGGAACCACTTCAGTTCCGTCAGAGGCTCTGGCAGAAATGTTAGTTGGCTAATTATTTTCAAAACAGCGCTATCTGATTAATTATTTTTCAAAATAATGCTAAAACAAAAACAAAAAAAATCTAATTTCTCCAGGTGAATGAATTAATATTTAGGTGGGTTTTTCTATATGCATGAATAACTTAGAGGGGATGAATTATCTAGAATAAAGTGTTTGTTTTTATTATTAACCCCAACCCCTTATTTTTCACCTAATTTTTAGCCTTCTCAAAAGGCCACATCATCATTTTTATCTTGACCGTTCGATCAATTTTTTTTATCGAATCATAGCCATTTATTTTCTCAAATTTATTGATATTTTATGGCAACATTTATGTGGTTATTAAAACATAAGCATATGTTTGGTTAAATTGGTGTTTTGTGTTTCATACCCGATTTAGTGAGAACCGTTGTGAGTTTGTTTGTGACCATCAGATATTAATTAGATGATTTCAATGAATCATGGTACAAAGTTATGTTTAATTATTAATACCAATAGTTAATGAAGAGTTCACTCATTAAAATATAAATAATTTTTTTTTCTTCTTTAAAAAATTATAATTCTTAATGAAATATTTTATTTCTAATGTTATAATCATCAAATATAAATTTGGTGAAATTTTCTCTTTATTTTGAATTCCATATTGTTATGGTTCCAAATCTTTCTTCTTACTAAAATATGTGAATATTGACTATATATAAAGAGATATACAAAAATGATATGCTCATTAACTTATATTTTATACCTTATTTCTCATCTCTTTTTGAGCATTCTCAAGAAATATATTGTCAATTTTATCTCGACCGTTGGATCAATTTTTTTTAAATATTAGTTTTTCATTTAAATTATTACCACAATATCACATAAAGACATATTGTTATGATTCTAATTTCATTTTTTCTTGATAAAATATGTGAATATAGACTATATAAAAGAACATGTAATGATAAGCTCGTTTATTTTTATCATATTCTTTTACCTCTCTTTGAAAATTCTCAAGAGAACTATTATCAATTTTCTCTCACCCATCGAATCAAAAAATTTATCAAATCGTAGCTTTTAATTTAAAATATTATAATAATATCACATGATTAGTTAGATTAATGTTCAGTGTTATATCTCCGTTATGTGAGAACTATCATCCCAAACAAAATTTCAGAATATTGAAAACTATATTCTATTACTTAATGTATTACGGGTTTCATAATAACGTATGTGTAATCCATACCATTTTAACATCTAAAAAAAATAAGAAAAATAGCGGTGACAAATTTTTGAAGAAAATGAGTCATCTTACATTTTTCTATGTAGTATACATATTTTTCTCATATATATCATATTAAATAAAATTATTATTTTTTATTTTTTTTAAAGCTAATCATCTATAATTTAATCTTATGTAGTTTCAACAAAAATCTTTGAAATAAATTATCTCGCATTTTATTTTTCTGATATCATTCATCTAAGCCTGATTAATTCTTAATTTATTTTTCTAATATAATATGTCAAGAGATAATGATAAGAAAATCAAAGACAACAATTTTAAATTTTCATGTATGATTTATATATTATGGATTCACAAACTTTAATTTTGAATTTTCATAATTGCAAGTTATACATTATTAGATTGAAATAATTATTAAAATTGAAATACTCGCCGCGAAGCGCGAGTATTATCCTAGTTAATTATGAAGTGTGTGAGTTAAAGGGAATATAGTAGATGTATCATGATCACTATAAATAAGTCATCTATATGTTGAATTAATAGAAAATTGAGTTTACCTCTTGTTAGAAGGTGGATTCCTTCTTGTAACACTTATATCCTTTCTCTTTTTCTCTATCTCATATATAATCTGCGTCAGTTGGTATCAAAGCCTAGGTTCACAATGGCTTGTCGTCGTCGTTCACGTATCAACAACGAGCAACAAGAGCCAAACCAGCGAGACTTGCGAGATATCGAATTGGATGAGATGAGGGTGCAAGTGCAACAACTCCAAGAGCGTATTGCGCTCATGGAAGATGATGATCGACGCCGCGAACGCCGACGGAGGCATGGTTCACCGAGAAGCACAACTAATCAAAATCGAGATCGCCGAGTGAGGCACGAGTTTTTGAGCAGTTCGGACAATCAAAATACAAGTGACGAAAGCGAGATGGAGAACTCCTTCCACCTTGCTCGTGAGTCAAGTGAAGAAGATCTTCGCCCACGCCATACTCGAAGGGGCAATCAATTCCAATGAGCCTTTGACCTAAAGGTTGAAATTCTAGTGTGTGAAGGTCGAATCAAACCGGAAGAGTTCATTGACTGACTCAATACAGTTGAACGAATATTTGACTACAAGAAGATTCCGGACGAAGAGAAGGACAAAATCGTCGCCATCAAATTAACCAAGCATCTTCATATTGGTGGGAGCAGTTAAAACTCCGACGAGCCCGTGAGGGTAAGTCAAAAATCCGATCATGGGAGAAAATAAAAAAAGAGCTTAGAAAGAAAATTTTACCTGAGGGTTATTTGCAAGATAAGTTTCTCAAGCTTCATGAGTTTGTTCAGCAAAATCTTTCTGTTGCTGACTACACGGAGGAATTTGATCATCTCATGATTAAATGTGGCATAGCAGAACCCAAGGAACAAACAATTGCTCGTTACCTCCGAGGTCTTCGGAATGATATTAGCAACAAGGTGCAGCTTCAACCTTATTATACTTACCATGATGTTTTCAAACTTGCGACGAATGTTAAGAAATAGATGACAGAAATAGAGGAGCAAATTTTTGGTGGTACTCAACCTCTTCGTCGAGATAACATCATCAGCCAAGGTAATACTTCTAATGGAGGCAAGTCGACCACCTCGAAGTCAGTGGATACTCAAGAAAATGTGATTGTTCCAAGTCAAGCAAAAGGGAAGACCTTACTGAAAGGAAACGCGTAATCATCATATGCACAGCGGAATAAAATTTTATCCGTTTCCTAACCGAGGATTCATGTATTATCAATCAAACCAGAAAAATAAATCTTATTTATACCTCGGATTCGGCTAATCCGATTTGTAGGGCTTCGCGATTCGTCTCCAAACGATATCCCTGCTTCTCTTGTGGATCTGATCACGAAAGGCGCTACGACTCCGGCACCGCCCTCTACACGTATCCACACGCGAACTGCTCTTGTTGGCAGAGAAACCGAGATTATTAGATCCGATTTTTCTCTCTCTCTCAAAAGACGGCTAAGGTGTGGTCTGAATCTTCTGACCTAATCAGACGAACCCTTCATCTATTTATAGCATCTAATGCTTATACCTCTTCACCTTCCTTTTGATTTTCTGTGTCCAATCGAGTTAGTTATGTTTGTGTGTAACCCTGTAGGTTCTTTAATATTGGCAATAAACTTCAAGTTTATAAATCATAACCTCTAGTACGACGTTATGATTACCCAAATTAAATGAATGATATGTGATCATAACCTATACATCAATTATGTATTCAGTCACTTTCTTAAATGATATTTATATTGATCATAAGGCATGATTTTATGTCATCTTTACTATGATCAATTCTCTTTCCTGAATTATAATTAGACCAAAATAAATTAAAAGATATTAACAACACATGCTAAATCTTTCATACACGGCCGTGTGTTTTCCTTCAGTCTCAATTTATCATGGGGCCCTGAGATATCTCTCTCGTATCCGAGAGCAACAAATTCTATCTTGATCATTCACATTCCAATTCATGGTTTACTAAATACCTGATTATAGCTTTTATAATTATCTGGTTAAAGACAACGTTTGACTATGTCAAAGTATGAAGAAATACATGCAGGAATCTATGATGACCTCAAGTCAAAAGATTACTCATACATTAAATGATGAGAAAACACTGATGACATATACCATGTATATTCTCATAGTGGGTCGATCAAATATATGTTATCCAACATATATTATCCAATATTCATGATCAGTAAAACGTGATCATCATCCAAATAACATACTAGTAACTATATATATGATTTGAGATTTTCAAATATATTTGTCTTACAAACATCTCATATATGACTAGGATAATTTAGAATTGTATTCACTTTGCTTTACAGTTTTACTATCAGAATCATATATTCTGATGACGTATAACGGATATACATATTCATGATTAATTAATAATCTAACAATCTTTACGCACAATTATTATATAAAAAAGTTTATGAGATAATACATCTAATACAAAAATATAATGTCTGATACATAATCCGTTTCCCACACGGCAAAACAGTTTGGCCTAGGACATTATTACTTTCACTTACAATGTTTTAAGTGCAAGGGTTATGGGCATATTGCATCTGAATGCCCAAACCAACGAGTTTTCACTATTGTCGAAGAGAATAATGAAGAGATTGATTATAGCACTCCGCCTATCTACGATGATATTCCCTGAGAGGGAGAAATAACATATGGAGATGTAGGAGTGACTTTAGTTTCGTCGAATTTTGGACTCGAGCAAATCGTCGGATGAGGGGTGGATGCACAACAACATCTTTCATACTCGTTGCACTTCACAAGGAAAAGTAGATCAGAGGTGCTTAGCTAAATTCTCAATTGGTGAAAAGTCTCAAGACGAGGTATGGACGTATGGTGTGATATCGTTCCTATGGATGCATGTCATTTACTTCTGTTGGAATGTGATACATCTAATGTCGGTGTTTTGTTTTAAGCCAAAACGAGAAGCCGATATCATTCAACGAACTAAACTCGAGGACGAGTTTCTTTCAACTCGGGGAGAATGACACGGGAATTGTCACATCATATGTATACGACATGTCATCTGGATTTATGCCATGTCATGAAGGAGGTTGAGTGTGTAAAATTCGGACTCACTGACTGCCTAGATGTTGCGAATGATGGCACGATATATTTCACTGATGCATCGTACAAATATAATGTGGGAAATTACATGCTAGACACATTAGAAGGCCGGCCTTACAGGCGGCTCATGAGTTTCGACCTGTCCACAAATCAGGCGGTGGTACTCATTCACGACCTCTATTTCGCCAATGGCGTCTCAATGGCACCTGACCAGAACTCGCTCATCTTTTGCGAGACCCTGTTGTAAGTTATTTAATTGAGAAATTTGCGAAAAAGCCCCTACATTATCCCTAAAAAGAGCCCCTGTCTTACTAAAAATTGTAAAAGAGCCCATGCATTATTGATAAATTCAAATGTTAGTCCATGTCGTTAAATTACACTTAATATCGTTAACTAATTTATTTTGATCATTTTAATTAACCATTTTTTTTCTTAAACCTTCTTTGCTCCATCCACTTATTTCTGAAAAAAGTCTTAAAAAAATATTTTATCGAAAAAAGTTTAAAAATTTTCTAAAAAGAATTAAATTTTATTATAAAATTATTTTTTTTTTAAAGTTATTATTATCGAAAAATATTATTTTCGAGAAATTTTTTCTGTAAAATTTAGGAAAGATGTTTTTTTTTCAAATAAAATTTTTTCGGAAAATATATTTTATTAATTTTTTTTAGAAAAATATTTTATCATAGGGGGGTAAACTGAGAATTTCAAATCCCATTGAAAGTTAATTTAAATGATTAAAAAATAAGTTAACGATGTTAAGTATAATCTAATAGCAGAGACTAAGATTTGAATATCAATACTGCAGGGCTTTTTGCAATTTCCAATAAGACAGGGGCTTTTTTACAATTTAGGGAGGGCTTTTTTTTAAATTTCCCTTATTTAATTAGAAAGCTATTATTTCCTCATTGTTAGTTTTGGGGGTTTAAAATTTAAACTACTTGAATTTTAATTACATTTGTAGACTTTTTTTTTTATGTTATTGGCATTTAGAAACCATTTTATTCCTTAATTTTCACTATGAAAGATAATATATAGCCTCTATAAACCATTTTTGTGAATTCCATTTCCATGTTTAAGGAGGAGATGCAAAAGATTATTCAAGGCGAAAAAAAAGGGCATGGTCGAAAACTTCGTTGAGAATTTACTTGGCCTTCCTGACAATATCCGATATGATGGGGAAAGTCACTATTGGATTGCGTTATTAACACCAGTATGGGCATTTTTTATTCTTTGCACAAACTTGACTATCTTATCATTTTGTCTATTTAAGCTAGCAATTTTTTCCCCATTTTGTGAAATATATGCAGCAAAGGTCGGGTTATGGGATGTGATATTCAAGTACCCGATACTTCGAAAAATTCTGTACATCATTGAACAATTCGTGACTGTTCCGAAAACTATGAAGAACTCCGGAGTGCTGAGCGTGACATTAGATGGTCAACCAGTTGCGCTCTATTCAGATCTCGCTTTGGATCTCACGACAAGTGGGTTGAAGATTGGAAACTTCCTATATTATGGATCTCTTTACAGGTCTCATGTCAGTAGGATTGACCATATGAAGATTGCGGCTACTAATGACAAGTCTCTCCGTCAACTCTCATTCCCAACAAACACGATATATCCTCCAGCGTAATCATCATCTCCCTGTGGGTCATGTGAAATGTATGTATTTCATTTCTCCAATGTTCTTGTAGAGCGGTTAAGATTGTCTTGTCTTGCGGTATATGACCGAGCTTAGCAACTTACAACAAACTAGCTTTCTTAAGATAAGAGATGTAAAAGTTGTTTCATGGCACCTGCAAAAACAAAAAACAAATAAGCCATAAATACGTAATAAAAAAATATATTTATAAAATCAAATTAAAAAATAAATACCGCAAGGTGGTGTTGCCTGAAATAAAATGGTTCCGATTCTATCACTCCTCCTTCTTGCACAAAAACTCTTGTACTATGTTCGTCTTGTAATTCGTTGAGTGAATATGTCGGAGATTCATTTTCTTCGACCATATGAGTTTTCCCCTTATCCGTCCGGCGACTAGGTCGATTAGATCCGGCTCTAAATGTCATCACTATATACATACTAATTAAAATTACTAAATACTATTTATATAAATTACCTTATTAAATAATAGATAATAAATTACCTAATTAAATAACCACTAAAAATAAACTATCAAAAAATAACTACCAAAAATCGCTATTAACAATAAATACTCCCAAAATAATATAAATAACTTCTAAATAAATAATTACTAAAAATAACTACTACCAAAATAATTGAAATAACAACTAAAAAAATAATAAATTACCTAATCAAATCATATATAAATAAGATAACGTAATTAAATAATATAAAAAAAATATGAAAAAAAATATCTCAAATTTCAATCGCAAAAAATAGTGTTTTCATCTTCTTCTCCTTCTCCTTCTCCTCCTCCTTCCCTTTCTCCTTCTCCTTCTTCTCCTTCTCTAAACAAATCAACAAAAATATCCTAATTCAAAACTCAAAATCAAACTAATTCTAACTAATTTGCAACTAATTTCAACAAAATCAAACTTATTTTACACTAATTTCTATCAATTTAAACAAATCAACAACAAATAATCCTAAATAAAAATTCAAAAATAAACTAAACAACTAACATTTTCTTCTCTTCTCTCTATTTCCTTCTTTCTTTTCTTTAATTTCCAAATATTTTCTCTTTAATTTCCACAAACTTTGCTTTTTTTTTTTGGCTGAAAAATCGCTGAAATTTTCGGTTTTTTCTTTGGAGGCGGGTAGGAGAAGTGGGGGACAGAGAGGGGGGCGTGGGTTTTAATGAAGAGTCATAGGGTTTCTACCGCCAGCGATTCTGGCGGTAGAGCTTCTACCGCCAGAGATTCTGGCGGTAGATGTGGAAATTCTGTTTTTTCGCCTCTCGTCCAGAAGTTAAACGCGAGTCTCTACAGCCAGGAATCCTAGTGGTACAGGTTTTTTTTTCTTAACAGGTTTGATAACGGGTTGACCTAGAAATATTTACGAAAATGCCACTACCGCCAGAAAAGCTGGCGGTAGGCCTTAATTTTCAAATTTTTGAACTGATTTTCTTGCTAAAACGGGTAAGAATTTTGACGTTTGGAAAACAAAAAATTTCCACTCTGACGGTAGAAGATATTTTTTTATTAACTACCCTATTTAGGCATGCAGATGGAAAAAATTAAATAACTAGCCTCTACCGCCAGGATTTCTGGCGGTACGAGCTCTCTACCGCCAGAATAACTGGCGGTAATGCTAGTTAGTTAATTTTTTTCATATGAGTACTATTTGCTCAATTTTTTTCCAAACTGATGCTACAAAAAAAAGTCCTTAAATTAAGTAATGAAAGATTAAAAACATTATACCATTTTAAACCATTTCTGGGAATTTCATTTCCATCTTTAAGGAGGAGATGCAAAAGATACCACATTCAAGGCGAGAAGAAGGGCACAGTCGAAAACTTTGTTGAGAATTAACCAGGATTTCCTGGCAACATGCAATACGATGGGGAAGGTGATTGCCTTTTTAGCGGTATGTATATTCTTTTATTCTCCGCAAAAAATTGACTATATTAGCATTGTCCATTTAAGCTAGCAATTTATTTTATTAATAAACATAGAAATATGAAAAACTAAAGGGTAATTAGGTCAAAATAATAGTTGAATTAAGAGTTAAAGCTAACTCTTGTAGGGAGGTAAAAAGAAAGCTCATCAAAATTTCTGAGGGGCTAAATAAGATTCTGAAAATTATATTCGGATTTTTTAAAATATTCATATAAATTTAGGTGTTCTTTGAAAAACTTATCTATTTTGTCAAATTTATGCAGGAGAGAACGGCATCGTGGGATGCGATGTTCAAGTACCTGATTCTCCGCAAAATTCTTTACATCCTTGATCAATTTGAACCGGTTCCGACTGAGCGTTACGCTAGACGGGCAACCAGTTGCTCTCTACACAGGCTTGGCTTCGGAATTCACCACAAGTGGCTGAAGACTGGAAACTATTTGTATTATGGATCTCTTTACAAGTCTTATATCAGTAGGAATGACCTTGTGAAGATTGCAGCTACTCGCGACGAGTGAATGCATATTTTGCAATGCTTCAGAATTTAGCTAATGTAATTTTATATATATATTTTCTACAATGTTACAAAACTTTGATCGGATGTAAAATGTGACCGGCTCGTTTCTTTTTATTCTCTTTTGAAAATATTTACTGTAAATATTTTCAGTAATAGCTTGTGTTTACATCGCAGTTGAATCTTTATTCTATTTTTACTATTTATTATATATAAGTCTAGTAACTTATTTTCTATTTGCATAAAAAATTTGATAAACAGTCTGCAAAATTTGATAAACTCGTATTGAATAAGCTCGGCAAAAAGCAGCATATAATCAGGACATCTTCGCCTTTGCCAAGAATATTCCAGCAAAAAGACCTGGCAAGATATAAACACATGACATCAGCCTCAAAACAAATAAAATTAATAAATAAATAATGAAAAATCACTTACCGAAAAGTATACTGAACAAGTTAGGTAAGCTAACAGGAACTTTGAACAGCAAGATGCCAGCAACCGAAATAGGAATCTTATTAAGAGAACCCACAAGGCTGTATTTGAATTGAAATAATAAATTATACGAGGTATTAGACTACTGAAATAATTCAAGATTCAAAGGATTAAAATGCGGGAAAAGAAACATTTTGTCAGGAAAATTACCTGTAAGTTGTGGGGCCAGTTTGATGCAAAAACCATACAGAAGTGAAACTAATCGCAAGACCGAGTAAACCACTTGCTGTAGCGACAAACCAAAACATCGGTACCCTAATCACCTCTCTTTATAAACAAACAACAAAATACAATAATCAGAAGAAGATTTAATAATATAAATAAAAAGAATAGGAGTGATAATAAAACAGAGTTATTACGAGTTGTAAACATATTCCCACTCTCCAAACAAGAAAATCAAAATTATTGCAAAGGGAATTGAGAGCGAATTGTTAAGTAAAACCATCGAAACTTCATTTAATGAGCCAGATGCAGTACATTGCTTTGCTGTATCCATCAACCTCCGTAAAGTCAGCTGTCAAAATTTAATAAAAATTAATTCATGATTACTTTCATAAAAAATGAAACATTTACAAAAAACCCCTACATTGTTCATAATCGATGAAAACCTCTATTCTTGAAAATTTCAAAAAATCATTGCAGCAAGGGATATATTTTTAAATTTCATAATAATATAGGGAGTTTTTTGGAACCGCAGATTTTTTTTTTTTTTGCAATTTAGGCATAGTGCAGGGGCTCTTTTACAAATTTCAAAAAAAATAGTCATAAATGAAGACTATTTATAAAAGAGGAGTACCGAATAAGCAGCAGTTAAAAAGCAATTGACAATTTGCCAAGTATAACCAACAGCATCAAATGATAAGTCGGTAATCCCACCACTTATAGCTGATACAACCTGTAAATGCAAAACAGAAATTCAATCAAATTTCAAATTATTTTATTATAAAGATGGAATTGTTGCTTATTTAAAATATTTGAATACGGTTGAGAGTTTTAAGACTAAAAGCTGCGTACCATTAGAAAAAGGGCTGCCCAAACTTTCTTGTTTGGGGTTTTTCTGAAAAGATATATTTCTCCTATTGCTGTCAAAATGTTTGTCATGTTTTTCAGTATTGTCACCATCGCAATGTTCATGTAGTTCAAACTGAAAGATGTCCGCAAAAAAAAAGAAAAAAAAAAGAGTTATTATATTAGTCTAGATGTCACATACTCTCAAGTTCCAAACATTTATGCTCACGTTTATTTGTAGAAATGAGGCTAAATTGAGTCAAATTGAGGCAACAATTGAGGATCAATTGAATCAAAATTGGATTAAATTGACAGTTAACTACCAATTTGAATCAAAATTGAGGCCTAACTTAATGCAATAAGTTTGTAAGAAATAAAAAAAGTTACCTGTACATGCTTGTCACAAGCATTCCTAAGAAAATAAAATTGACGGGCAACCAAACTCGCACGAGCTTCCATGTGAATTTTTCAGTTGATATTAAACGACATAAACCAAGCGCCATTATAATTATAACACATATAATATTCTGTTAATAGTAAGAATGTATGTCATAAATATGAATGAATAGAAGGAAGTAAAGTGAAACTGTTTTTATTGTCTTTCGGCAAAATTTTCAAAAAAACCCTTAACTTTTCTTAATATTATATTATACAAAACACCCTAGCTTTTTAGATTTTTTTCCTTTAGACCCTCAAAAGTAGACTTTAACCCCCTAAAAAATTCTAAGAAATGTAATCCACTTTTGAGGAGTAGTGTTTTTTCTAATATTCAGAAAAGTTAGGGGGATTTGAAAATTTTCCTTCAGTTTTATTCAAAAAGGCCAAAAGGAATTTAAAAAGTATAGTCATTTCATCTTCTACCATTTTTCTTCAATACTAAAATTTAATTATTTACATAACATTCAAATTTTTGTTGCAAATGAAAAAGACGAATACACGAACCTGGTAAAGCAGTAATGAAATGCCGGCGGTAAAATTATAGCCAGAAAGAACGACTTTGTTGAGCAATATCATGCTACAAGACGAAATGCAATATGCTAAACCAGCCAGCAAGGCTCCTGGTCTTTTTTCACTTCCTTTCTTCTGCCTCCCCTCATCTTGTAATAATCTATCAATTATTAGCAAAAATAATCAATTGTTTAGTATTTTTATGATAATTGCAAATAAACAGAAAAAAAGAACATGAATAGTACTATAGTAGTAAGTTAAGGCATTACGGAATAGTAGTTGCTCGTTTCGCAACATTTGTAGTGCCATTAATAAATGAAGATTTTCCTTGCTTAAGAAAACTATGAATGATCGTATTGAATGATCTATCACCCTTAGTAAGACTGTCGCTCTCGTTTCTATATTTGGAATCAATGTCAGGTTCTTCTACATCAAAATCCGTAGGTATGTTTTGGTTTGGCCTGAAATCAATAGTCATTGAACTGAACCTACAAAAAACAAACAAGAAGATGCAAAAGCAATGAGAATGACAAAATATGAGCCTATCAATGTCATAAATCAGCTAACATTTAACAATGAGCAACATTGGGCATAAAACATAGTATTAAGAAAGATTACCTTCGTTATAATAAGGAGAAACTAGAGCTGCTGCTTCTCTGAAACTGAGATGAGGTACTTACTTGGGTAGTAATGTCAATGCCACAATAGCACAGATAGGAGGAGAGAGAGAAGGGACTAGTAAAGGAGCTTGAAGAAGCCATGAAGAATGGGCGAGCTTCTTTGCAAATACGCAAAGGGGAAGTGGAGCGTAGAAGAGTCAAGAGTGAGAGTGGGAGAAAGAAGAAGAAAAGGCGGGGATTGTGGAGCCCGTTTATTGAGGCGAGAGATTGGTGGCACAGGGCGGTGCCACGGTTCCAGGCCTATAGAAACAAGTAGTAATTTATGGGCCAAATAGGTCAAAGTAATTACTCAATTAAGCAAGTTTTAAATCTCAAGGAAAAAAAAACAATTAAGTAAGTTTTCAATTATTTAAAGAGAATTTACTCAATTAAGCAAGTTTTAAATCTCAAGAAAAAATAAAAATTAAGAAAGTTTTAATTTATTTAAAGAGAATATTCTCATCAGAGATGGAGTTTTATAGGGATTGCGGGGTCATGGCATTGAAGATTTTGGACGGAGTAGTATATATATTGTTATTGTTATAGTAAATTATTTTTCTGAAATATATGTATTTTTATATATTTGACCTTTTGCTCCCAATATATTCACTTAAGCTCCGTCCTTGATTCCTAACTCCTCCTTAAACATCTCTTAAACCCATCATAATTATATACTCTTTTATTTTTATTTTTAATTGTTGGAAATGTCGGCTATATGGAATTGAATTTCTGGTTTTTTTTTTTTTTTTTTGAAGTGTAGGCGCAATGTCTATTTTTTTTTTTTTGTGATATTCAATCAATTGGGTTGAGAGAATATACTCTTTTAGTTGTTCGTTGTATCTTTATATGGAACTATTTTATCTTCTCACTTGTATATTTTTACACATGATATTCTTTTCATATGTTCAATGTATATTTTTGTATATGAATATACCTTTTGTATTCCCGTTATGTCTTTCTGAATTACGACGATGCTAATAGCAAATAAGCCGGAGATGCATATCAATTATCTTCGTTAATTTAAGTTAGTTTATTAACTTCTAATCAAGTTTAATTATTTTCTAATTGGTAAAGATATATTTAAAAAGATATTTGCATGTGTAGTAAGAGGTTATGGATTTATGTCCCGGCAAACATAATTATAAAACACATATTTAGCAAATCAAAAAATAAAAGTTTAATTATTTTCTTAAACAGTCAATTGGGCTGGAAACAAAATTATGTCAACTGGATTTAAGTTGCAGTACATCAAACATTACCGGGCCGACCTATTTTATAGAATTACAATCAATAAATTTTATTTGCTCTAGAGCTGGCCTGGCTATGTTGACCCACTTAATTTTTCCAAAGGAAATTTGGAAAGGGTTTACATATCCCTCTTCAAAATGTAAAGCTTTTTATATATTTATATATGATGTATTTACAATAGCCCTATCTATTTACATGTAGGAATAAAAACGAGAATAAAAAAAATCTAAAAGAACCTATACAATATTGGCTCTTGTTAATATGAAATGAAACTAGGCCTAAACAAACAAAAACATCTAGCCCAAGTAAAATCTAGCCCATTGATTTGTTCTACAGAACAAGTTGATCCACTTAATTAGTGTTTTAAAACAAATTTCGTCAATTGCAAGTTAAACATTGACTCTCGCCATGTTTTTGTGAGAAATGTATCTCTTTTATAAGGACCAACGGCTCTAGCACGAAGCTAAATTAAAGGATCTCATCTTATTCCAAAAATGTCAAGCTTCAGTTTCAAGTAATGTACTAGGACGTACAAGTATAAATACACTTTAACTTTTATCCATTCGGAATTCACGTTGCAAAACAATGTCTTTTCAGATTAGCAAGATTAGATGGTCCTGTCGGCATGTAAAGTTACATGTTTTCAGTGGTCTCGTCACTTTTCTAGTTTTCCATGGCACCATTGGTCTAAGTCGATTCGTCGGAAATGGATCAACACGACATGATGCTGGCATGCATGTCACTTACAAGAATGACATCGACCGGATCATGCATGAGATCCGCTCAAATGAGGAGGATTCCGACGGTAACCTTGAACCATCTCAAGTTGAAAACTATACTCTTGGGCCTAAGATCTCAAATTGGGATAGGCATCGACAAGACTGGCTGAGCTTGAACCCTAGCTTTGTTTCGCACAACCAGCAGATCCTTCTGATAACCGGGTCCACACCAAAGCCATGCGACAACCCTATTGGTGACCACTACATGCTGAAATCAATCAAAAACAAGATCGACTATTGCCGGCTCCATAACATAGAGATGGTGTACAACATCGCACAATTCGACACTCAGCTAACAGGTTATTGGACTAAGCTGCCTCTGATCCGACGGCTGATGATTGCCCATCCAGAGTTCGAGTGGCTCTGGTGGATGGATAGCGACGCCTTCTTCACCGACATGGAGTTCAACATACCGATAGACCGATATAGCAACCACAACTTAGTTATACACGGATATGAGGATCTTCTCTTCAAGGAGAAGTCATGGATCGCAATCAACACAGGAAGTTTTCTCTTGCGTAACTGCCAATGGTCACTCGACTTGCTTGATGAGTGGGCAAAAATGGGCCCAAAAGGCCCCGTCCGTGACGAAGCCGGAATATTTCTCACCGCGAACTTAAAAGGACGTCCGGCTTTTGAGGCAGATGACCAATCAGCGCTTGTCTACATTCTTCTTTTGCAAACGATGAAATGGATGGACAAGGTTTTCATTGAGAATAGTTATTGTCTGCACGGGTTTTGGGAAGGTTTGGTTGATCGATACGAAGATATGATGGAGCAGCATCACCCTGGTTTGGGAGATGAGAGGTGGCCTTTTGTCACACACTTTGTAGGGTGTAAGCCATGCGGTAGCTACGCCGGTTACTCAGTCGAAAAATGTTTTAATAGCATGGAGAGAGCTTTCAATTTTGCGGATAATCAAATTCTCAAACTATATGGATTTTCACATGATTCGTTGAGCAGCGCTAGGGTTTTCAAGAAATCTTGAAAAAATAGAGCTGTCGGCAAAATTTGTTTAGGTTGTTTAGGATTGTGATTAGATGCTTTGGAGCCCACTAGGTAGCTCAAGACAAAGATGAAAAAACCTATAAATATCATGAAATTCTTTATGTAAAATAGAATGAGAAATATTAAATTGTTTTTCATGGGAAAGTAAGATAAATATTAGATTGAATCTTTCTTTTAATACATTACAGTAGAATGAAATTATACTTATACACAAGTTTAAAATCAAAATACCACAAATACCGAAATATTTTTTAAATTCCAAAAACTAAGACTTTCGGTATTGAAACACCGGGAGAAATAAATTCTCTCTCTTTCAAACACCGAAACATTCTTAACCTCTTTACCCCTTTAATAGTCATTAAACAATTAATCAAATAAAAAATAACAAAAACTTTTTACCGAGCTGCCGGGATTTTGTTTGTAATACTGACAAAATATAAAAAGTAAATCAAATAACAATGAAATATTTAATAATATGAAAATAATAAAACAAATATTTAAACACTCTGAAGTACTTGTGCATATTAAAATGAAAATATTGAAACATAAATAAACAAATTATTTTTTGTCTAACAGAAAAGTGAATTTGAGAAACCAAAAGGTGTGGTAATCTCACAAAATCGGTGTTAGAACACGAAACATGTTATATGTGACTCTAAATCTCTCAATAATCTATTTCCTATTTGGTATTGTTGTTTAGGAAATATTTAGACTATAGAAATAAATATATGGGAAATATTTAGACAATGGAAGGAGGTGGATTGTTTCCATCCTTGCATTGTATTTTAGGTAATTGTATCTTTTATTTAGGCAATTTATTTTGGAAATTAGTATGGTTCTCTCCTATATAAAGAGACCCCTAGCTATTGTAATAGCATCCAATTCAAATGAATAAAATTCTTCATTAATTCTCTCTTTCTTTCTCACACAATTATTCTCTCTATATTTATATTCCTCCAATTATTCTAACAAATTGGTACCAGAGCCTAGTTACTATCATCTCTTTGCTTCCGCAAGACAATCACGAACCGACTTGTGTCATCATGAATTCAAGTGCGGTTATGTCAACCAAATTCGATATCGAGAAATATGATGGTACGACGAGTTTCGCACTTTGGCAAGTGCGGATGAAGGCTATATTATCGAATCAGGGTGTGAAGGCCGCCATCTTTGGGAAACCGGAGGATATGAAGGACGAAACTAAAAAGACTGAGTGGGAGATGATGGATGATAGAGCTCTCTCCACGATACAATTGTGTTTGAGCAACTCGACTCTTCAAGAAATTCTCATGGAGACTACAACATCCGGTGCGTGGAAGAAACTCGAAGACATCTACATGCAGAAGTCGGTTACCAACCGGTTACGTTTGAAGCAGCGATTTCACTCCTTGAAGATGGCAAAAGGTACACCCATTAAGGTCCATATTTCTGAATACACCGCTCTTCTTAATGACGTGGAAAATATCGGTATTAAGATGGAAGATGAGGATAAAGCCATGGTATTATTATGCTCGTTACCAACATCATATAAAGGGTTTAAGGAGACAATGCTTCATAGTAGAGAGGCGCTTACGCTTGAGGATGTGAAGAGCAATTTGCTGGTCAAATCCGACATCGATAATGATTTGTCTATAACCGAGAATAACCGTCAAGATGTTGGGTTGTTTGTGGAGAGAGAAAGACAAAAGGAGAGAAGCCCGAATTCGGAAAAGACCCGTTCGAGATTCAAGCACAAGGACATTACTTGCTACTTTTGCGGAAAAAGGGGACACTTTCAGGCCAGCTGTTACAAGTTCCAGAAAGCGAATCAAAAAGATGTTCCATCGGAAGAAGCTAACATGGCTGAATCCGGTAATGATGATGTGCTTTTTGTGGCGAATGGGAAGGAGAATTTTGAGAAGAATTGGGTCATGGATACGGGGGCTTCACAGCACATGACCCCGAATCGAGAGTGGTTTACCACATATGAGACGTCTAGTGGAGGTGTTCTTCTGGGAGATGACCATCTCTGTAGTGTTGCCGGTGTTGGCACGGTGAATTTCAAAATGCATGATGGGGTTGTTCGTACATTGACAGGTGTAAAACACATACCCGACTTGAAGAAAAACTTGATCTCGTTAGGCGCTCTTGAAGATCTCGGTTGCAAGTTCCAAAGTGAAGGTGGAGTCCTTAAGGTTTCTAGAGGGGCTCTTACAGTGATGAAGGCGAGAAGAATCGGTACTCTATATTTTCTAGAAGGTAGCACAGTTTCGGGCTCAGCCGCTGTCGTTAACTCTACCTCAGGTTCGGATAATACCAAGCTGTGGCATATGAGGTTGGGGCATATAAGTGAACGCGGAATGACGATCTTGAGTAAAAGAGGTCTACTGTGCGGTCAGAGTACTGGCAAGTTGGAGTTTTGTGAAGATTGCGTTTTTGGCAAGCAGAAGAGACTCAGCTTTAGTACAGCCACTCATCGCACGAAGGGAACTTTGGATTACATCCACTCGGATTTGTGGGGACCATCTCGTGATCCTTCGAAAGGTAACGGTTCTCGCTATATGCTCTCGTTTATTGATGATTATTCGAGAAAGGTTTGGGTTTATTTCTTAAAGGAAAAGAGTCAAGTATTTGTCACCTTTAAACAATGGAAGACCCTTATGGAGAACCAAATCGGAAAGAAAATTAAGAGATTGAGGACCGATAACGGTCTGGAATTTTGTAATAAGGAGTTTAATGAATTTTGTAAGAATGAAGGAATTGTTCGACATCGAACTGTTGTTGGTACTCCACAACAGAATGGCGTCGCCGAACGGATGAATCGGACACTTCTCGAGAAGGCTCGGTGCATGCTTTCTAATGCGGGTTTAGGCAAGGAGTTCTGGGCAGAAGCCATTAATACTGCTTGTTGGTTGGTCAACCGCTCTCCGAACATGTCCATTGAGTGCAAGACACCAGAAGAAATTTGGTCGGGTAAACCAGCGGATTACTCGACATTGCGGGTGTTTGGATGTCCAGCTTATGCGCATGCAAATGAAGGGAAGTTGGAGCCTAGGGCGAAGAAGTACATTTTTCTTGGATACCCTTCAGGTGTGAAGGGGTATCATTTGTGGTGTCTGGATCCGAAGGCTCCTAAGCTCATCATTTCGAGAGATGTGACTTTCGATGAGTCGGTTATGTTGCAGGCGAAAGTGTATGAATCGGCTATTAAGGAGGATGAGACGGTTGTGAAGAAGGTGGAGCTTGAAATTCCGGATCAACAAGGCCAAGTAACTTCGCCTAAATTGGAGCGTGATGAAGATGCTCACAGTGACGATGTGTCAGACGAGGAGAGTCAACAGACGCAACAATCTTATGCTTTAGCAAGGGATCGGGTTAGAAGGACCATTAGACCGCCTACGAGGTATGGACACTCTGATTTTGCGTATTGTTTGGCAGTGGCCGAGGAAGTGGAGTTTGGTGAACCCTCGACTTTTAAGGAGGCAATAGCCTCATGTGAAGCGGCAAAGTGGACTGTCGCTATGGAGGAGGAGATCGAATCTCTTCAAAAGAATGAGACTTGGATGCTTGTTGAGCTGCCTAAAGGGCAGAAAGTTGTGGGTTGCAAGTGGGTGTTCAAGAAGAAGGACGACACAACCGGCATTCGGTATAAGGCGAGACTGGTGGCTAAGGGCTATAGTCAAGTTGAAGGTGTGGATTTCAATGAGGTATTCTCACCGGTGGTTAAGCATACTTCTATTCGAGTTTTACTTTCGTTGGTTGCTGCGGGAAATTTAGAGCTGGAGCAGTTAGATGTGAAGACTGTATTTTTGCATGGTGACCTGGAGGAGACAATTTACATGCAACAACCTGAAGGATATGAAGTTGCGGGTGAGGAGAACCATGTGTGTTTCTTAAAGAAGTCACTTTATGGCTTAAAGCAGTCTCCAAGACAGTGGTATAAGAGGTTTGATTCCTTTATGGAGAGTATTGGGTTTTGTAGATCCAATTATGATAGTTGTGTGTACTTCAAGAAGTTACCGGATGAGACTTTTATGTATCTACTTCTTTATGTGGATGACATGCTAATCGCGGCATCAAATAAGGAGGAGATTAGAAGGGTGAAGAGTCAGTTAAGTTCTGAATTTGAGATGAAAGATTTAGGGGCTGCCAAGAGGATTCTCGGAATGGAGATCACTAGAGACCGGCCGAACGGAAAACTGTATCTTTCACAAAGGGGTTTTCTTGAGAAAGTGTTGAATCGGTTTAACATGAATGATGTGAAACCGGTTTCTACCCCTCTTGCGACCAAATTCAGATTGTCAAGACAATCGAGTCTGAAAACCGAGAAAGAGAAGAGCTACATGTCACGAGTTCCATATTCTAGTGCGGTTGGTAGCATGATGTATTTGATGGTTTGCACTAGACCTGACATTGCTCATGCCGTTAGTGTGGTGAGTCGCTATTTGTCATGTCCTGGAAGAGAACATTGGGAGGCGGTTAAGTGGATTTTTCGTTATTTAAAAGGAACCACAGATGCTCGTTTGGAGTTTGGGAGGAGCGACGAAGAGCTGACAGGTTATGTTGATTCGGACTTTATGGGTGATCTTGATAAGAGACGATCTTTGACCAGTTATGTCTTCACCTTAGGCGGATGTGCTATTAGTTGGAAGGCTACTCTACAATCCACCATTGCTCTTTCTAGCACAGAAGCTGAATATATGGCGATCACTGAAGGCGCTAAGGAGGCAATTTGGCTTAAAGGCTTGCTTGGAGAAATCTCGACATTTGGTGGTCCTACTACAATCTATTGTGATAATCAGAGTGCGATTCACTTGGCGAAGGATCAGATATATCATGAAAGAAGCAAGCACATTGATGTCAGGTTTCATTTTGCTCGACAAGTCACCAAGAAGAAGATAGTGAAGATCGAGAAGATTGCTACTGCCGATAATCCAGCATATATGCTTACAAAGCCTTTGCCGTCCGCAAAGTTCAGTTATTGTGCGGAGCTCATTTCGGTATGTCGCTAGTACGACTTTGAGTCTGGTGAGATTTTGAGTCAAGGTGGAGATTATTATATGTGACTCTAAATCTCTCAATAATCTATTTCCTATTTGGTATTGTTGTTTAGGAAATATTTAGACTATAGAAATAAATATTTGGGAAATATTTAGACAATGGAAGGAGGTGGATTGTTTCCATCCTTGCATTGTATTTTAGGTAATTGTATATTTTATTTAGGCAATTTATTTTGAAAATTAGTATGGTTCTCTCCTATATAAAGAGACCCCTAGCTATTGTAATAGCATCCAATTCAAATGAATAAAATTCTTCATTAATTCTCTCTTTCTTTCTCACACAATTATTCTCTCTATATTTATATTCCTCCAATTATTCTAACAAAACACAATATGGTTTACAATGAATTATAATTAAAATTATTTTCAAATATGCCAAATGAAATTATATTGCTATTGAAACTTCAGTATAATTTAAACTTTATAGGCCGACGAGCTACGCCTCTTATTTCGATATAATTACAATATGGTAATGTTTTCAATATCTTTTCTATCCCCTAACCATGTTGAATTCACTAGTCCCTAAAACTGAAACCTGTAACACTAATAAAACTATCATCTATACTCATCGTACACCATTCAAACTTGACAGAACCAAATTTCTTCTCTGACAGTCAAGTCCAAATTCTTCCTATCTTCAACACTTATGGTCACAATGGCTATATTAACATGCACCTTATATGAAACAGTTTACAGGAGAATTAATCTAATTAAGCTAGTTCTCCTTATCTGAATGATGTTATGATAAATTTTATCCTTGCAAAATCATTATCAGATTCCACAATTCCATTCTTTCGCGGGAATTATCACTTGGTGATAACATCATTCACACGCTATTCCAGATTTATAGGTCAGCTTATGACTACCCACCAACACAGTAACATTTGGCACCTCTACTTACAACTTACTAGTGCTTTTCTTAGAAACACTCCCCATATTCTTGGTCTTCTCTCTCAACACAAACTTTTGAATCTTCCCCGTGGAAGTCTTGGGCAACTCCTCAAAAACCACCTTGCGAGGCGCCATATAATGAGGCAACCGACCCCTACAAAACCCAATTATTTCCTTCTCACTCACTTTAACACCATCTTTCAAACTAACAAACGCAACGGGCGTCTCCCCCCAATATTCATCAGGCCGGCCCACAACCGCCACCTCAAAAACTGCAGGGTGAGCATAAATCACCGTTTCCACCTCAATCGTGCTTATATTCTCCCCTCCCGATATAATTATATCCTTCGATCTATCTTTTAGTTGTATGTATCCATTTGGGTGCTTCACGCCCAAATCGCCGGATCTTAACCACCCGCCTTTCATGGCTTCTTTCGTCGCGTCAAGATCCTTGTAATAACCACTCATTATGGTGTTTCCTCTAAACATTACCTCGCCCATTGTACGGCCATCTAACGGCACGCTTTTCATGGTGATCGGATCCTTGATATCTACCTCCTCTAAACAAATATTGTTCAAACCTTGAAGAGCTTTCAACTTTGCACGTTGTTCATGCGGTAGTGAGTCCCATTCGGGCTTCCATACGCAAGTGGTAGCCGGCCCGTAGGTCTCGGTTAGGCCGTAAAGATGGATTACATGAAACCCTAGCCCTTCCATTTGTAACAAAACATAAGGAGGTGGCGGTGCACCGCCAGTAAGAAAGACTACTCTACCATGAAGTACTTTTCTTTTTGAAACCGGTTCATTTATCACCATGTTTAATATCGTAGGCGCACCAGCCAAATGCGTTACCTTATGGAGAGCAATATTGTCAAAAATCACCTTAGCTGTGACGTTTCGCATAAAAACATTGACTCCCCCTTGAGCCGCAATGCCCCAAGTGAGGCACCAGCCGTTGCAATGGAACATCGGCACGGTCCAAAGAAACACAGGCATCGTCACAATATCATTCGCTAAAAGGGTAGAAATAGAATTTAAATACGCGCCACGATGGCTATACACCACGCCTTTGGGCCTTGACGTGGTGCCCGACGTATAATTCAAGGAAATCGGGTCGCACTCATCCAACGGCCATCTTATCTCAAACCCATCTTGACCGCTCGCCAAAACCGCCTCGTAATCTGCGCCGTGTGAAACCGCGGGCCCCGAATCGGAGATCGTGATGAGGAGAGGGGATTTGTTCGGTTTTGATTGGGAGAGGAGTTCGAGGGCGGCTCGAGCGGTTTGGATGAAATGGGATTCGACGACGAGTGCTTTGGCGTCGGAGTGGTTTAAGAGGGCGGAAAGCATGGCTGCGTCGTGACGTATGTTGAGTGTGCAGAGAATTGCGCCGGCCATTGGCACGCTGAAGTGTAGTTCATACATTGCCGGTACATTTGCTGCCAGAACCGCCACCTGATTTTGATATTGTGAGTGAAATTCAGATTGAATTCAAGAGATTTGGTCAAAAGAGTAACAAAACAAACACAATGACTTAATCATGCAGCATACGAAGATTTTACATAAGAATAATTGAAAATTGAAAATTGAAACTTCTATAACAGAAAAAATCAACAGTGTACTGTACAAGATCAACCTTTTCAGGGCGTAAACCTTTGAAAATGATTTAGGAGAGTAAAAAGAAAAAAGAAAGATCAATAAAAGTCAACGAATCAAATCAAATATACTGTGCCCCGTTTAAATCAAGAAATTTGGTACAGTAAATTTTAAATAAAGACATACGACATCACCACGAGAAATTCCGAGGCTGGAAAGAGCGGAGGCCATCTTCAAGCATCGGTTACGAGTCTCCCGCCACGTGTAGCTCTTCCCGCCGTAGACCATCGCCGTCCGGTCGGCGTAAACCACGGCGGAGCGCTCCAGAAAGCTCAGCGGAGAGAGAGGTACGTAGTTGGCCTCGCAACGCACTGATCCCTCCATTGATTACTCTCCTGAGTCTCCTCCCTTGAACTGTAAAAAAGAAGTCAAAACTACAAAGAGTGATGGAAAGAGAAGTGGACCGCAAAATATCTTAGTGTACGTGTATCCCTGGAAGAGCTTAAAATAGTATATATAAACGCCAGCAATAGTATAGCAGATAATGTTGTGTATGGTTGTTAAAATTTCGATTCAATCCTTTGAATTTTAAGGTTCTACGACTTTGATTTGAAAAAACAATTCGGCTCCCAATTTTAGAGTCTTATTTTGGTAGAATTCTTATAGAATCTCGATTTAACATATAGAATCTTGTAGAATTTCACATTTATTATGATTTTATGATTTTATACCAGACTTGTAGTTTATGATATGAAATAGTCGTGAAATATAAATATAATGCAAAATAAATATTTTTAGGCTCGAAATAACTTAATTAAGATGTCATAAGACACATATAACTATTAAAATAAAATAAAAAAAACTCTATATTTCAAACATTTTAATTAAATCATAACAATAACAGTGGGTCATTATGCCTTAATCCCCTGAGTAATTAAATTATGTACAATATCTTAGTAATTAACATATAGCATATAAAATATTCATTATTAATTTTGAGTTTTGATATATTTGCTTCAACCGCTTATACATTTAATGTATATATATGTATATATATAGAAGAAATGAACCGAATGTCAACTTTGTTATGAATTAATGAACATAGAATGACTTTAAATTTTTTAGTGCACTAAATAATTTTATTTTCTCACAAATATTTTTACTAATTTTTATTTACATATAATCTTACGATTCTAAGTTCAATTTTACGATCAGATTCGATTCTACCTCTGAGCGATTCAAGGTAGAATCCCGATTCTGACAACCTTGTTGTATATGACTATAAAACATAAAAAATGCTATGTATCAATGTATGAAACTTTTTGTAAAATTTAATAGAAAATGTTCTTAAATTGATTTGCTTTATTATATTTTATTTATATGTGAATAAGTTAGATAAGGGATAATGATATGTTATTAAATCTGCTTCTTCTTTTTTCTATGTAATTTTGAAGTGGTATCTAATTTAATGGAGGTATTGTGTTGTGAAATGAAGAAAGTTCATGCTAAAGGAATAATCTCATGTGAATATACTAGTCGTGTGATTAGATCAAGGTACTTAGCATGTGAAAGAGTAGACAAGGACCATATTAACACCCAAACGTGACATAAAAATACTCCAACTTGACTTTATTATAATCATACTTATTCACATGGTATAAAAACAAAAAACTAAGCAAACAAAACTTTAAATAATTCAAATAAAATATTTATTTGACTTTATTCAAACATAAATAAATAACAAAAATGGGCCGGTTCTGCTGTTGAACTATTTTGTTTGGGCCTGCAAGAATAACTAGATAAGCTATTATAGGCCGAAAATATTCTTTGAAATGGAAATTTTTGACTAAGCCCCTACATTATCCTTCAATTGCAAAAGAGTCCCTGGCATGAATCAGCGATTGATTTTCTAAAAGCTCAAGGAGGTAAGATTTCTTTTCAATTGGGATTGAAGACTAGATTTTGGAATCTTTGATCTGGTAATTACTTATCTGCTACGAGATTGAAATATATTTTCTTCTACTTTAATTCGAATTGACGATCAGATTGTTTGGAATCTATTGATCTGGAACATTTAGTCCTAAAATCTGAGATTGAGTTCTTTTGCTTGAGAAAATCTAAGGTCGAATTCTTTTGCTTGAAAATTTTGATTTAGATATACAAAATTGATCAGATCTCAAGCTGAATCATCAATCCGTAATAAGTACGTACACAATCAATCATCCTTTCTTCTCCAGTTCAATCATCTCCAGTTGACTGAATGGCAAGTAGCAACCTTCTTCTCCAGTGGACCGAATGGCAACTTCTTGACTCGGTCCTCCCAACCGGAGGCTTCGCTCACTCATACGGCCTCGAATCATTCCTCCAATCAAACCTCGTCAAAACTGCACACGACCTAAAACCGTTCATAATCCAAGTGTTACAAAACACCGCGTCTCTCTTCCTCCCATTCATCCACACGTTAAACAAATCCCCAGACACCGACACGTGGGTCCGGCTCGACAACCTTCTAGAAGCAACACTCACCAATGAAATCGCGAGAAAAGCCTCTTCATCCCAAGGCTCGGCTTTATTACGCGTCTCAGCTTCAGTATTCCGCGAAATTACAATCCTGAAGGAAGTCAGAGCGGATTTCGTCGGG
This sequence comes from Juncus effusus, assembly GCA_027726005.1. Classification (NCBI taxonomy): domain Eukaryota; kingdom Viridiplantae; phylum Streptophyta; class Magnoliopsida; order Poales; family Juncaceae; genus Juncus; species Juncus effusus. The sequence continues at coordinate 7,614,325 of CM050895.1, forward strand.
TCGGGCTCGGTGCAATTCCACCACGCGTGTGTATTCGGATTCCTTACCGGGTTATTGGGTTTGGATTCCGCGACAGCTCAGCGAGCGTACTTGTTTTTCGCTTTGAGAGATGTTATTTCGGCGGCGACTAGATTGAATTTGGTGGGGCCCATTGCGGGGTCGGTATTGCAGAGGGAGATTGTACCGATTGCGGAGGAAATATTTCAGAGGTTGAAGGATAGACCGGTACAAGATGCGTACCAGTCTAACCCGTTGCTTGACACGGTTCAAGGCTGCCATGCTTATCTTTTTTCCAGGCTGTTTTGTTCTTGATACTCTGGTATGTAATGTTTTACCTTTTCTTTGAATATTTATATGAATTTGTAATAATATATGCAAAAATATAATGAGCGGTCTTTACATGAATATACAATTACTTTTATTGATTTGGACTTATCTTAATTTCTAGTTATGTACATGAATATGAAATTAGGGAGAACTTGACCCGCAATTGAACAAATATTTTACGAACACAAGGTGTGAATTGCAAATTTATTTGAAAGTTTCTACTCTTATTGATACTAGTATTTTGGTACGCTGGCGTTTCACACTATATTATTTAGATAAATAAATTCATTCGGTATGGAACACAAATTTTCACAAACAATAATTTTTTTTTTTTGAAATGTAGAAACTTTACATTGTATTGAAAAATGAAATAAAAAAAGATAGCTGTTTTGATGAAGAATGATTTGATTTTCAATCATAATTTGCCTTCATTTGTTCATTTTTCGGTTCAACTAATTATCTTATCCCAATTTACTTTGCTACTGATGGTTTAGACTAATTACGCATTTTCAATTTCAATTTGATTTCTTCTAAACATAACCTTCTTTAGTCGTACATTTGTATATAATTAAATAATAGATCCGAATTACTTATTATGTTGGTATTGAAAATAATTAAATTGGATAATTACTCATGTGTAATTATTGATGACAAATGAGACTTGCTTTCTCTTAAAATAATTAATTCTTATAACAATTAAGCATTATTTGGTTTTCTTCCAATATCTTAAACATTATTTCCCTAAAAGATGATACACTTTGGAAATAAAAACAAATGCATAAATTGAATTCTTATGAAATTGAGTTGAACTCTAATATTAGAGTGGTGGAGAAATATAAGTAACCTAAAATAACCAACCACATAACTTGCATGACTAACTCAATACTCATAATGAAGACATGATTATTTTTGCTTTTTTTCTTTTAAATTTGCCAATTAGATGTTTTTTTGTTAAAAAAAGTTTAGTGAGAAATGAATACACAAGTTGTGAGTGCACCGATCCATCATACAATCCACTTTGCAATATATCTCTGCCACCTGCAAAAATCTTAAAAAAAATGGACAAAACTGCATGAAAATGAAACACGACAACTTTTTTTTTATGAAAATTGATTGAACTCTATAAGCGTTCGAACATGACAGAGTAAAAGCATGTATTATCAATAAAATTGAAATCCATTGTTTTGAATCATTTCTAGGGCTTGGACAATCCTACTAAGAAACACAATTTTAGTAGTTTATGACATTGTATTATAAGTGTCTGAGTGCATCATTCAAATATCTTTATTTTACTCTTCTATATGTACCAAAAAGAACAAGAACCTTATATAGTACTAGAATAGCAAGTTAATAAACCATTAACTCTTCGATTAACTCCCGATACTTTTGACACAATCAAAACTCTTCTTAGTGTGACATCATATTCAAGTAAATAAACTTAGTCCAAATTAAATTCTTAATTACCCCTTTCGAACTATTCTCGATTACCCTTCGAACTTAGCTGGTGCAAAAGTGATGATGAGGATGTAAAAAGCTTTGGCCATGATATTAATAAGTTGATTAAGTAATTATGAAAACTTATGTGCAGCCTTCAAGCAGCAACTAATCCAAATGATAACCTAGGGATGTATAATTTGTGTTTGAAAGAAAAGTTGATAACGCGGGAGATAATAACACTAATATTATCATGCCAAGACTGTGTAGTGCCGATGTTAAAATAAAAGTAATCAAATTTAACAATAATTAACTATTAATAATTAGTTGGTTTTCTTCCAATATCTCAAACATTTGTTTTTCCATAAGATGACATTTTGTAAAATAAAAAAGAGGTACACAAAAAAGTCTATGCAACTGAATTCGAATTTAAATATATAAGATTGGTGGTGTGAAATAAAAGAATATTAAAATTAACCGCATAAACTTTAATGACTAACTGAATGCTCATAATGAACGACATTATTATTTTTTTCTCATTTTCTTTCTCTTAATGAACGACATTAGTATTACGCGTTTATGCATCAGTATTCTGCGAAATTACAATCCTAAAGGAAACCAGAGCGGATTTCGTCAGATCAGGTTCGGGACTCCTCCGAAAGGGCAATCCTTCCAGAAAGTAGAAGATTCCCATCAGATCGGTGCCGTACCCAGTAACCATTTCATCTCGCTTGTCACCACTATCGTACCAAAATATTCTTTTTGAATGGACGCTTCTAGCCTGCCTTCTGGCTGGCTACAGATTCGAGTGCTAGCGAACCGACTTTTGACCTATAAGCTCCGGCACTTTGAAGACCCCTAATTTCCGTCTTATCTGGAAGGATGGATTTGTTTCAAACAAAACTTGTTTTTTGCTTTGAGAGATGTAATTTCGGCGGCAACTAGATTGAATTTGGTGGGGCCCATTGTGAAGTCGGTATTGCAGAGGGAGATTGTACCGATTGCAGAGGAAATAATTGAGAGGCTGAAAGATAGAGGCCGGTACGAGATTTCAAGGCTGTCATGCCTATCTTTTTCAGATTGTTTTGTTCTTGATATTTAGATATGTAATGTTTTTTCCCTTTTTTGGGTAATAATGTGAATTTTATAACATAAAATATTTTGCATGAAATAGTGAAATTTAACTTTTTTTTTTGTTCATACAAAAGTAAATAGATAACTATAATGTATCAGACATTTCGTGATTATACAATTACTTTTAATTCTTTTGTGCTCCTGAATATATATATAATTATTTTTTAATTCTCCTGTGCTCTTGAATATCTAACTATGGAAAAACCAAATGAAGTGGTATTGAACAAATTTTAGATGAACAGAGTTTGATATTGATATTGAAGAATGGTCAGCACTTAAGTCTCCATCATGTTGTTTATTGCAAATTTATCTGAAAATGTCACTCTTATCAATACTAGTATTTTCGTGCGAATCCTTTGACACAATATATCATTTAGATAAAAAAAAACTCAGTATAGATCATAAAATTTCACAGACAATAGAATTTCTCTTGGAATATAAGAAATTTTCACTTTCAAAAACAATGACATTTCTTTTGAAATATAGGAAATTTATATTATAATGAAAAATGAAATTAAGAACGATTGCAGTAAAGTGTGTCCCATCACCGAAACAGAGTTTCGTAGTGGGCTGAAATTTTTTATATGACTTCATAATTAAAAACTAATGATCCGAAGTGTTGATTATTTTGGTCTTGAAATTGATTTAATTTTTTCAGTGAAACCCGCAAATTAATCTTATATCGCTTGATTTTTATTTTCTTTCAAATTAATCATGCTAGATGCGGGATTCAAACTCCTCACCTAAGGATGGTGGAATTAGTATCATACCACTAGACTATCCTAGTGGTGGTATTTCGTCCAATATCTTAAATATTTATTTTACCACAAAGATGATACACTTTAGAAATAAAAGAAAAGATGTATAAGAAGCATTCTTATGAAACCGACTTCCGAATTCAGATATAATAGTGATGGAGAAATAGAAGTGCCATGAAATAACCAATAATTTGCATGACTAACTCAATTTGCATAACCAACTCAAATATCAATGCTCAACAAATTACATGATTACTTTTTCCTTTTTTCCTTTAAATTAAATTTGATAGTCATAGAGGATTTTGTCGGGTCGGGTTTGGTGGGGCCCATTGCAGGGTCGATATTGCAGAGGGAGATTGTACTGATTGCGGAGGTAATATTTCAGAGGTTGAGGGATAGACCGGTACAAGATGCTTACCAGTGTAACCCGTTGCTTGACACGGTTCAAGGCTGCCATGCGTATCTTTTTTCCAAGTTTTTCTGTTCTTGATACTTGGGTATGTGATATTTTTTTGGTTTTTATGTGAATTTTGTAACATCAAATATTTTGCATGAAATAGTGAATCATAATTTTTTTTGTTCGTCCAAAAGACCTTCTCTATATATAAACCGAAATTATTTTAAGTCATAAATAATAAAATAATTTAATCATAAAAATGATAATTATAAAATATTTAAATATCATATATCTCATTTTCAAATCTTTCTTTAAATTATTTTTCTTCTTTCCTTTTTATGATCAAATTCTAAATCGTCCGTTAGGGTGCCCGGAATCGTTGTCACGGGGTGCCCTACCTTTATGCGCATCCGAGTACCACGTGAACCCGGATCGGCTGCCTAGGATCGCTACGCTTGGATGGCCTGAACGTATTATAATTACTTTCTAGAATTCATCAACAACAAATTCTCTATTCTCTTTTCAGTTATTATTCCGTATATCAAAAATAAAAATATTTTATCATTCATAAAAATAAGTCTCAGCTGAGTCGAAATGAAACACCAAATAAAATATTATAATAAAATCAATAGATATAGAGAAGTCTGGTTATCTTTTCACTCCACAAATAAATCCATAATATTTGACTGATCAAAAACCGACATGCACCGAAATTTTGATCTCTTTCTCTATCTTTAAATTGTCATTATTGCTTTGTAAATTCAAAACAAGATGTTTGTACAAACTAAAATGAAGATCTATTTATAGTGATTTTCATGACAAAAATCCATTCCCTCTAAATTACACATTTCAAAACTATTTAATAAAAATAATAAAAACAACACTTTATTCAAGAAAATACATCCCCTTAAAATTTACATGCATGGATGATGAATATGAGGATTAAATGAGCGATAATTTTATGAAAATAACCTTAAAATCTTTATATTTTTAATTAAAAATTATGAAAAAAAATATTTTTTTGGTGTGTTGAAAATGGAGGGTGTGTTTCAATGAATATTGGAGAGGATGCATGAGAGGAACATTTCTAATTACGTCCAAATTTTTTTTATTACTTTTCTGTAATATATTAAGTTAGGGGGTTATAAATGTAAAATTGAGAGGCTATATATAAGGCCCTTGGTTGAAAATAGGGTTTCTTATGACAGTATTACTTGTCTATCCTATTTTATTTCTCGAAATTATGTTGTAATTTGGACTGCATGACAATTATCGAATTTTATTTCAATTAAATCGGTTTTTCTTTCTATTCTTTCGATTTTCCTCTTGTTCAGTTGTTCTTGATTCTGGAAGATGACACCAGTGAACCGTATGGCAAAGGCTCACCCACACAACCGAAAGCTCGAACATTCTTCTCAAGTGAACTCGAACCTCCTGACTGGAGGCTTCGCTCAGTCATACGGCCTCGAATCGTTCCTCCAATCAAACCTCATAGAATCTTCATACAACCTAAAACCGTTCATAATCCAAGTGCTATAAAACATGGCCTCTCTCTTTCTCCCATTCATCCACACACTAAATCCCCAGACACTCTCACATGGGTCCGGCTCGACAACCTTCATGAAGCAACGCTTACCAATGAAATCGCCAGAAAAGCCTCATCATCCCAAGGCTCGGCTGTATTACGCGTTCCTGCATCAGTATTCTGCGAAATTACAATCCTGAAGAAAGTCAGAGCGGATTTCGTCGGGTCGGGTTCGGTGCAATTTCATCATTCGTGTGTATTGGGGTTTATTACCGAGTTATTGGGTTTGGAATCTGCAACGGCTCAGTGAGCATACTTGTTTTTTGCTTTGAGAGATGTTATTTCTGCGGCGACTAGATTGAATTTGGTGGGGCCCATTGCGGGGTCGGTATTGCAGAGGGAGATTGTACAGATTGCGGAGGAAATATTTCAGAGGTTGTGGGATAGACCGGTACAAGATGCGTATCAGTCTAACCCGTTGCTTGACACGGTTCAAGGCTGCCATGCATATCTTTTTTCCAGGTTGTTTTGTTCTTGATACTCTGATATGTAATGTTTTTCCTTTTCTTTGAATATTTATATGAATTTGTTATAATATACGCAAAAATATAATGAGCGGACTTTACATGAATATACAGTTTCCTTTATTGTTTTGGACTTAGCTTAATTTCTAGGTATGTACATGAATATCAAATCAGGGAGAACTTGACCCCCAAATCGAAATTGAACATTTTTTTTACGAACACAATCAAGCTTTGTATTGCAAATTTATCTGACAATCTTATTGATACTAGTATTTTGGTACGCTTGCTTTTCACACTATATTATTTAGATTAAAAAAATTCATTCGGTATAGAACACATATTTTCACAAACAATAAAACTTTTTTTTGAAATGTAGAAACTTTATAATGTATTGTAAAATGAAATTAAAAAAGATTGCTGCAAAGCATAATCCTCTAGTGGGCAGAAGTTTTAGGCGTAACATCATAGATTCACAACTAAAACCTCATGATCCAAATAACTAATTATATTGGTCTTGAAAACAATTAAATCTAAACACAGCTTTCTCTTAACTATTGATAACAAATGAGACTTGTTCTCTTTAAAATATTCAATTCTTATAATAATTGAGCATTATTTGGTTTTCTTCCAATATCTTAAACATTTATATTTCCATAAAAAATGATATACTTTGGAAATAAAAACAGATGTATAAAATGAATTCTTACAAACTGAGTCATGCAAGTTATGTAGTTGGTTATTTTAAGCTTCTTATATTTCTCCACCACTCTAATATTTGCTGATTTTTCGAGCTCGGTTTCTTGTTAGAGCAAAAGGGTGCTCAATTATTTGATCATCTACTTTTGTTTGAGCTCACAGAGACTTAATTCAAAACCTAAGCATCATTCATCGTTTTTTTTCAGTTTAATTATTTGGGTTCTCTCAATCATTCTAAATTTTTCTGAAAGATTCTTCAGACAAAGAAAACATCAATTTCTTAAAAACGGGTAGGAAATATTTTCAAAATCCTACCATTTTCACTCCCAAATCCATCAAAACTTTCCCAAGAAGAAAAAACTCCCCATCACTGACAATGGATGCACCGATGCTAACATCCGGCGCGAGCGGAAGACTAAGCGCACTAATCTCCTTCTTCGCCCTCGGAAGAATCCTCTTATTCCTCCACTCCGTCCTCTCAATCCTTCTCTTTCCTTTCCGCCAATCATCAACAGTGAAACCCATTAATGGCGTGAAGAAGGATAATTCATCGAAATCGAAAATCGTAGTCAAAGTGCCGTTGCAGCTCGCGCCGGCTGCTCAAGAGAGGATGACATGATTATTTTTTCATTTTTTGTTTCTTTCAAATTTGCCAATTATATGTATCTTTTGTTAAAAAAAAATTCAGTGAGAAATGATACCCAAATTGTGAGTCCACAGATCCATTATTCAATCCACCTCGCAATATATCTCCGCTACCTGCAAAAGTCTTAGAAAACTGGACAAATCTGCAAGAAGGAACATGGCAAAATTTCTTTTATGAACTCTAAGTATTCTAAAACGGCTAAGAGTAAAAGCATGTATTATAAAAACATAACATTAAAACTGAAATCCATTGTTTTGATTCATTTATGGGGCTTGGACAATCCCAAGGCTCAGCCTTGCTTCACGTCTCCGGGGAAAAGAGCGTCTGACAGCCCTACAAATCAGGGAGGAAGTATTCTACGAAATCACAATCCCGAAGAAAGTCAGAGCGAATTCCTTACCAGGTTATTAATGGCTTTGGATATTCCGCGACAGCTCAGCGAGCCTACTTGTTCATATATTAATAAACAAGGGGAAGCTCGCGCTTTGCGCGAGATATTCATAATGAGAGTCAATTGATTAGTAAGCATAGAGAATAAAAAAATACAAACAACGATGTGACAAAATTCATATGAATAATAAGCAAAAAAGTGAAAAAAAATGCATAATAACAAAAGCTCATATATAGTAAATCATATACAAATAGAATTCCGAAAATTATTCTTACACTATTTATAAATTGCATACGATTAATATTTGATTTCAATCACAAAGTCTGTTGTTATTACATTATTTATTTATATCCTTACTATAAACATACACATAAAGATAAAGAAATATAAGCAAAAATAAGGAATTTTCTTATATCCTTCCTTGCATTATTTATATCATTCCTTATTACTCAAATGAAGGAATTTTTTTTGCTTTCAAAAGAGAGGAAAGTTAGCCTTTTGCTTGACACTTGTAAAGTTCATCTCAAGTGACGTGCAACATCAATAATGAATGGTGAAGATTGTATTTTGATTTAATCAAACAGTTATAGAAAAAAGCACCTATGTGGCACTATGAGGGATGGGAACTGTAGAAAAGAGCTTTCAAAAATATATATATTATATAATATCGTAAATGTAATGTACATACTTTATATGAATATACAATTACTTTTAATTCTTTTGACTTCTAATTTATAGGTCATATCTATTTAGGGAGAAATTGACACGTAATTGAGCAAATTTTATACGAACAAAAGAGCTTGTATTCGTACTAAATACTATTGAGCATTTAATTCTTGATCAAATGCGCATATCAAATTCATCTGACCGTTTCACTCTCTTATTTATACACGACTCGCAATATTTTGGTGCAGGCCTTGACAAAATATATCTATTTAGATAAAAAACTTTATTCAGTATATATAAAACATAAATTTCACAATCATTGAAAGTTTTCTTGAAATATATAAAATTTGCATTATAATGATTGCAGCGAAGCATGTTCCTTCACCCAGTTTTGTAGTGTGATGAATTTTTGGCGAGACTTCATAATAAAAACTATGATCCGAATTGATGATTATTGTGGTCTGGGAAGTAACTAGATCTAACGGGCATTAATTGTATAATCAACTCTTAATTATAATGATTAACCATTATTTGGTTTTCTTCTAATATCTTAAGCATCTATTTTTCTACAAAGATATATACACTTTGGAAATAGAAAAAGATTATAAAAAATACTTGTGAAACTTAGTTCGATTTCAAATATAAGAGCGGTGGAGAAATGGTGGAGAAATGAAAGTAGCATGAATATAGCCACATAACATGTATGACTAACTCGATGCTAATAATGAATGACATGATTATTTTTTTTACTTTTTACTTTAAATTAAGTATGCCGATTATATGTGCTTTTTACGTTAGAGAAAGAATAAGTTTAAAGAGAATGAAAACACAAATTATGAGTGCACATATTAATCACACATTTCTCCTTGCAATTGCAATACATTTCTGTTATCGCAAAATTCTTAGAAAAATTTACAAAACCACAAGGAAACGGAACAAGACAAAATTTCTTTATAAAATTTGATGGACCTCAGAGTTGGAGATACTATTTTTAAAAAGATAAATAATATCTATTTTTCGTTCATACAAAAGTAAATAGATGAACAATAGTTTTTGATATTGGAGACTTATGTGCATTTAATTCTCCATTAGATTGTGTATTGCAAATTTATCTGAAAACTAGGGATAACTCGCACGTTGCCGTGATTTACTTAATCACAATGTTAGTTGATTAAATCAGACATAGAGAAACACATGCTCTATAGAAAATTTATTTCAGCTATGCTGCTTTCTATGTAACTTTGTAAGAATTGATATTTTATTATCAATATGATGTTGTAACTTGTACGTAAGTTGTGTAATCGATAGGGTTTAAATAGATCGTATAATATTTGACTGATCCATACTCATTTCTACGAAAAATGCTTTGAATAAGAAATATTTGAATCCGGACGGATACGAGTACAGTTATAGATATATTTATTTGGCTAGATATTAATTGATTTGGCTCCCATATCCAGATAATTTGTTATTTAGATAATATTCATTTTTTGATATTTCACTCTATATTGGATACAGATACAAATTTGACTTTTTGGCCATATTCAACTATGGATATGATACCCATTTTACCTGTTTTCATTACAAATAGTTACATATTTAGAAGAATGTGATCAATTTGTATGTTAATATATCCGTTTAAAAATCTGAAATAAATTTGTGTTTTCGCATCCGATAATATCTGAAATATATTAGTATTTCTAAAACATTCGAATTGAATCCGTATTCAGATGCCATCCCATTTTCGTATCCAAAAAAATAATATGGATAGAGATATGTATGATCGTGACCCTATTCTTTCGTTTATACTCTTAATAACATATCAAATACTAATACATGTTACTCGATCGACGCGAAAAATATTCCCACATAATAATATGAATAAAAATATCTAAATTTTGTAGAGAAATAATTTTGTGATGGTAACAAAATAAGAATTGAATAATTTCATTTTTAATGATTCATACATATAGTAGACATTGGATGCATGAGAACCTTTGATTTTCAATCAAATGGTAAAAAAAAATTTGACTGACTTGGAACTTTTATAGCAAAATACTGTAGAAAATGACATTTATGATTATATATATAATATAATAATGTCACTCTTATCAATACTAGTATTTCCGTGTGAATCCTTTGACACTATATTATTTTGATAAAAAAAATTGTATAGATCATAAATTTTCACAAAAAAAACTTCTCTTGGAATATAAGAATTTTTCATTTCACAAACAATGGACTTTCTCTTGAAATATAGGAAATTTATATTATAATGAAAAATGAAATTAAGAAGGATTGCAGTAAAGTGTGTTCCATCACCCATTTTCGTAGTGGGCTGAAATATTTGCCATAACTTCATAACTAAAAACTCATGATCCGAATTGTTAATTATTTTGGTCTTGAAAATAATTGAATTTGAGAAATAAAACCTAGGGGTGTACAAGGAAATCTTCAACCCACTCATCCCATCCAATCCAGTCTAACCAGACAGATTTTGAAGTCGTTGGATCGGGTACGGATTAGTATTTTAAATAATTCAGAATAACATATTGGATTGCGGGTTTGCAACTGTAAATCCATTTTGATCCAACCTAATCCATATAAAGTTAAATTATTTGTATTAACATATACAATATTTACTTTTTTATTTCAAATACAATTCGTCTCATAGAGAATATTCTTACAAATCTAAAATTATAACGTTTCTACAATATATTGACATAAATAAAACTTTAGTATTATTACTAAAGATAAAAATGTTAAATATAATTATCACAATTTAAGAGAGCTAAGATAGAAAACATTATGAAAATCATGAATTTGTAATTTATATGACAATAAGAATTATGTGGTGAAATATGTTTTTGATTTTTGATCCAAGTCTTTGCAATCTAGCGTAAGTTGTATATATTATGCACTTTCCTCTAAATCCAGACAGAATTCATTTCAATAGAATTCATTTCAAATAAAAAGACAAGAAACCATCTAACAAATCAAGAGAGAAGCATTTCGGTGATTTTGGAAAAATAGAAAGGAAGAAATGGAGAGATTATTGAAGAAGGTGCCTTGGAGCAAAGAGGACGACGAGATCTAAATAGACAATATAAAGAACTACGGTGCAGAAAAATGGAGTTCCATTCAGGCAAAAGAAATGGAGTTCCATTCAGGCAAAAGGCACTACAACAAGATTGGATTAGAGCGACATTTTTATATGCCACAAAATGCATGTAAAAATGCCATTATTTATATTTTACGGCATTTATCATATAAGCTGTTTCTGTGACAGTCGCAAAATCTTACGGAGGCATCTTTTTGAAAGCCTTAGAAAGACACATTCAGTAGCTTACAAAAAATATCGTCACTTCTTGTTAGTATCACTAGCACTAAGAAATGCCACATATAGTGAAAAATATAGCAATCATAAATGTTGTTTAATATTAAAAAACATAATATAATCATACATTAGCATCACTTTGAAATGCCATATTATGTTTAAAAATGTCACATTCAAATCCCACTGTATGGTTAAAGGTGACATTTCAAAATGCAAATACAACATTTTATAGTGCATACATTATTAAAATGGCGGCATTTAAACATATGATAAATTAGAAATAAATGATACACAATTAATACAAAATCATATATATTTTATTAAAAATGCCACAAAATTAAAATTTACGCAATTATTCATTATACAAAAACCCTATAATATCAACCTATTTCTTCAAAAATCCAAAATATTATTACACCTATCAAACCCATACTATATACAAAAAATGATATTTGACCTGTAATACTCTAAATCGATGCCAATATAACAAACTATTTCTTCAATTTTGTGAAAAGCCGCAATGTTGATAAAGTCCAATTATGAGCATTTGCCACGAAGAAATCTGAAAAAATAACACATAACATGTTTTCTTATGAATTTAAAATAAATGACAAATATTTACTAGTACAATACCACTTAAATGGGCAAACCCACTAGTGTCATCAAAGTCAACTTTTTTATATTAGAAAATCACACCTATATTTGTGTAAAACGTACAATCTTATAATCCTTGACCAGTGGTACCATATCTACACTTCAACCCATTCCATGCATACTGAATTGGAGAGGAAAGACCGCCCATCAAATTATTTTCACAGCATAGTCCTTCATTCCTTCAACTTAAAACATAAAGAACAAAAACTTTTTCAGCAACTAACAAACAAGCATTTCAACAAACACTTCACATGCAAAAAAATGAACAATTAATAAGTACCATCTCAACTAGAGATCAAACACAAAATAAAAGTACATGCTTCTTCCCATTCTTAATACAACAATTGACTATAATATGGCTAGAAAACCATCATTGAAAATTAGTAAACAAGACGTTTCAACCTTCTTACAAGACATAAAAACAGAGAAATGAGAAAACTGACACAAGACAGAGAAATGAGAAAACTGACACAAGTATTGATATCACCCCCTTTAAAAATAAATAAATAAATAAATGAATAATCTCAAATGAATTACCAGATCGTAAAGTTGTCGGCTTCAGCACCTACACTATCCTTGATTGTCACCCTAAGAGAAAAATAAACTATTAGACATAACAAAATTATAAATTTTGGTGAGAAAAACAAAAAGAACAAAATAAATGCAAAAACAGCCCTGCAAAGTGAAAAGGGAAAAATAAAAATATAATGAATCTCAATTCTCAAGTATCAAGAAATAAACTATTTAAGTAAAATTATGGTTAGAGGACAAAAAGGAAAAACCCTTGAACCTAAGTCTATAAATGATATGGGGCTTAGGGGTCTCTAAACCCATGAATGGGTTGAATCTCAAAAATATATATATATGGGGCTCTTTTGAATAGAAGATAATGGAAAAAAAATATTAAATTAAATGTATAATGAAAAGAAGATAAAAAAGACTGAATAGTGAATAATGTTTAACGACAAATAAATGAGGGCATTTTGAAAAGAGGAATAAAATGCCCCTGCTGACATCACTGCTAGAAGTATAGATAAATATTGCTTCTCCCATCTGAAATTAGTACGAAATGACATAAATTAGAAAATTTATAATTTACATATTTTGTTGCTAAAATTAGATGAAAAAAAGATTATATTACTAATTAAAGTGAAAACAGAACCTGTGAAAGTAAAGAAGGGAAAGAGGTCAAAATCATAGTTTTATTCGCATTCCGAAATTGAAGTGCATATTCTGTCACAGGGTCAGCAAATTGTCAAAAAAAAAAAAAACAATAAGAAGAAGAAAAGCATGAAAATAAAAATTATGAAATGTAGAAAAAGTTCTGTTATTAACAAAATGAAGTATGAATTATCTAAAAATAGTGCACTTAGCCAATTAAACAAGATTCGTACAAATCATCAGTATCTGAAAAAAAAAAATGACAAATGCAATAAATGACAATCATAACAACAAAATTTTATTTTAGTCAAAAAATTATGCTATGTAATATAGAGAAATTTGCTACAGAAATACCCACATCCTATAGTTCAACTCAAAATATTTCTGAAATATCATAATCATAAAAGCCTATTCAAAAGATGAACTCATAGCTTTTTCAGTGTATATCAAAATCTCAATTAATGATGCCACTCAGTGCATATCAGAATCTCAATCTCAGGTTCTCATGTCATGAAGTTGTGATGTCAAGCTCAATTTAACTCTAAGAAAGTCAAGATAAGTCATAGATGAAGTTGAGAATGATTCAAAAATCAACATTAACCACGAATCAACACTAAAAATGAAAATAATTGCAGATCTAAACACACGCAATAAAAGAATGAAAAAGGAATCAGTAGAAATAACCTTGTAGACAGTCAGATTCGGGTATAATCTCTCACTTTCTTCTCTACAATCAAAGAAAAATGACTTGATTTCACAATGAAGACTCGAATCAGAAAATCGGAGTACCAGCTGACTTGATTTCAAGAGAGATGCCTTGCACGTGGAAGTTTAAGAATGAATAAGTCTCAAATGGAGAGAGAGGCGAGTCGGTGATGCACGGCTCCATCATTGCAAGAGACGGCGAGCTCGTCTTGAAAAGAGATCTAATCGAGAGATCGAGAAAGAGAGATTTTTGAGATGGGAGTTTCTGTGTTTGGGAAGGGAGGAGGAAATTTCGTAATTTGGGAAAAGGGTTTTTTTCGCTAAATTGGTGTGAGCGCTAGGGCTGGGGCGAGTTAATTTTGGTCCAGGCGTTTGGACTTATTGGTCTGGTTCACTCACTATAGATTACAGTAATATGTAAATGCATATATTGATAATATAGTTTTGGGGTCTCAAGTATAAATTATACACTATAGTCGATCTCTCGTGGGCCTGAGCAAAAGTTGGGTGACAAGCTTGAAATGGAACTAAGTGTGTGGGCTTAATATATTATATATGTTTTATCATGGAACTGAATATTGAGCCAATATTTGAGCAAATATCGTATAAATAGAATTCCACGAATATACTATGTGTAGCATTTTTTTATGCTCTATATTTTTTCAATGACAACATTCGCTACATAATGCCACTCAGTAATACATTTAAACCGCATTTGATTATAAAAGTTAAAGAGAATGTGGCATTTTATACTAAATTCTACATTTTCAAGAGTTATGAGGGGACTTATCCGAATGTCGGGAAATAAATATCGTTGTAAGCTAATCTTGTTGTAGTGAGGGATTGCTCAGATGAGACAGAAAATCTTGCTATTTCCTTTGGAAAAACATACCCGAGCCCGATGTGAAGAAGTTAAAATTTAGCTAGATTTTGTCTTGTAATTTTTGACATAAATTCATAACTAGACACTCATGATCCGGATTGGTTATTGTGGTCTTTAAAGTAAGTGAATCGGACAACTCAATTCCGCAAGGATTTGATAGCAAATGAGGTTTGTTCTCTCTTAAATTAATTATTTGGTTTTCTTCCAATATCTTAAACATTTATTTTTCGATAAAGATGATAAATTTTAGAAATAAAAGAAAAGATCTATAAAAAGAATTCTTGTGAAACTGAGTGCATATATATATATATATATATATATAGTGGAGGAGAATAACAAGTAGCCTCCAATAACCATATAATTTGCATGACTAACTCATCTGTATGACTCAATTCTCATAACAAATGACATGATTATTGTTTACCCTCGTTTTTTCTTTAAATTAAATAAACAGCAAGATCTTAGCCTTTAAATTTTCATCCAATGGTCATAATTAGAAAGCTGCGTGGCTGGAGGAGATTAAAGAATAATCTTAAGCTTTATAACCTATTAATATTTGTTAATTATATGTGTTTTTTTTTAGAAAAAATAAGTTCAATGAGAATGAACACACAACTTATGAGTTTCAGAGATCCATCATACATATCACCTTGCAATAGATGCATGCGACTGCAAAAATAATTGAAACATGGACAAAACCACACAAAAAATGGAACACAACAAAATTTCTTTATAAATTTTGATTGAATTCTGTAAGCATTCGAACAAGCAGCTAAGAGTAATAGTACGTACTATGGCAACACAATAATAAATTGAAATTGATTGCCTTCAATCATTTCGATGCTTAGACAATCAAAGTAAGAAAAATACAAAACTTTAGTAATTTATGATAAACTTACTTAATATGATTGCACATTTCAAATATTTGTATCCCACTCATCACTATACCAAAAAGCAAAAATGTTAAGTGCGAACACGCAAGGTATGTGCTAAACACACAACACTTACCAGCTGATAAATTCTTTTTGCAGAGTACTTATGATAAGGAAAATGTATATCACTACCACTAGATCACTCCTACGAGAGCATATATGCTAAACACACAACACTTACCAGCTGATAAATTCTTTTTTATTCGTACGTTAGTAATACATAAATGTAATGTACGAACTTTACATGAATATGCAAGTACTTTTAATTCTTCTGGACTGTCTTCAATTTCTAGGTAATTTTGTACATATCTAATTAGGGAGAAATTGACATGCAATTGAACAAATTGTATACAAACAACGAGTTTGGTATCAATACTGAAAATTGTCGAGACTTTAATTCCCAATCATGTTGTGTATTGCAAACTCAACTGATAGTTTCACTCTTATTTGTACAAGACGCGATAGTATTTGGGTACACAGGCCTTGACATAATATATTTATTTAGATAAAAATTTGTATTCAATACAGAATATAAATTTTCGCTAAATGGTGAAACTCATTTTGAAATATAGAAAATTATATTATAATGAAAAGTGAAACTAAAAAATGACTGCAATGAAGTTTGTTCCGTCACCCAGTATCTTAATGCGTTGAAATTTTTGACAAAACTTCGTAACTAGAAACTATTATCCAAATTAATTATTTTTTCGGTCTTGACAGTAATTAGATATGGAGTGTATATTCATACACAAGTATTGGTAGTAATTGAAACTTATTCTCTCTTAAGTTAATCAAAAAAAAAATTTGAAGGAGAAGTTAATCAAATTTTATAATACTTTATTACTATAGGGTTTTCATCCAATATCTTAAAACATTTATTTTTCGATAAAGATGACACACTTATGAAATAAAAGAGTGATATGGAAAGAATTCTTATGAATATGAGTTCCAATTCAAATATGAGGTTACCACAAGACTTGTATGACTAACTAACTGCTCATAATGAATGACATGATTATTTTTTATCCTTTTCCTTTAAATAAAATTTGCCAATTATATTTGTTTTTTGTTAGAAAAGGATAAGTTTAAACTTTAAAGAGAATGAACACACATAAATTATGAATGCTTGACTCCATCATACATTGCTTGACTCCATCATATATTTCAACTTGCAAGTTGCAATAAATCTCTACGAAAATCTTAGAGAAATGGAAAAAATAACACAAGAAAATGGAGCACAACAAGATTTCTTTATAAAATTTGATTGAACTAAAGCTTTCAAACAAAACAACTAAGAGTAAAAGGCATATATTATCAAAATCAAAATATAATAATAAAATTGAACTCTATTGTCTTAATCATTTGCGCCCTTGGACAATTCTACTAAGAAACACAAATCTTATAGTACTAAATTATGACAAATTGTGGTTGAATGTCTTGAGTATTTTTTTTTCCTTTTGTTTACAAACTAGACTTGGAAGATGCCCAAAGTTCGAGTCTGGCAAACGCAATATGATCAAGTTTATTAACCCAAAAATTATGAGTTTGATCTAAATGTAGTTATTGAAGTGGTGTGATTTTGTTGAAAATAGTGGTTTTTGACTAGTTATTTCAGCGTATAAAATCAAACAATCTTCCAAATCCAAACAGAGCACTCCTTGGCAGGCACCTACTCAATTTTGACATAACACAGGGTTTGTTTTGCAAATTTTCCGTCCGTTCTTACTTCAGTTCAGTCTTCAATCCCAGTAATAAAAAAGAAAGAGAAACTCAAACCAATCCAGTAATAAAAACTGTTCTACTATATAGAACCGTTTTTTTTTACCAAATTCTAAGAGGCTCATCATGTTGTTTAGCATAAGTCAAAAATTAACTCTAGTAAAAAAGGTATAATGTCTAATACACATAAGGGCTTGTTTGATTTGATTTACTTCATAATACATGTATCAAGATAAAATTTGTTTGTTTGATTTCATGAATTACAAGTTCATGTATTTATAAAGTTATGTGATTTTGTTGAAAACAATGGTTTTGGACTAGTTATTTCAGTTCATAAAAAATCAAATAAATAATCTTCCAAACAGAACATTAGTTTTTAGTATTTACAGGCATAACACAGGGTTCATTATCATTACCCGAACTTCCCCTCTGTGCTTCAGTTCAGTCTCCAACCCCACTAACAAAAAAACTCTTTTAACCATTCCAATGGAGGGATCAGTGCGATGCGAGGCCAACTACGTACCGCTCTCTCCGCTGAGCTTCCTCGAGCGCGCCGCCGTGGTCTACGCCGGCCGGACGGCGGTGGTCTACGGCGGGAAGAGCTACACGTGGAGGGAGACTCGTACCCGGTGCTTGAAGATGGCCTCCGCTCTCTCCAGCCTCGGAATTTCTCGTGGTGACGTTGTACGTCTTTATTTCTATTTACTGTTCCGATTTTGTTGATTTAAATGTGATGGAATGTATTTGATTTGTGGATTTTTTGTTGATCCTTTTTTTTTTTTTACTTTTTTTACCGTCTTTAATTATTTTCAACGGTTTAATCCCGGAAATATTGATCTTATACAGTAGAATGTTGACTTTTCTGTTGTAGAAATGTCAATTTTCAATTAAATGGGAAGCAATAAATTTCACTCCCTGATTCTTATTAAGCCTTTTTTTCGTTTTTACTGTCCTAAATCATTTTCAATAATTTAAGCCCTAAAAAGATTGATATTGTACAGTACAATGTTGATTTACTGTTTTAGAACTTTCAATATTCAATTCAGTGTTCTATAAAAATATTCAATTTACTGCTCTATAAAAAAAAAAACTTCACATTTTAACACGTTATCTAGATTTTTCACCATTTCAATTTTCTCATGTGCTCAGTTTTGATTTTGTTTCATTTTTGCTAAAAAAAAAAAAAAAAAAAAAATCAGGTGGCGGTTCTGGCAGCAAACGTACCGGCAATGTATGAACTACACTTCAGCGTACCAATGGCCGGCGCGATTCTCTGCACACTCAACACACGTCACGACGCATCCATGCTTTCCATCCTCTTAAACCACTCCGATGCCAAAGCGCTCTTCGTCGAGTCCCATTTCATCCAAACCGCTCGAACCGCCCTCAAACTCCTCTCCCAATCAAAACCCAACAAATCACCTCTCCTCATCACGATCTCCGATTCGGGGCCCAAGGCTTCACACGGCGCGGATTACGAGGCGGTTTTAGCGAGCGGTCAAGATGGGTTTGAGATAAAATGGCCGTTGGATGAATGCAACCCGATTTCGTTGAATTATACATCAGGCACCACGTCGAGGCCGAAAGGCGTGGTGTATAGCCATCGTGGCGCGTATTTAAATTCCATTTCTACCCTTTTATCGAATGATATTGTGACGATGCCTGTGTTTCTTTGGACCGTGCCGATGTTCCACTGCAACGGATGGTGCCTCACTTGGGCCGTCGCGGCTCAAGGCGGAGTCAATGTTTGTGTGAGAAACGTCACGGCTAAGGCGATTTTTGACAATGTCGCTCTACATAAGGTGACGTATTTAGCCGGCGCGCCTACGGTATTAAACATGGTGATAAACGCACCAGTTTCAGAAAGAAAACCACTTCACGGTAAGGTGGTCTTTATTACTGGCGGCGCGCCGCCTCCGCCTGATGTTTTGTCAAAAATGGAAGAGCTAGGGTTTCAAATAGGCCACGGATACGGCTTGACTGAAACCTACGGGCCCGCTACGACTTGTACGTGGAAGCCCGAATGGGACTCGTTACCACATGAACAACGTGCAAAGTTGAAAGCTCTTCAAGGTTTGAACAACGTTTGTTTAGAGGAGGTAGATGTGAAGGATCCAATCACCATGAAAAGCGTGCCGTTAGATGGCCGTACAATGGGCGAGGTTATGTTTAGAGGAAACACGATAATGAGCGGCTATTACAAGGATCTTGATGCGACGAAAGAAGCCATGAAAGGCGGGTGGTTAAGATCCGGCGATTTGGGCGTGAAGCACCCAAATGGATACATACAATTGAAGGATAGATCGAAGGATATAATTATATCGGGCGGGGAAAATATAAGCACGATTGAGGTGGAGTCGGTGATTTACGGCCATCCGGCCGTGCTTGAGGCGGCAGTTGTGGGCCGGCCGGACGAATATTGGGGCGAGACGCCAATTGCGTTTGTTAGTTTGAAAGATGGTGTTAAAGTGAGTGAGAAGGAAATAATTGAGTTTTGTAGGGCGCGGTTGCCGCATTATATGGCGCCTCGCGAGGTGGTTTTCGAGGAGTTGCCTAAGACTTCTACCGGGAAGATTCAGAAGTTTGTGTTGAGAGAGAAGGCTAAGAATATGAGGAGTGGTTCTAAGAAGGGCATGAGTAAGTTGTAGGACGTTCCAAATGAATTTGTAATAAGAACATGGATTTATAAAAAGAATAAAGGAATGTTTGGGTGTTTTGTATAGATGTGGCAATTTTTATGCTGATTTTTTATTTAATTTGTATTCAGAAAAATGGCTAAGCCTCAGAAGAGATTATGATTAACACTTTTATCTTTATACACCATTCTAAAAGTTAGGTTCAAGGAGACAGGACTTTTCTCCAAATAAAATCATATCAAATATATACTGCACTGCATTTGTCTGATATTTCACATAATAATTTTTTGTTTCCTAATGTTTATTCTACAGTAATTATTTCTATATAATAGTTAAGCGCCCCATCTTATGATTTTCAGGCTTGCGAGCCCCATATCAGCGTCAAATCAAATGTATTTAATTTAACCTAATTCTCACTGGGAATTTTCCCTAAAATTCATACAAAGAAAACAACATTACACCTACATACACTAATGTATAAACCACTCTAATCGAACCCAACATGCCAAAATCAGCATTGAGGTAATCAGAGGACCAATTATGTAATTTTACTAAATAAACTCTCTCCAGTCTCCTTGCAAGTCCGAGTGAAAGGAAGCAGCTTTTATAGTCTGCCATTTAAAAGACTCGTAAGTTGTAACTCAAGCGAGCATAAGATGCTTGAA
The DNA here is from genome assembly GCA_027726005.1 of Juncus effusus. Taxonomy (NCBI): domain Eukaryota; kingdom Viridiplantae; phylum Streptophyta; class Magnoliopsida; order Poales; family Juncaceae; genus Juncus; species Juncus effusus. The sequence goes on from CM050895.1 coordinate 7,635,515, forward strand.
TCATTTGAGTAGATCTTTTGAATTCTGTGTGGTGCTATATTTTTCATTCTTCTTTGATACTACCTGAAAAGTTTAACACAAGATTAGATCAGATGATTTTTTTCCTTTGAAAATCAAGAAAAATAAGTACAAAAATAAATAAATGGTAAACAGAACAGGTAAAAGGATACCAAAAGAGAGAGTGTTCTTTCATTGTATCAAAAATCACATGAGATGTAAAAACATTAAGTAGAAAGACTTACCATTAGCTCTATCTTGTGTAATGCTTACTGCTACATGCTCAAAATAATCTTTCCCCACATCTGCACTCATCAGAACAAAACAAAACAAAAATAAATAAAAGCTAATAACAATCAGTATAGGATTCAAAAAGGTTCAAAAGCAGTATAAACCCTAAACAAATACCATGCTTCATGGTCAAGGAAGGATCTTCATCTTGTATGTATCCCACCACCTTAGCAGGATTTCCTACCGCCATACTACATAACACAAACACAAACACAAACATACATTACCAAAATCAATTACTATCTCTCCATGAAACCAATACATCACAAATACTATTCAAACAAAACAAAACAAACGAACCTGTGAGGAGGCAGATCCTTCAAAACGAGAGAGCCGGCGGCGACCATGGCGCCTTCGCCGACAGAAATGTTGCCCAGAATGGTCGCCCCGGCCCCGATCAACGCCCCCGAAGATATCTTCGGGTGCCGGTCTCCGTGCTCCTTCCCCGTCCCTCCCAGCGTCACACCCTGCAATCAATTTAATATTTTAGTACAATCTTCACAATTTGAGGCCCACAAAAGATTTTTTTTTTAAAGATACAGTTAACTTGGGTCTAATAAGAATTATAGGGGAATTTTCAAAAAAGAAAACGTTATATTTTGGTATTTACGAAGAGGTCTCTGTCTTTTGGAATATTGAAAAACAATTATACCTTAAACTTTCCATTTTTCAAAAAACCCCTGTGGTAAGTTTTTTTTATATTTAGAAAGATCCAACTTTAATGCTTTATTAGTTTAGTTTAAAAAAAATTCTAACTCACTTTGAAATAATATATTAATATGCAAACACCTTAATTTGTATTGGAATAATAGACAGATAATTTACAATGTGTGTACATTTTAATTATTATTATTATCATATATTATTTGAATATTATTTATTCATATTAATAAAAGCTAAAGTAAGCGATTCTTTGATAATTTCAAAAGTCGGAGGGTTTTTTATAAATTTGAGAAAACATAGGGTTTTTTTGTAAGAATTTCCACAATTATATCATCTGTTATTCTATTGTGCAAGTGTGAAAAAGAGAGAGAGTGAATTCACCTGCATCAAAGAGACCCAATTTCCAACGACAGCTGTCTCGCCGATTACCAATCCCGTTCCGTGATCCAATAGGATTCCTTCTCCTATTTTTGCCGCTGCAAAATTTCAAAAGTTTAAGCAATTTAATAATTAAGAAAAATAATATAAATTATACTAAATGATGAAAATAGAAAATTTGCAGTACCAGGATGTATGTCCACAGCAAAAACCTACAAGTACAGGCAGAAAAATTAGTTCTTTGAATAAAAAAAAAGAGAGAAAAAATAAACTATTGGGAACAAAAAATTGGGAGAAAAGAAATAAAATCACCTCACTAATTCGGCTTTGCAAAGCCAAGGCCAAAATCCTACGGCCCCGGTTCCATAATGCATGCGCAATTCTGTATGATTGTATAGAATGGTAACCCTACAAAAATAATTAGAATGCAAAAATAGAGATAAGTGAATAATATAAACAAAAGCATGCTACGTTTTGAGAAACGACACTAAAGAATCAAATAAGCATTAAATACACATGAAAACATACATACATACCTTTAGGTATAATAATGCCCAACTGTACTGCGCACAAGCAGGATCTCTATCTTTGAACGCCTATTCCAACAAATAAGTTATAAATGTCAAGAATCAAAAACATACTCAAAATATAAAAAGTAGAGGAATTTTACAAAAAAAACTATATTTTCTGAATACTTTGGAAACCCTATATATTTTTATTCTCATTTATTCATGTCTTAATTTTTCTTTCTTTATTATTTTCGGCTAAAAAGTCTAATAAGGGACATTTTCATCCAACAAGTTATTTAACTACTCTCCATAGGTAAAAAAAAATCTCAATGTACTTTAGAGAGACCCATATAGAGGGTTCCCAAAGTATTCAGAAAATATAGGTTTTTTTATGAAAATTTCCCTTAAATATTGACCTGAGCGTCTAGACGAATAGAGCGCTGGATGGCCTTATCATTCATCATGACATCATCAAAAATATCCATGAGTTGAGTCGCGAGCAAAGTCGGGTTTTGGAGTCGGTTCGCAAGTACAAAACCCAATGCTCTTTCCAAACAGTTGTGAGAGAGTACGCTCGCGTATAAGAAGCTGCTCAAAATCGGCTCTTTTTCCGCCTAAGAAAAACGAAATAATTTTGATAAAATTGTGTTGTGCAAAAAAAAAAAAAGGTTTGGTTTGGATAAAATAGTGTGGAAGTTCAACAATCGGTCGTCAAGAGTTCGATTTGTGTATTAAAAAAAGTAATTTAATTGGTCAATTGCAAAATGTTTTAAGCTGACATTCCACATGAAAACCCACTAATTCAGAAAAAAAAAAGAACAATTTAATTTCAATTTCTAACCTCAGTCTTTGCCTCAGACTTAACCGCCTCCCAAATCGGATCGCCAGCGAAATCCAAAATCTTACCAGAAACCGAATTGGGTTTCGCATAAATCGGAAATATCAGCTCGGATTTGCATCTCCTCCTAGACCTGCTGCACGAATCACACCTCCCACCATTCGAATCAGAAGAAGAAACATGTGAAACCCTAGCAGCAGCTCTCCCCTTGGCCTTCAAATCCTCCCTCCCCTCCACCATCTCTTGTATCACTATACACCCACACGACATCATAAACACCTCAACAACAAACAAAAAAAAAACCCAACCCACCAATCAATTACAAAATTCCTTCTTCTGAGAACCTTATAAGAAGCAAAAAAAAAAAATCAGAGAATCATGGAGGGAAAGCAGAGGACGAGGAGAACTGAGAACGCTCGGCTCAGACAGACAGACAGACAGACAGGCGGTTAAATCAGGGAGAAAGTATGATTATGGCCCTGCTTGAGGGCAGAACCGTTGGATTGAGGTTTGGACGGTGGATGTGGGGGAGGGAAGGGAAGTGGAGCAGCAGCAGGAGCGTATAGCCTTTTGGCGCCTTGGTTTTATTCGGCGTTGAGATGCGTTTCGTGGAGCCCAAAGGTTCTTTGATTACGACTGTGGGGCTGATGAGACTACTGTAGAGAATTAATTATCAAGCAGGGTTGAATGTTTGAGTCCGATTCTTCTGTGCCCAACTGGGCCATGCAGCCGGCAGCCATACAATCATGATCATTATTCATTATGTGAGCCCCACATTTCATTAAGGATGATGAGTAATTATGATTGCATGGCTGCCGGCTGCATGGCCCATTTGGCCACAGAAGAATCAGACTCGTATGTTTGGGGCTGTATGATTAGTTTTTACTTCGGTTGTATTTGTGTGCAAATTCGACTAGGTACATTAAGGACCGTTCGGCGATCCATGAAATAGAAAAATAACGGAATAGAGAATAATATGCTATTTCGTTTTATTTCACGTGTATTCGGTAATATTTATGGAATAGGAAAATTGATTAAGATATATAAAAATATAACAAAAAATTCAATTACAAATATAATTAAAAAACTAGAAATAGAAAAAGATTCAATTACATATCTTATTAACCTGAACTTGTATAATGTGACAATCTCTTGGCTAATGTACGCGTAGAATGAAGACGGAATAGACAAGGATATTTTTGTCCGGAAATTAGACTTATTCTATGAAATAGTTCTATTCCATCCTTGACATAGAATTAAAAAAACTACTATTCCGTAATCTTAATCTAACATATTTCAGTACTATTTGGATGGAATAAGTTGGAATATTCAGTTTATTCCTCTATTTCATGTAATTTTGGTGCTCTCGAACATGCACTAACTGAGGCAGCAAATGTGCGTGATAAGTAGGGTGATTTTGGGCTCTGACAAAGATTTTTATAGACTAAAATATTTTTGGCATAATAATAGGTGTTATTAGAGTTTATTGTGTATTGTACTAAATTATAGTTTTGAAATCTATATATTTGTCCTCTAAATCAGTAGTATAAAGTCTATCAAAAAAAAATCAGTAGTATAAAGAAAAAGTTTTGGTTTTTCATATAATCTGTCCAGGGACCGCTCGTCTCAGGTCACAAATCGCTTGTAATTTTTTATTTCTGAAGATCAAATCGCTTGTAAGTGTAATAGTAATTGTATTGCATGTCTTTTGGATCATATCTCGTTGGATTTACGGGTTATTTAAGTTACTAGTTATTCATGTTCTAAAGTCAATCGGAATCTAATAAAAATTTTAGAACTAGAAAGCAACAAATTGAAGCCACGCAAATAATAAACTAATTTCCCAAGAGGAAAAAACAACCAATGATTGTATTCAACTGCTAATTTGCACTGTTATGTTACTCAAGTCACTGTCTGATGGAGGGCAAGTGGGAAAAGAGAATCTTTTGTTGCCTGAAAAAAAGGAATATGTTTATGAAGAGAGGAAAAGGAAAAGAAGCCAAAACAAAATTTGTTCAATAGATTAGATTTGGGGAGGCAAGGGATCAACAACATGTACCATCCGTGAAAAAAGTATCGTCTTTTTTGTTTTATGAGGCTATGATTACTTTAGGAATATCAGGAAAAAAAACATTATGTTGACATACTATAATTTATTTATTATTTTCTTGTACAAAGTTTTTTATTCACATCTTTCGATTTATTTGATTTTTATTTTATTTTATTCAAATTTTATATCACCCGTTTTATTTTTTTGAAGTCCACTCATTATTATTGTTGTTTTATTTTAAAAACTATTGTTTTAGATATTTTTTTCTGTTAAATTACAAAATTTATCTAAATAAAATTTAATGTATTGTTTTTCAAAGCTACAAGATGTACAATTATTATTATTTTTATAGTTTTATCATGGTAAATCTCACAAAACTTGAGTTTGAGACTCTTTAACATATCGAGCACTAACAATTTGTCATGGAATATTATTGATGTGGAAATTATATGGATGTTGTGGTCTTTGAGACACCATAAAATTAGAAAATAGCGCACCAAGCGATGAACGTGAAAAAATTATAATTTTCTTTTTTCATCAACTACATAAGGGATTTTAAAATGAATATCTCATTGTAAAAACCCCTCTTGTTTTATGGCAAAATTAGAATAAAGATATGATACTCAAGAATCAGGAAATTGTTATTTTTTTCAAAAACACGCTATGATGGAATGCATTTGTGGTAGCAAATTTTTTAATCAATAAGTGAATATGTTCCACAATGTTTAGAATTAATTAGAACTAAAACTTTGCGGAGAAAAAAATACCAAAGAAAATATTCTAGAGAAAACATTATCTTTTTTTAATGTCTCAAATTTATTCCTATACCAATAATATAGAGAACGAGATTTTAAGAAATATTATGAATTAGAGTTCAAATATGGAGTGCCCAGCATTATAGACCTTTAAATTTAATACCATTCACTTTTGTTAATGAAGTGAAACTAGTTGGATGGGATTCATGGTTTTTCAATAAAATGTAATTTATTATTTTGCTCAGCTACAAGGAGGCATGATATTAGTTCAGAATATTTCTTGAAACCTGTTCTTTATATTGTTGTTGTATAAACAAATTCGAGGCATAAAAAGTAGAGAATATTTTCTCTAATATAGATATCTTTTTCAGAAAAAATTTCCACAAAGTTTTAGTTGAGGACTAATTCTAAACATTGCATACTTATATTCATTTATCGATTTAGAATATTGCAATTGTATGTGCACCAATTATAGCAAGCTTTTGGAAGAAAAACAATTTTCTCATGATCATATAGCTCTTTTATTTTTGCCACAACAATGTGATGATTATTACAATGAAATACTCATTTTTCAATATCTCATATAGGTGTTGGCGTAAGAAAATCATAACATTTGCACATTCTTGTATTCAGTGACAGATTTTGATCTAAAATCTAGGAGAGCGGTAATGAAAAATACACCAAAAATCTAAAAGAAGAAGGATCTTTCAATTTTTATATAAAATACAATATTATAAATATATATTATATTATAGTTTCAAAATCTAGGAGAGGACGCTGTCTCCTGGTTCCTATTAAAACCCCATACTACTTGTATTGTTGCAAATGTTTTTTACTTTTATAGTGTCTCCATACCGTGACCCATTGTCTCTAAATGAATTTTCATGTCAATTCATGACAAATAGTTAGTGTCACAAGAGGTACACACTCAAGTTTTGTGAGATTTGTGATGATAAAAATATAAAAAATAATAATAAACTCAGATCTTACAACTTCAACATTCAATTTCCGATAAATGTCGTAAGTTAATAAAAAATATTATTCTCAAATACTATTCTAGCTTTGTGCTTCAAGTGCGATTCAAGACATGAGAGAGTTAGAGGAGAGTTTCGTGCTTCAGGACTTGAAATAGCTATGATACAGGTACACACATACACGCCCATAACATACTTTTACTTATATAAATTTTTTAATTTTTGCATCACAATTAGGTGGAGTTAATCAGCTAACCCACAATTAATTTCATTTCACAGTGCAGCCAACTTTTCCAATAAATTTTTTTCTTACTCATATCTTCATCAAGCAGTGGTGTATAAATATAATTTTCCTTTCATGTAACATAACTGCTACCTTAAAAAAACTATACGTGAATCATATATATATTTTTCCGTACTTCAATGGCCTCATATACGCATCTCCCGTTCACCATCCCCCCAATGCTTCATTCACCACTGATAAACGGGATCTACATTTTTTTGAATTTAATTAATGAAAAATATAATAAATGGAGTCCGTTTACCAGTGATGAAGAAGACGTTGGGGAATATTGAGGAACCATATATACTTTTCCGTACCTCAATTACCATGAATACAAAATCAGAGACTCAACCAACCCAAAACCAGGCCTGGCCTGTAATCCAAATCTATTCAGAGCAACAAACAAAACAATGAAATAGCTGACTACAACGAAATAGCTGACTATAAACAAGACAAACAATGTGCCTATCAAGCGAAAGTCATCTGAGAATATCCGATTGTATATTTGTATGTCCGTCTATCCTTTACACAAGAAGAAATAAAAGAACCACACACTTAATTCCTCTTCACTACACTAACTCAGTGCTAAACAAAAATGACGGCGCTGATTCAGCTAACGGCGTTTGTCCAACCCTGCGCCGTTAACCGGCGGCGGCGGCGGTCATGCGTCGTCACCTGCTGCGCCGCCGTAATCGCCGGACAAACTGCGCCGCCCGCGACGGTGCAGGCGGAGCGGACGGTTGTCCGGCTTGGGCTTCCTAGTAAGGGCCGCATGGCTGATGAAACCCTAAATCTACTCAAGAGTTGCCAGCTTACTGTTCGGCAGTCGAATCCGAGGCAGTATACTGCTGACATTCCACAGGTTATGATTTTATTATGATTGTTATCTTTGATTTGGGTTTTTAGTGTAGCTGATTCTGCAATTAGTTAGTTTAGACTATATTTTGTTCCATCAATTGGATTTGAAACGTTATTTGTAAGTAATTATGTAATTTCTCGAGTATTGCTGACAAATGTTTGAGAAGACTTGCATATTATGAAACCTTACATATTGTTTCAGTTTCTCTATGTTCAACTGGTAGTTTTTAGCTATTCTGTAATTTTGAGATAATAAATGTTAGTTGCGTTAATTTTGATTATTTTTGGTTATAGTTGCCAAATTTGGAGGTGTGGTTAAATAGACCAAAAGACATAGTGCGTAAAATACTATCAGGCGATTTGGACCTTGGTATTGTTGGTTTTGACACAGTCAGTGAGCATGGAAAGGTACCACAAATTTTTAATTAATTCTTTTTTTGTGTATATTTTCTTTTCTTTTGGGGATTTTGATCTCAGACATTCAGAGTATTTTCTTTTATCCAATGTTTATTTATTTGATGTTACATCTGTTGTTTTGAAATATTTTATGTAATGCATGTTGATTTGATTTCATATCTCGAATGATGAATAAATTGTTTTGGTCTTATTTTTTCTAATTTGATTATTTTTCTGCGTGTTTTTTTTCCATCCATAAATTACTAGGAATTGAACAAAAGAATAAAAGTTTAGTCCATTTGACCTGCTATTTGAGTTATTGTTTCTGTACTAGTATAGCTAACTACGTCCTGTTAATTAATTGGTAATTTAATCTTTTTGGTATTTTTTTTAAGGGAAATGAGGATTTAATAATTATTCATGATGAGCTTGAATACGGATCCTGCCGTTTATCTCTTGCGGTACATAAATAACCCTAATTTCCATCTTAATAACAACATTTTTCTTATTTTATATTATCTAATCATATAAACAAGTCCCTTAGGTACATAAATAACCCAAAATTTCCATCTTAATACCAACATTTGTCCCTTATGTACATAAATAACCCAAAATTTCCATCTTAACTCCAACATTTTTCTTATTCTATATTAACTAATCATATTACTTCAGATTCCAAAAGAGGGTATTTTTGAAAATATAAATTCAATCGATGAATTGGCCAAAATGACTAAATGGACTGCAGACAGACCGTTACGAATCGTCACTGGATTTACACACGTACGCTACTTTTATCTTTATCTTTTCTTAATTTCTTTTTTTTTGTTATTTTGTTTGTTAAAGTATATTATTTTGTTGTACAGTTGGCACCAAAGTTTTTGAATGAAAAGGGATTAAAGCATGCGACTTTTACTACTGCTGATGGAGCGCTTGAATCTTATCCTGCTGTAAGTTTTTTTGTGAATATTTATATTATATTTATACTCTTGTAATAGCATACTTGATCTTTTTTATTCTCTCAAAGGCAGTTTTAACTTTTTTTATTATGCTTAATTGGAATATTTCATTACCATACTCTATTCTCTTGTTTTTTCACTGTTCAAAGATAAATTTCTAGGTCTTCAAAATGGATTTTGTATAAATAATACAACAAATAAAATAATTACTTTGTCTAATGGGTAATAATTAATATAGAGTATAATCATTAGTCACAGCTAATTCCAACTATACTAATCACTGAAAACCAAACACCCTTAAATACAATAAATCATTCATGAAAAATAAAACTATTTTTGACAATTAATTATTTTTTTATTATTCAGATGGGCATAGCAGATGCTATAGTGGATCTCGTCAGTAGCGGCACGACCTTACGCGAAAATAATTTGAAAGAAATAGAAGGCGGCACTGTTTTACAAAGCCAAGTTTGTTTCCAACTCATTTCTAATATTTTATTTATTTTTAACGAATGATCTTCTTTCCGTTATTGCTTTTGTCACATAGAATAGTTTTTTTATCCTTCTCATGGTGTGGTCAAAGAAAGCCCAAATTAAGCTTTAAATGTGCAATTAATTAAGCCTCAAGTTAATCCGAATTTGCAGAAATGGACCTTCAGTTCATGAAATTTACAAATTACACCTCGATAAAATCTCAATTTAGCCTAACAGATCAAAACAAGCCAACATACTACTTTTATCCAAAAAATCCTTGACCAAAAACCGACCTAAATTTCCTGATTGAATTGGGTCTCGTAATAAGCTAATGAATTAAATTGTTTTAATTTGACAAGGCCGTGCTTGTGGCGAGCAGAAGGGCACTGAACAGTCGTGAGGGCGTTTTGGAGATTACGCACGAGATGCTCGAAAGACTCGAGGCCCACCTTCAAGCATCCGGCCAGATTATGGTCAGCTAACTTTTCATTTATTTTTTATAGAAATATGCAAAAAAGACCCTATGTTATTCTGAAATTGGAAAGAAGCCCCTACCTTGTTGACAATTGCTCGAAAAAAAATCGAAGGATGGTTAAGAAAATGTTATTCAGTTGATTAATTACGTCGTTACGTGAATGCAGGGGCTTTTTGTGCGTATTGTTTATTTGAGATTTATTATTTAATAATTTATGTCTCTTTTTGCATGAATAAATTAGGTTACGGCAAATATGAGAGGGACTTGTGCAGAAGAAGTGGCAGAGAGAGTTCTCAGCCAAACTTCTCTAGCCGGCTTGCAGGTATATTATATTATAATATACAATTTGTCGTTTTTTGAGTTTTGATCGGTTTGAAATATGTGAGTTTTATTGGCCCTTTTAGCTCCATTAGTTTTAGGTTGTTTAAAGTCTTGGTTGGTTCCTTTGCCTTCATGTTTAATAATGGTTTAGACTATAGAGTATTTACAGTCTTGAGAGGTTTTTTCTAATTTTGTCTTGATTTTCATGTTTAATTCTCAATCGAGCTCTTAAATACCCTCAATAGAGTTTAAAAAAAAAATGGGATATAGCCCAAAATAGGCCTCAACCGTTTAAAATAATAAACAAATCAGGATTTGGAAATCCTTGCATCAAAATTAGCAAAGCACAAACTTTAGAAAACCTATTTTATGATATGATATATACGGAAATCAAAAAACAGGGGCCCACAGTCAGTCCAGTGTTCTGCTTGCGTGACGGAAAAGTTACGGTGGATTATTACGCGATAAACATTGTTGTGCCACAAAAAGCGCTTTACAAATCCATCCAGCAACTCAGATCAGTAAGATAGATCAACTATTTTTCTTATTTCTTTCTTTCTTTCTTTCTGAATTTTCTTTAATTTGAATCACCAAATTTAATACATTTCAATAGTTAGCTTAAGCATTCAAATTCCCTTACATAAGCCAATTAAATAACTGAAGAAACAACATATAAGAAAATGAGAGAGCTCAAACAGCATCTTTCAATACTTTTTAGAATTTTGAACATGAATTTATTTGATTTTTTTTTATATAGATTGGTGGAAGTGGAGTGTTGGTTTCTAAGCTTACATATATTTTTGATGAAGAGACGCCTAGGTGGCGCACGCTCCTCTCTCAACTAGGCATGTGAAAGACAGATCATATCAGATCATTCAATCTTGTTGTATTATTTTGAGTCTTTTTCTTTCTTTAAGAAAAACTTTGAGTCGAGTTTGTTTTTGAACGAGGGGCAACCAGGTTGTATTTTTGTAGTATTAACTATCTGTAGGTAGGTCTAATCTGAAGTTTCTATTAGAGTCCTTTGTGCCTACCTTGTTATATTTAAGAGTGAAATTATGTTTTGTACCTTTTTTTAATAAATCTTGCGAAAATAAAATCTTGCGACTTCAATAGATGCTGTGCAATAACATGTATGACATATTACACAAATCTAATGTGATTTTTTTTTCTGAAATCTATGATGTGATTCTTCTACAATCATATAATCAATAAGATAGATACAAATTGAATAAATTACAGTTTTATTTATGATATACTTCAGTGATAATAATGAGAAGTGGAATGCCACACAATGGGTTAAATTACAAAATCTGCATTTAAAAGCTGAAGCCGAATCAAATAAATGAAATTCATGATGGAAAATGCTATATCCGACAATTGGCAGCTGCAAAGAAGCAAATAGATCAAAAACCGGATTTAAGTTAGGATAAAAAATATCGAACAAAATTAGAAAATATAAAAACTTGTTTCCTCATAATTTTTTCTAGTTAAAATACTGGCAAGGCTTGTGCACCTACTTTTCAACATTATACACTTCCATATTTTAAATTTTAGCAAAAGGGGCTTCGCAATATTTGAATAATTGATGTTAAATTTCCTAAGGTCTTATAACTGATGCAAGTAATCTTCTATCCAAAAATTGAAGAGAAGGAAAAAGTAAGTAATAACACAAGGAAAAGAAGTATACTTACTGCAATATACAAACTGGTTAAAATCAAGTGTCACTCTTCCTTGTTTACTCGTGTCAAAAGAATTAAACAAATTCCTGAAAAGAAAAGAGCAACTTTTGTTGAATAAACAACACTTGTTCTGTTGTTTAATACAAAAAAATCTTTTAATATAAATTTAGCGTCAATTATTAATTCAAATTTACCGAGATGACTGCACGAATATACAAAGAGAAATGAACTCATCCAAGCGAACCATCCCCATTTTGTTCTTGTCAAAACTCTAAAAAACAAAAATTATATTATGAATGAGTTCTTCTATTGTACTCGTTATAATGTACTAAGTTTAATCTTATCATGATGATAAGTAATATTATTATGATAAATTATATTTTGAAACATTTTTTAAATTATAAATGTATATTACCTCACATAGTGTATAGAAGGCAGGTGAATCAAGGGAGTAACCGAGATTTACTAGCGCCTATGCACCAATGAAAAGAACAATCAAATTAATAAAAAATTACATAATTTTAAGGGCTTGCAACTAAAAAGAGAATGTTCTTTTGTTTTTCTTAGTTTCAATATGAAGACGGTTTAAAAATAACAAGAGAATCAAGATGAATCATGAAACTAAGCATTTAAGAATTTAGAATAAAAAATAAAATAAAATACCTGAAAAACATCATCAAGAGGAAGAAATCCCCGACCCCTGAAAGATGCAATAATTGAATATAAAGTCATCATATTAGCAATCTTTTTTAGAAAAATAAATGATAGAGCTTTAAAAAGTGGAAAGTTTAACCATAATATTAGATTCAGAAAACTTATCAAGAGTTTAGCAAATTGCATATAGTTTGAGATATACCTTTATAACTGATAACAAGAGGCACTTCTCAAAATTAAAGATATCAAGTAGAAAATTAGTGAAAATCAGTTGCAATAAATCAGTAATATTTGCTAAAAGCTGTAAGAAACTTTTAAGTATAATAATTCTTTCCAGTTCAAAATTAAGTACAAATTAGCAAAAGAAAAAAGAAAAGAAAAAAAACCAAGTACTCTGATAAACGAAAACCTTTCTAGAGTGGAGAATACATTTTGAACCTGCGTAAAATAAATACAATTAATTAACAAACGCAAATAAATAAACATTTAATCAAATAGAATTAATCATAACTGAACAAAATGACTAGCAAAATTATTATCCAGTCCTGAATATAATATAATGAATCTGGATTATAAATTTTGATGGAATTATGATGAAATATTGGATTCAGTAAGGTAAAATGTACAAACCTTGATAAGAAACTTGTTTAAAGCGAGAAACTCTGCCAGGAAAAAATAGAACAAAATTAGGAAAATGTACAATTTTAACTCGCTTAATTGACTTCTTTCAAAGATTCATAAACACAACAACCACAGCAATTTTCACAAATGGTACTGAAGTTAACTAGAATCTACAAATTAATATCATAAATACATAAAAATAAAACCATACATACCTTCAAAGCTCATAGTGCCATTCTTATCAAAATCATACATCCTACAAAGAAATACTCCCAAATATAAATCCAACATAACAAACAGGAAAAAGAAGAAGGAAGCTAATAGACACAGAAACAAACCTTATCATCTGTTGAACAATAGAAATGGGGAAATTGAGGTTTCCGACAGACAGAGCTCTCTGTTCATCATCATCATCCCCAATCGAAAAAACCGATTCAATTCATGAGTGAATAAGAACGGAAATAGGATGGAAAAAGAGAATTCGAAAGAGGACCTGGAGTTGAGGAGCGGTGACGTTGCCCGTGTGATCAGAGTCGACCCGGTCGAACCACTCTCTAAGCACAACCGTATTCTCCATTTTTGTTAACAAGTTAGCAAGTTCACAAGAAGAATAAGAAGAAGAAATCGTCCGAAAAACAGACTTTGTTGTTTACAAAATATTTCATATTTACCCTTCTAAAAAAAAGTAAATATCATATTTACCCTTACAAAAATGAAAATTTAAAACTTGCAAAATATAAAAAATACCTAAAAAGTTAACTTGGTGTTAAGTTTAACCAGTTAAGCATAGTTTATTTTTTTTTAACTCTAATGAATGTATTTTGTAAGACAAAAATGCCCTTCTCATCTATCCGGACTAATATTTCATCCTCCACATATTCCATCCCCATAACTCTCAAACTTCATATATACATCAGAGTCTGCCAACCCTCTTTTATATTGCCCCAAATTTGTGGTTACTTTTTTCATCTAGCATGGATTAATGGATTTTAATATGGAGAACAAGTGCTCTATTAGATGATGATGTATTGGTATAAATTTATAATTGCTCATCTTGAGCAAGTTTCTATTTCAATCTATTGACCTTATGAGACCATTAATAAGGTCGTGAGACCTAAGATTATGTGAAATTCTTGATCAATTAATAGAGTTGAGACTAAGAAGTTCTTATTCATCAAAGTCAGGGAAAGATATAATGTGCTGGAGTTGAGCAGCCGTTCTTTTTCCTCTAAATGAGAAGTGTTCAAGGTCATCGTTTGACATTTTAACACCACTTTAAAGAAAAGAATAAAAATGAGATAACCGATAAAATGAACACTAAAAACACTGTAAAAATAGTGTATAAACAGTGTGTAATAATTATCATTATTCAAATTTCTACCACAAACTGTACTATTCGAAAAACCCTCATTTATTCCAATTTCTAAACACACCAAAGAATAACAAATCACAAACTTACAATAAGAGAGACAAGTGTATATTCATATTTCTCTTACAAACATACAAGTCTGTGTCCCCACCTACTTCACTTTTCATGGTCAATAATTAAACTGTTAATTCTTGGGAGAGAAAGGTAGAGAGGGGTACATTGGTAATTTAAGATATTAGTTGTTAATGTTAATGGAAGAAATGAATGGACTCTAACATTTGGGTAAATATGATATTTTAGATTTTTAGAAGGGTAAATACCATATTTTTATTTTTAGAAGGGTAAATATGATATTTTGGGTTTTTGGAAGGGTAAATATGAAATTTCCCCCAACAAGAATTAGGAAATTTGCATAACAGTCCCTGCATTATGCACGAATTGCGAGAGAGTCCCTACATTTGTTGAAAATTTGAAGAAAGGTATTTTATTCTTAAGAACGTCAAGTTTTAGTTAGACTCTATCTAGCATGATCAGTCAGTAGTTACATATTGTCAATTGTAATGAGATAAAACATGAAAATGATGGAATACATGATACATATGTGATGTGTCTAGCAAAGTCTTTCAACCCAACATAAAAAAAACATATGTGATGTGTGTATTTTCACTAGAATGAATTTTACTTGATAATATTAATAGTGCAATTTGGAAAGTTTTCATAATTATAACTAAATACAGCGTCACTCATGACTCGTGTATGATTTACGAACCAATCATAATATCTTGTATATTCATGCAACAGTGAAAAATGATAAATACACCTACAAAATGACAGAAATATCCTCTATAAACCCTAAACCCCTAATCACTACAACTAGTTGAGTCCCAAATTTCCGAAAAGTGAAAACCAACCTTGTTATACATGACTAATCTCTAACAATTTCTCAAGTCCAACAAAAAAATAAAACATTAAATAACAAAACAAAAATTACAAATTTAACTTGAGCCTTTAAACTCACAAAAGACAAACTACGAACCAAGTCCGCCTAAATAAGACTAACAAAACCACAAATATAAAACTACTTGAACAATGATGGCAAGGTTCCGGTTTTTGTATTGTTGGTATTACTTTTCTTACTACTCTCGTTATTCATCTCACTTCCGTTTTCATTTGCCGCACTCTTAGCCTCCTTAACAATGGTTTTCTTAGGCAAGGTTTGACAGCTTTCCTTTCTTTTATTATCCCGCTTCTTAAAATCATCCTTACTATTCAATGAGTGACTTTCTCTCTCCTCGTTTATCTTCTTACTAGCGTTTTTATACACATTACGATGCTTCACTCGGCCCTTCTCTTGATCCACCTTTCTCTCTCTAAAAGTTGGATTTATTGCTTTCTCACTTGAATTTATCATATCATCTATTATTACTTCCTCTTTTAAAGTTGGATTTATTGCTCTCTCATTTATCGTATCCATTATTATTTTTCCTAGCACGAATCGAGTCTCGTCTCGATGACCGGATTTGAGTAGCTCATAGTCAATTTCAAAGCTCTCTCTTGTTTTGTTGTAAGATTCTGTTTCATGATCCAAAACGTCGAAAAGCTGTTGGGCGTTCTTCCTCTTCTTCTCAGATATGACTATCTGGAATCAGAAAACATAGAATTTTTAGTCGCAATCAAATGATTATGAGATTTATTGTGTCCTTTTAATGGAATTATATTTTTTTGTTCTTTTTTTTCTAGCTTGTTCTATGTTTGATTGAAGTTTGAAAGTTGGGATAAATGCACCGTTAGTCACTGTAATTTAATTGGTTGCGATTTAGTCCCTATACTATCGATTTGAACTTTTTGATCCATGAAGTTTATGAAAACATGCACAATTAGTCCTTGGACTAACCATGCACAATTCTATAAAGTACAGGGATTAAAAAGCTCAATTCAATAGTAAAGACTAAATTGCAATCCTACATTTATCCCGAAAGTTTATACATTATTAATGCTTAAATGTTAATTTATGTCCAAAACCTAAAAAACGACATTACAATTATTATTACAACTTGATTTGAGCATCTTGGCTGGTTGTTAGATCTGAATAGTTACAATAAACCGATAAACAATTTATACAATAAAACATACCTTGCCACAAAACTTTGGAGCATTTGGGTAATATCTCTTCAGATACCCATTAACAAAATCCGAACTCGTAAAAACCTTCATAGACTCCTTAATAATCAACGCAAAATCCATTATTTCCTTCCTTGACATTTTTTCCGACGCTGGCTCATTTACTGATGATTTTCTCATTTCAGGACAAAAAGTAACCAACAATTTATTCTCTGTTTGTTTTGTAGAATCCATGGCTTTGGACCACGAGCCGTGGTATAAAAGAGCAGAAAAGAGTTGGAGCAGTTTTGGCTTCTCAGGGCGTTTTATTAACGCGATATGAAACCCTAATAAGCCTAACCTGTTAGAAGAGAAAAATTATTATTATTATTATTATTATTATTATTATTATTATTATTATTATTATTATTATTATTTATTTATTTATTTATTTATTTATTTATTTTTTTTGGGGGGGGGGGGGGGGCACAAAAGTATGAAATGTAAGAATATACAAATACAGACAGAATAATAAGCATGAAAAAATATTACCATAAAGTGCAATCGCAAGGACGATCTGGAGCAAGTAACATATCCATATTGGAAAATAATTTCTGCAAAAATGCCACGAAATAGAATATCAATTATAAATTAAAACTAACCATAAAACAATTTCCATCAATTTCACACAAGTTTAGCTACATTATTTCTTTCAGAGTGACAATTAAAAAACAAAAACAAAAGAGTATTACTCACCATAAGCATTGTATTCATACCATCACATCCAACTTTTGTTTGGTCATTTAAATAAGCCGCCTAAACAAAAATAAAAATTAATCAGCATAATTTAGTAAGATTATAAATTAATTGCACCTTCATTTTATAAATGAGACTTACATGAAATGGTAGGAAAATTTCAAGAAGCCGATATTTTTGGAGTAATTGAAGTGACGGTCTGGCTGCACCATAAGACAACATGAAATTCAGTTCCAACATTAATCGTGTCTACAAAATGAAAAAATAACAGAAAAAATGTCATAAAAAATTCATTCAAAAAAAATATTGCCAAAATAGTTAGTATAAGACCTAAATCATTCATAGATCTCATCTTTAAGACTGTAATGGTGAGACATTATGTGCTAAATAAACATTTGATGTGTTCAAATTTAAACGGGTCAAACAGGTCAAGAGTTGACCAAACAAGCTAGGGTCAAAATAGACTTTTCATATAATTTGTTTTGACTCACCATTTCAAGATTGTGAACTAAATATGATAATTCACGCGCTGCTTTTGCAGTCTCTTCACACAAATCAAATCCCAGTCGAGACGCAATTCTCAAGCCTCGCAAAATTCTAGCTGCAATATACCATTTTTACATATTATATGTAATAATATTTCAAATGTGTAATTTATAAATACGTCATCATTTTGTGTTTTGCTTTATGTAGAAGGAAAATATATATAGGTACAGAATGGTATAAAAGAAGGCAGTATATAAATGGTCTGTTAGATATCAAAATGTTAGATAAATCTTTGAATCTCAACAATCAGTATAAACAAAATGACATCAACAAAAACAAATGCTTTGTAAGTGAACTGATAGATTTGAATATTATGATACATGATTCAAGTTATATACATACCACAGTCTTCTTTGAATGATAAATGTGCTGGAATCACAGCCCTCACCTAATCATAAGGAAATACAAGATGTTAAACATCCATTTTATAAATGAAAGCAAAAAAAAAAAAATTAATTGGTAGAACATAATATTTTTATTTCCCCGTAATTTACTGGCAAATTCTCATTTCAAATATACTAGTTACATTTCTTATTTTAAAAAAAAGATAAAAGACGTACCTTTGAAGACCTCAAGTCTTTCATTCCGTTTAAATAATCATACACTTTATATTTTGACGGATCGAAAAACAAGCTATTTCACCAACAAAAGAAACATATTAACATCATAAAGGTTGATTAAGAATTCAAATCTCTGAACTAAAAATTTACAATCAACAGAAGAAAAAAGAATTTACCCATTAATAGTAAAATCCCTTTGGATCGAGTTTTCCCACCGAAGAATATCTATTTCATCACAATTCTTCAGTGCCTTATGTGAAATGTCGTTTTTGCCCTTTGACTGTTCTTCTCCCTCTTTTTGAAAGCTTGAAACCTGTGATTATAAAAATAACAGCACCAAAAAGCTAAACTAATTGTTCTTTCTTTAGTTTGCTATATTATTATTTCTAATATTTCACGTTCAATAAGTCCTTAAGTGTGCAATTAAGGACCAAACAAGCAAAAACAAACAAACAAACAAATAAATAAATAGCGAAATAAAATAAAAATGTCAAATTTAGTTTTTGTAAATTAAAAATTGGACGAACCTCAATTATGGTACCAAGTAAATGAACATGGCCTAATGGGAAGCGGCGGCCCACAATAAAACACCGATTAAATAACCTCTTAACCTGCATTAATTACATTATTAGCTTAATTGTACGTATCATTTAATGTAGTATAATTAAATTTGTTAAAAAGCCGCCTTTCGATTCATAAGCACTATCTTACTGTAAGAACTC
The DNA here is from genome assembly GCA_027726005.1 of Juncus effusus. NCBI lineage: Eukaryota > Viridiplantae > Streptophyta > Magnoliopsida > Poales > Juncaceae > Juncus > Juncus effusus. Next base: position 7,654,743 of record CM050895.1, read on the forward strand.
AATTAAAGGTACAAGATTACATAAATTCGTTTTGTTTCAGAAAATATTATTACTTGAAAAGATTGTAATTAAATACCTGTCTGAGAGAAGCTGTAGTGATTATATCAAAATCTTTTGGCACTCGATTCAATAGCAAGTCTCTCACACATCCACCCACAAGATATGCTTCATAACCTCCATTACAATTTTTAATTATAAATATCATACTAATAATAATAATTTATAATAATAATGTGCACCTTTTCCACGAAGAACTGACAAAGCAGTCCCTGCAGGCTTAGAAATGGCGGAGTTTTTAATTCTAACCGCTCTTGAGTCGTAAGTTTTCCAAATCGAAGGATCAAATGCGCCTTCAATTCATAAACCATACAAAATTAGCAAAAATCAAATAGATTAAGTACAATCAAGCAATCTCAAATTTTATTAAAATCATTAAACAACTAAATACCTTTGTCTTTCGGCTCGAGTTTCGTCGAAGACGGGCCGACGTTCTCTCCTGAAGAAGTATGTTTCCCCCTCTAAAAACACAAATTATCATATTATGTTATGCTATTAACACACGCTCACAACCCGTTCGACCAAATGCTCAAATGAAATAAACACGAGAATAATCAAGAGAAAGAAAGAACCTGGAGTAACAGAAGTACAGATTGAAGCTTAGAGAAGGCAGAGTGAGAGAGAGAGAGCTCGCTTCGTTTGGTGATCGCCATTGTTCGAGCGGGAACTCATTCTCCGCCTAGCTCTATAATCTATTGCGGCTGAGCTGAGCCCATTCTTGTGTGCGAATCAAATGGGCTAATCGGGCCGGGTTAAAATAAATAAACCGGGTAGGTCGTATATCGGATGACTTTTTTTTTTGTACCACTCTATTAAAACATAAATCAGCAAATACCACTCATTTCAAAATAATGGGGTATCTACCATTTCCGCCACTACTAATGGCTGAACATGTAGATTTTATAATTTTTCAAAAATGGGATTAATTAGTGAAAAAACGTGTTCCGCCACTGCCACTGACGGAACAGGAAAAAATTAATTTTTTCTCAGGAAAAAAACGCAAAAAAATAATTTTTTTCATGTTCCACTACTACCTGTGGCGGAACAGTATTTTCCGCCACTACCTGTGGCGGAACAGCGTTTTTTTACACTAATTAATCATGTTTAACCAGCCAAATAGAAAATTTTTGAAAAAACTGAAAATCCATATGTTCCGCCACTACTAGTATCTGTGGCGGAAATGGTAGATCCTCCACTATTCTAAAATAAGTGATATTTGCTGAATTATTTTTGAACGTGACGGTATATAAAAAAAAAAAAAATTCTACCGGATCGGGTTTCTTATGTTTTGGACAAGGGAGACGATATTTCAAGAGCGTATTTCTTATTCTCAGAGCTGGGAGTACGAAATAAAGATGATCTAAAAACGTATTCCAGCTCTTATAATAAGATATACGCTCTGAAAATATCATTTCCCTTTGCCCTTTGGACAAGACAAACCGTGTCAGTCAATTCTTCAAAACTAAAAACTCAGAGGTTACATACGCAAAAACTCCCTGACATCACAAACATATCAATATCAATCCCATTCATTTCTTCCCAAGCAAGGTATTCATTCTATTCTCGCATTCCCTTCTCAACCAAATCGAAACGCACTCCTTCTCTTCTCTCTCGTCCATTCTAAGCCCACACCCGCACAACCTAGGGTTAGGGTTTCCTCCTCTTGCGCGTCCATGGGTGGCGGAGGCGAAGACAATTCACGCGGCGACGCGGCTGCTTCCCCGGCGGCGACTGTTCATATTAGGTGCTCGAACGGGAACAAGTTCTCCGTGCAGACGGAGCTGGATTCCACCGTCGGCGCTTTCAAGGCGACGGTCGCGACGAGTTGTGACGTGCCGGCGGAGCAGCAGAGGCTGATCTACAAGGGAAGGATTCTGAAGGATGATCAAACCCTCGCTAGCTACGGTAAAGTTTGTCTATGCGTTTCTTTTCTGATTTTGTAATTTTATGGCCTGAATTTGTGATTTTGTTTCGGATCTGGCAGCTGATCTAGGTTTTTACTTTTTGGTTGCTAAGAGAAATTTAGTTGGTTAATTTTAGTATTGTTTTTAAGGGGGGGAATAAAATGGAATTGCTAGTTCTGTATCTGGACAATTCCAGCTTCCAATTAATGAAGAAAATAACAAATCATGGTTTGAAAGACTATATATCTTATCAAATTATGTAGTCATTATAAGGAGATATTTTGTACCTTGTAGAATTTTTGTCAAATTAACGCTTGCATACTATTAAATCTTGCCCCAAATCGTAACGCACCACTTTTTGTCATAATAATGTTGTCAAAATAACGTCTAGTTAATCTGTCGTAATGCAGTTTATTAGTCATAAAAGTACCATCAGGTTTCTGTTACAAAAACACCGGAACTATTTTTTACTGTCCAGCTGTCGGTGTGCTATTGTTACGAAAGAATTAATTGGCAAGCAACTTTTTTAAATCATACTAGGAATAAACCATGAAATTTACTCTAGAAACTTCCTTTTCCAGCACCAAAACAATCATCATGCTTTCCAAATTCCCTTTTCGTAACACCACACCTTATTATTAATTCCTCATTATTAAAACCCTTAATTTTGCTCGTTTTTCTTTCCTTATTCAGGCTTGGAATCAGACCACACTATCCACCTAGTCCGTGCTTCCCCACCAATCCCCTCACCAACCCCCGCTCCAAACACCACACCTTCAACCAATCAGAACCCGCCACCTCGCGCACCCGGTCTACCCACCTCCCTCTTCCCGGGCCTCGGCTCCTCCTTCCCCGACTTAGAATCCATGCAGCAGCAACTCAACCAGAACCCCAACATAATGCGCGACTTAATGAACATGCCAGCTGTCCAGTCATTAATGAACAATCCAGATCTCATGCGCAACATGATCATGAACAACCCTCAGATGCGTGATATTATAGACCGGAACCCCGATTTGGCCCACGTGTTGAACGATCCGAGCATCTTACGTCAGACGCTGGAGGCCGCGCGGAATCCCGAGCTGATGAGGGAGATGATGAGGAACACGGATCGCGCGATGAGTAATATTGAATCCTCGCCTGAGGGGTTTAATATGCTTAGGAGGATGTATGAGACGGTTCAAGAACCGTTCTTGAATGCAACTACTATGGGCGGGGAAACGGATGCGGGTTCGAACCCGTTTGCTGCGTTATTGGGTGGGAATCAGACGAACCAGGCTGGCATGAACCAGACTCAGGCTGGGTCGGATTCTCCTGCCCCAAATACTAATCCTTTGCCTAATCCTTGGAGTCCGAACTGTAAGTTTTGTATATGTTTAATAATTATATGGTATTTTGTTTTACGGAATTGGTATACAGCATGACCGAAAAGCATGATGGCAGTGTGACATGGTCTATAGTGTAAATCCTGTCTGTTTAGTTAGATGTACTAGGTTGTGATATTTGCACTGTAGATCATGCTTCATGGTTATGTCGTGTAGTGTTTTTGTTTCTTTTGTTCTTTTTAGGTGTAGGCTAAGTGTGATGAGTGCAACATAGCTAGCTTTCGTTAGTATTAATTGTGTTTTTTACCGAATCAATAAAAGGAAATCATGTGTCTTGCTTTGATTAGCATTGTTTACTTCACATCAAAACTTTCCAGAAAGAGCAAAACAAAAACGAAACAACCCTTTCATCCTTAGTTTGTACATCAATTTGATTAAGTTAATAATAATGCATGATCAAATAAAACAGCTGGAGGCCAGGCTGGCGCGAGGTCGACCACTCCGAACGCCACGCAAGCACCGCCAGCTGGCGGTTTGGGAGGGTTAGGCGGGTTGGGCGGACTGCCAGCTGGCGGTTTGGGTGGTCTAGGCGGAGCTGGAATGCCGGATTTGGGAAGCTTGCTTGGTGGTGGTGGGGCCGGGATGCCGGATACCTCCATGTTAAATCAGCTGTTGCAAAACCCTGCCATGATGCAAATGATGCAGAACATGTTTGCTGACCCTCAGACTTTCAATCAGGTTGGTTTAGTTTTTAATTTTTATGTTGGGTTCTTATACTGGAAAAGAACATGTTTTTGTGGTTTCAGTTTTGTCTTTTCCTGGCTTGATTGTTTGTTGTTCAATTGCCTTTATAATTATCAAATGACAAAAATCATTATTATTATTAAATTTATGGTATTTATTAACTAAAGCAAGCTGTAGTACCGTAGTTTTTCCTATTAGAACCAGATGCTAGTTCTGTTATAAATGATTGTATGTTTGAAATGCTATTAAATATTTATTTTATTAATTTGTTTCTTTATTTTTTGCCAGTTGCTTGCGTTCAACCCGACTTTGCGTACTTTATTAGACTCAAACCCTCAATTGAGGGAAATGATGCAAAATCCAGATTTTATGCGCCAGCTTATGTCAGCTGATACTATGCAGGTAACTCCATTTTTCTATATAATTTTCTTTTTGAGATAATTTACACGAAGGTCTTTCGAGTTTCTTTGCTGTTAGAAATCAGTATTTTACTTCTAGTTAATTATTCATATCATTCAGTACTTTAGGTTGATTTTGTTATTTAATGATGTGAACTACTATATGAAGGTACAAAGTTATTATATTTCTCGTTACAAGTACTGACAAAATGTGTAGATTTTTAACATAATACTGACAAAATCTTTTTTTTTTAATAAAAGAAAAAGAAAAACGGTCTTTTGTATGATTTGCTTTGTCCAATCAACTCATTTTTTTTGCATGCCTGAATGCTAATTAAAGGCCTTTTATCGCAGCAAATTATGGGCTTATCACAGTCCTTACAAGGACTTGGCCAATTGGGTCAATTGGGCGGACTACAACCTGGCCAGTAAGTCTTATTTCTTTTCTGTATTATTTATTATTTATTTTCCTTTTTTTATTAATTCTTATTAATTCTTGTTTCTTTTCTTTCAGGGAGCAAAACCAAGCAGGTGGTGGTGCAGGTATTTACTTATTATTTTTTTGTTTTCAAATATAATACTTAGATATAATATAGTATATAAAAGTTACAAATGTGGTTAGTATATAATTTACAAACTTTTTCTCAAAGGCTACTCTATTCTAAACCGATAAATCTGCATACTCTTCTCTTGAATTATTTTGAAACCCTCAACTATTTCGAATGAGCCAAAACGCTCCATTTCTCCAGTGATTATGTAGTTGCTCGTCCCAAGTTATAAGCTATTAATTCATTGTTACGCATGTTCATATCTGCCAAGCGTATTCACATTGGTTAGTTTTTAATCCACAAAGTCGATCAATTAATTCTTGAACTCGGTTTAATTACACAACAGCAAATCTAGGAGCAGGAGCAGGTGGCGCAGCGAATCTAGATCTTTTGAGGAATCTTTTAGGCGGACTCGGTGCAGGATCTTTCGGCGCACCACCAGCTCAATCCAACGGTACATCCCCCAAATCCTCTCCACTCTTAACACAACCACTATTTTTGCATTGCACAAACTTTTCTTAATTAATTATTTATTTATGTTTAAAAACATTTCAGTGCCGCCAGAAGAGCGATTTGCGACTCAGCTGACACAGCTGCAGGAAATGGGATTCATCGACACGCAGGAGAACATCCGTGCACTAAGCGCAACTGCGGGAAACGTGCACGCGGCCGTCGAGCGGCTTTTGGGAAACTTTGGTAATTAGGTAAACTAATTAATTAATTAATTAGCCGGCGCGAACTTATAAATATTTTTGGTATTTGCGAATTTGTTTCCCAATGCCTACCTACCCAACCTTGTTGTTATGTTCTGTGGTTATCTGTTGTGGGGGATTTGAAGGTGGAAAAAAACTGATTGTGGTTGTTCCTGTTTTTTAAGATGGAAATGAAATAAGAGGGCTTGTTAAGTGTTTGTTTTTTAATGTGAGAGGATCAGTTTGTTTGGTGTTTACTTTTGTTTTATTTTTAGATCGTTGTATTTGTACCTGGATCAGTGTAAATACATATTAAAGTCTCTTTATGCTCGACTTTGTATTTTTTTTCTTGTTTGTGGTTCTGCTTGTCATGCGTGTGATGTTTAATTCTTTTTTAGGGAGGATCCACATTTGAACTGGAATTTGCTTGAAATTGTGGAAATGTTTGCCAGAAAAAACAGTTTTCAGACTTTTAAGCTGTATTTTATAACTTTCAGAAAAACAAAAGAATATTGCGCAAGACATAAAAAAATGTCGTTTAGTTTAGTCTACCAATTCTGACAAGTCGATATTTCTTTTGCCGCTTGCAATGGCACGAGGACTTTGATTAATTTCGGTTATTCCAACAATCATAATTAGTTTAATCGTGTATTTGATTGCTTCCATGGTTGATTCTTCTAAATGTTATGTAGTTTTTAAGTAAAAAATCCATCCATAATTAAACACACCATGTTGAAGAGTCAATAAAGGTTGACTTGTCATTGGGGCATAACTAGGGGCAATTTTGGTGTAAACTATAATTTATCTTTATCTTAATATTATAAATTTTGTTTTGGTGGTCCTTGTGCAAGAACCTCAAGATATGGCTAGGCTCACCACAAAATATATTTTATGTTTTTCTTCCCTTTGTTTGTTTGTTTTGTTCTACCCTTTCTACCAGCCGGTAGAAGTTACCAGTGGCGCATGGTATCCAATCAGCCCACCGTTTCATCTTGCTCTGTCCACACTTATCAGCTCGTCTCTTTCTGTTTCTCCTTGGTAGACTCACATACTATATTATCTATCACTAACTGTAAAATGTTTACGCAGTTACATGATTCAGTGGTGAATGGTGATAGATAAAAGGGCTTAGTTTGTGTAATTAAAGTATTTTATTATCTATGCAAGTACGTATACGCTGGGGACAAACGCAAATGTCAAAAGAAGAAAGGTAAAAGGAAGTACAGGATTTAGGTCCTGCATATACTACAGTTCTTTTCCCCCACAGATTTGTGGCTTTGTGGGGAACTCATTTGGTTGGGGAATGTGACACGTGGATGCACTGAACTGATGACACGCAGGTCGTCACTACCAATTGATTTGTGTTGTGGGGTTTGTTAATAGTGGCCCAAAATAGATCAAGCTGCTTGTGATTTTAAAACATAAGAAAATCAATATATAATGGCCTATATATATATTGATGAGTACTACTTGTATTTATTTATGTTTTCTTCAATAAGAAACTAAGAAGACTTTATAGTTAATATTTATTATAGTTAAATATGTGTCTAAATGCATATAAATCATTTTATGCTCAAGTTTTGTGGTACATTGTTAGGTCAACATTCAGATTCTGAAGGGTAGGTGGCAGTTGATTTGATTAAATAAAAAATCCTGTAGTATCACTCACTAATTAAGTGGTAATTTGAGTACAGAAAAATCAAAATCAAAATAAGATTTAACTCCAATTTTAATCATCTCAGATAGATGTTTAATTGATCTACAAACATAAAATATTTAAGGCTGCACTGCACCATATGCAGGACTACTATTAAATTCACACCACAAAAAGGCCTCACGATTGTCTCTTATTATTTTGTCTCTTCAAATGTGAAAGGAATCATAAAACCTAAAATACCCTATCTATTAAATTCAATTCACACAAAATCGTTTTGAACTTCCTCCATATTTATCATCACAAAACCTCTTTTTGTTTTCTTTTTTCTGGACAGTTAGAGTTGGAGTGTGTGTGGATAAGAACAGCTTGCAGTCTTGCTCTCGCCCCGCTAAAATCCTCAACTGTTGCTAAACCTGGTTCATATCTCAATTGTCTAACATAAATAACAAAAGGTTCTTCACCTGTATTCTTACAAAAAAAACCTCATAATTTCAGATATACCTCTAAAAAAAAGTGAAATATCACCAATACCCATAAAATCATTCATATATTATAAATACCCCTATAAATTCTTTTAACTATTTTTCTGTTAAAAAAGATCACGAATCTATGTTCAAATTTTCATTTCTCTATTTGACCATATATGAAAAAAGCTTCTATATTATATTATTAGAAACACCTGGTATATAAAGACATGACTTCTTAGTAAAATGAAAATAGTACACTTAATTAAATTTAACATAAATATACATAAAAGAAAAATTCATCAACATTAGCAATTAATAATTTATCATGTATTACTTCACAATGTTCAATTTATCATATTAACTCTATTTCATTTGTAGATATTGAGATTTAAGTACAATATTTTGTCAATAAAAATCTTTAACTTTTACTTGACTAAATAAATGCTCGAGACGAGATGCATAAAAATTGTACACAACTTATTACATAGAGCAAATTGAAACGGTACATAAAATAAAATAAATAAATACATGCAAAAAGAGGTATTGAACACTTTCAACATCACAACTCGCAACCAAGAGATCAACAACGCAAAATAATATCACTTCACAACGAAATTTTGAGCTAAAAGTAAGATGATTGTGTTTCTTTTATTTGTATTTTCTTGTTGAACTTGAAATCTTTTCTGTGCTTATGTTATTTGTCATTTTCTTATTTTCTTCATCCAACGGTTCTAAATCCTCCAGCAAATTCATCCGTCCCAACCAAATCGACACATGATGATATAATATAAATTATTATCTTATATATGTAGGACAAAAATGGAAAAATAAAAAATCAACGGTAATGTCAATGACGGAGCTTAAAATTAATTTTATAAAAATGTTGGATGCAATACATATAAATGTATATATTCTGAAAAAAAATACACTATAATTCTACTAATATATACTAATTTGTTAAAAAATCTTAAGGGGGCCATGGCTCCTCCGAGTCTTTATTAAGCTCAATCCCTCGATAATGTTAACATTAAATACTAAATGAACTATAAAGATATTCATAATATACGAATATTTTTATAGAAACATTGGTGATATTTCACTTTTTACAGGGGTATACATGAAATTATAATTTTTTTTAATTCGGCAATAACAAATCTCTCATTTTCAAAGACGGTGTATAAATACTTCACAGACCAGGTTTAGTCAAGAAAAAACTGTCCCCTTGAGACCCGAGAGGCCCATGCTCAACAAATTGCTAGAATAGATAAACATCAAGCCCTCAGAAATTACACTTCATAATCTACTCAACAAATCCAGCCGTCCTTACAATCTTCTATTCCATATAAACGGCTGATATTTAATGGTTCTGTAGATTTATTGTGAGGGTGAGAGAACTGGAAAAAACGAAAATCGTGGTTGGATGGCTTGGTATAAATTGATTTACGCATTGGCTGTACAAACTGCGTAGTTTCATTTTATTTGAGAATTGAGAGAGAGAGAGGAAGAGAGAAGAGGGAAAAAGCAGCGGGAGATATAGCTTGATTGATTCGTCGCCATGGATCCGTACAAGGTATTATTCTTCTCTTTTCGTGTGGTTGTGATTTGAGAGTGAATCGTGGCTCTTAGTTTTGATTAGTGGACGGGTTGAATGATTTGTTTCATTGGAAATGTTTAGCTTGTTTGCGATTGGTTTGATTGCGTGGGAATTAAGGGTCTTTGATTAATTCTTAATCCGTTTTAATTTCTAGCTGGTTTATGGTTTTAATTTATTTATTTTTCCTTGGTTCGTACTAAATATGAATGAAAAATTCCCCAAATTTAATCTATTATTTCTGTATTTTGTATGAAAGGTGATGAAGGTAATGACATTTCTTTACTGAAATTCTTTTTATTTGTTTGTTTGTTTGTTATGAACATCCTAGTTTTTGTTAGGTTAGGGTCCCAATTCAAATGGGTCCCTGGTTAGGTTGGTGGGTAATTGCAAATTCAATTAGGAATAAATAATGAAAGCAATCAAGTAGTCAATTAGGAATAAATCCAATTAGACATAAATGTTAAATAATGAAAGTTGGTTATTCCAAATTTAAGTTAAAGCTAAAAACCAGGTGTACAGGAGGTAAAAGACCCTGCAATTTTAGTACAAATGGTAGTTCATTCAATTAAGTACTAAATTTGTATTTACTAATAATATTAATCAATTGAATTGGTTATTTTGCAGTACCGTCCAGCCAGCGCCTTCAATTCCCCTTTCTGGACCACCAATTCCGGCGCCCCAGTCTGGAACAACAACTCTTCTCTCACCGTTGGCTCCAGAGGTAAAAAAAATCTTCTTTTTTTCTTGTAAATTCCAAACTACATAATCCACTTCCCATTTATTTACTTGCATCCCAACATCTCAAACGCCAACTCTTCTAACCAAAAGGTCCGATCCTCCTTGAGGACTACCACCTGATATAGAGAAGAGATTAGTTTACTTCTTTGACTATTAATATACTTTCTATCATTACATCAGTACATTTCAATATCACTATATCTTCCACAGCGAATAAATATCCCTTTCCTATTTCAAACCATCTGATTTAAAATCCCTTCTGCCAGGTCCGATCCTGCTTGAGGACTACCATTTAATCGAAAAGCTCGCGCAGTTCGACAGGGAGCGGGTGCCGGAGCGGGTGGTGCACGCGCGGGGGGCGAGCGCGAAAGGGTTCTTCGAGGTGACCCACGACGTGACCCACCTCACCTGCGCGGACTTCCTCCGCGGCCCCGGCGTCCAGACCCCATTGATCGTCAGGTTTTCGACGGTCATTCATGAACGCGGGAGTCCTGAGACCTTGAGGGATCCACGTGGGTTCGCCATCAAGTTCTACACCAGAGAGGTAATAAGATTGAAAAAGTAAAATAAAATGATTATTTGGCTGAAATAGTCATATTGGGTATTAGTTGGTAGTCAAAAATTCCATTTTTTTTATTGAAATGAGTAGGATGATGAGTGATAATGAATGAAGGATAAAAAAGAAGAGCTTTTTGTTATTGTTAAAATTGAGTAGTTTTTTTAAGGAAACAATTTTTTGTTGGTTTAAGTAGTTCGGTATTAATTGAAAACAATCAATTAGTTAGTAATAAATTAAGTAATTTATCATTAATTAATTTAATATTTTTTTATTATTAAGTTATTTAATTGTTTGGTTGGTTGGTTGGTTTAGAATGAAAATGAAATGGTTAATTGGTGAAAAAGCTCTTCATAACTGTGTTTCCGTATCTCTTCAATAGGATAATTGCTAGAAAACATGGAATTAGTATGTTCTACGAGAGAATTTTATTATTCTACACTGCACCATTTGTCATACAAGATTTCCAACATATCCGTCACATTTGACCATTTAATTTTTTTTTTCCGTCAATTCAATCAGAGCATACAACCATCACTAAGCACTCATTTCTCCTACAAATTATTAACAAACAGGGCAACTGGGACCTGGTGGGGAACAACTTCCCGGTATTCTTCGTCCGGGACGGGATGAAGTTCCCAGACATGGTGCACGCGCTCAAACCCAACCCGAAATCGCACATCCAGGAGGACTGGCGCGTGCTCGACTTCTTCTCCCACCACCCCGAGTCCCTCCACATGTTCACTTTCCTCTACGACGACATCGGAATTCCGGCGGATTACCGCCACATGGACGGATCCGGCGTGAACACTTACACGTTGATTAACAGGGAGGGCAAGGCGCATTACGTGAAGTTCCATTGGAGGCCGACTTGCGGGGTCAAGAGCTTGCTCGAGGAGGAGGCCGTCATCGTTGGAGGTAATCTTGGGATATTATAAAACTTAACTTTTCGTAATATTTTAGAAAACCCTCTCTTTTTTTGTTTCCGTCAAAATCATCATATATTTTTTTTTTGGACCCAAGTATCCGTCGTCATTTTTTTTTGTAAATTCTTTTTGTCGATCTAAAGTAATGAATAAAGAAAATATAAAAGATATCGATGAGGATTATTTTGGTCCAAAAAAGTAAAATATGGATGAAATGTCAAAGATAACATTAGTAATTGGTAAAAAAAATTCAATCCGCTATATCAGTTGTTTTTGCGAGAATACGAGTGAATTTTTAAAATTAATAGGAGAAGTTAGTTTTTTCTTAAGTTCCACTACTTCATTCATTCCATAATCAAACTCCTCAAAAATGCCTTTCGTTTTCGAAAAAATAACAAACATAAACATGAAATTGATGCCAAACGAGCCCCATGTTAATGGAAAACAAACCACCACCTCACCAACCCCCCTCTTAAAAAAATCACAGGAACCAACCACAGCCACGCAACAAAAGACCTCTACGACTCGATCGCGGCGGGCAACTACCCCGAATGGAAGCTCTTCATCCAGACCATCGACCCCGATTTCGAAGACAACTTCGACTTCGACCCGCTCGACGTAACCAAGACCTGGCCCGAGGACATCGTCCCGCTGCAGCCCGTCGGCCGCATGGTCCTCAACAAAAACATCGACAATTTCTTCACCGAAAACGAGCAGCTCGCATTCTGTCCTTCTATAGTTGTGCCTGGGATTTATTACTCGGACGATAAGTTGTTGCAGACCAGGGTGTTTTCGTATTCGGACACCCAGAGGCATAGGTTGGGCCCGAATTATTTGATGCTGCCGCCCAATGCGCCGAAGAATGCGCACCATAATAATCACCATGATGGGTTCATGAACTTCATGCATCGCGATGAAGAGGTGGGGGTTTTTTCCTGGAATATTTTAAAAAAAATCTCATTTCTTAGATTCTCGTAAAATCGCCATGTGTAGTGAGTGGATTGTATTCTTTTACCCCTCCTGTATATGGATGGAATGTTGACTTTATAGGGGGGTACAAGAAAATACAATCTGCTTTATAGGGGGTTTCTGAGAGAATTTAAGAAGTGGGTTTTTGTAATATTTGGGAAAGTGCGGGGGTTCTTTTGAAAATTTTCTTCTTTTTTATTTTGACGTGATGTTGGGTGGAGTTAAGATTTGATTTTTTTTGGTTTTAGGTGAATTACTTCCCATCGAGGTACGATCCGGTTCGTCATGCTGAGAGGTTCCCCATTCCGCCACGCGTTTTGACTGGCCGTCGTGAGAAGGTGAGTTTTTGTATTTTTACAGTTGGTGTTTATATATATTTTGGAGTTAAATATATCTTATTATTGTTTAAGTTGGTTCACTGTTTATTTTATTAATCTAATGAATTTTTTTATTATTAAATTTAGGTGATGATAGGGAAGGAGAACAACTTCAAGCAGCCAGGCGAGCGCTACCGCTCATTTGATGCCGCAAGGTTTGTTTCTAACAATTTCAAATTTTAATTAATAGCTCTCTTGTTGTAATTAAAATGATATATTTTCCCTTAATTTGTTTTAAAAAATTGATTTGTTGTGAAAATAGGCAGGAGAGATTCATAAAGAGATGGGTGGCTTCTTTGTCCGACCCAAGAGTCACTCATGAAATTCGCTCCATTTGGATCTCTTACTGGTCTCAGGTTCGTTTTTTTAATTTCCTTTCTTTCTCGTCTTTTGTTTCATTATGTGTTGGCATAAACTTAGTAATCTGAAAGTAATTAATTATCTTTGTTTAGACTTATCTAATATCTTTGAAATTGACGAAATTGGCAAGATTTTTCGGTCATTTATAGTCAGTTATTACATCATCAATTGGCGTTGCAAAATCATCTAATCATAAAAGTATTTTTTTGAAACTCATATTAAGTATCTATATATGGTTTTTATGCAGTGTGACAAGTCTCTTGGGCAGAAGCTCGCAATGCGTCTCAACGTGAAACCGAGCATGTAAAGTGCCATTTAATGCGAAGCTAAAAGAGAAGGATGTGATGTGATTTATTTGGAAGCCACCATGTTATAATTTTTACTATATCAAAAGATACTTGAGTTGATTAACTAATTAAAGTGCAAGGGATATGTGGATTAATTATATGAAGCTTTTGGTATAGTGTTGTAATAATATCAACATGCAGACCCTGAATGTTGTTTTGGCGTCAATAATATAATTCTGTCGGTTATATGGTTATATAATTTTATTAATTGAGCTGTGATTCTCTTTTTTCTTAATAGATCGTATGGGCTGATTTTGATGTCATTATAAAAATGCAAATGCCAAACTTATTCTTTCTTAAAATCAAAATTAAATCAAGTAATTTCGGAAATCAGGCATAGTTTTGTTCTTTGCAAACTTTTATGAGGTTTTATTTTATCCATGTATACTTAAAAGAGTAAAATTTGAGTTTTTTACAAAAAAAAAATCGTAAGTTGAGTTTGGTTCGCACAATATCATAATACCACATTCGTATATTCAGTTTTGCATGAATTTAATATGTGGTGACTGGTGACTATAATATCTTTATAAAATGTTACATTATTTCATTTCATGGAAAAATTATTCTAATTAAAGCCCATAAGAACGCCACATTTTCACAATAATTACCAAAATAAACATATTAAATTTCTTAGCTAAAATTTGAAACTTCAATGTGAAAAATTTAGTATATTTAGAATGAGAACTGATTTGTAATTAAAATGAAAATGTGTTTAAACTGATAAATAGTCATAACAGGTATATTTAAAGTAATCTACAGTACAGCTAATCACTATGACATTTCAAATGTAACTTTTTTATGGCAATCATTCGTTAATTATTATTGTAATTGTTTATGCTAAAATAGTGATCATAGTTCTGGAATCTTGTGCAGGGTTGCTTTTCTCACCAAGGTTCTTGGATCTTTGTTCTTTGCAGAAAACATAGAAATGATGGTGACCTTTGAAATAAGTTATAACCAAAGGTGGAGTAAATCTACTATAGATGATGAACTCAGCCAATAGCAACACGGACACGTCAGTGAACTAAATGAAATGGCTTGTTTTCATTGGCTAAAGTTTACAGTGACATAACCCTAATTAACTTGGTGCTTTTGTACCGTACATTTTTTTTTCTCCATGAAAAAGACAGTAACACTACTACTTAAAGAAACCAAGGAAAAAGACTTGTTGCGACTAATTGGCATAGCTCCGTGCAACTTTTGTATTAGACCAAATTTTCTACTACATTATGTCATCCAACAAAAGAATATTGCAATCTCAAGCATATCTAATCTAAATAGAAAGGGGTTGTATTCTGAAATAACCTTATAAAAGGAATTTGCAGAAGTAACACTTTTATATTTGAATTTAGGGAAATTCTTCAAAAAACCCACTAATTTTTCTTCAAATTATCAAAAAAAACCTCACTTTTTAAATTCTTTGAAAACCCCTTATAAAGTCATTAGAATTTTTTTTTTGGGCCCCCTATACCCAACTTTCCATTCAATGCAAATATTAGTGCTGTTATGTTTTTAATAATGACCAATTTAGCCTCCAAATTAAAATCAAATCAAATGGTAATGTTTGAATTATATTCAGAAATATTTTTTAACAAAATTATAAAATATATTATTGATTTTTTTTATTAAATCACCCTAAAGAGTCCTACTAGAAATAAAAAAAAATAATCCAAAATAAATAATATTTTGTAGAGAATATTATTATCTATTTCATGGTAAATGTTATATTCTTTATTATTTTTATTTTTTTTATATTTATTATTTTTTTAATGAATGTTATTTGGAAAATAAATTGCTAAAATATTTTTATATAATAAAATATTTTGTTAATTTAAAAAATTGTGTTCAAATTAATCAAAAAGATAACATTGATTTCATATCATCTTATGGGCAAAATCATTATTAAAAACATAAGACCACTAACATTTGCATTGGAAGGAAAGTTGGGTATAGGGAGTTAAAAAAAAGGGGAAATGGGAAATCACTATGGGGGTACTGTAGTGAACCTGTAGCGACAGATTGAAATTATATATTGTTTTCTCGCATTTCTATATATGCTATATACTGTTTTCATTTTTTAAAATATATATTGTTTACCGAATGAATTTTTATATACTGTTTGTTTTCAGTTTATATGTTTTTATTTATTGTTTTCATTTTTCAAATTATATACTGTTTTACCGAATGAATTTTGTATATACTGTTTGTTTTTAGTTTATATGTTTATTTTCAGTTTTTATATACCGTCGCTACAGGGTCGCTACAGTACCCGTCGCGCAGTATCAACTCCCTAAAAAAAATTATAATCACTTTATAGGAGGGTTTTGAAGGAATCTCAAAAGTGAGGGGGGTTTTGATAATTTCCAGAAAGTTAGGATGTTTTTGAAGAATTTCCCTTGAATTTATATAAATAGTACTTTTGAAGTGTAAGAGTTCAAAATTAAAATGTCTATTGTATTATTTTGAATTATTTTTTTTTTATGTTCAACCCATTGGGTTGAGAGACTTTTACTAAATATGTGCTGATTGCGTTTGTCGAGAGTTAAACACATGATCTCTTATTGTATATGCAAATGCTCTAACCAATTAAGTTATGAGTTATTTACGTATTATTTTGAATTATGAGTGTTCTAAATTAATTTTTCTGTTTTTCTTCCTCGATTTTATGCTGAAGAAATTATTTCGAACTTCCGAAGTTTTGAAATACAAAAGCAAAAAAACAATTTAGAACTCGTATAAATTGAAAACGTTATTTGTATAAAGTCAAGCGTAAGATTATTATTTTTTAATCTTTTCATTATAAAGTTATTTGACAAAACAATGGTATATATACTGAAAACTCTGCCCAACTTGAGAAATGAACATTGCTAAGATAAAAACTATTAAGAACACAAGTTATTTAAAAAACTATTTAATTATTCCTCCAAAAAAACCGAACAACAAATATTATACTTAAACAAATACTTCAAGTTTACCAATAAAATCTTTCTGAATATAATATCTATGGTAGAAACATAAATAACATACAACAACAAAAATTTGAGGTCATTACAATGACCTATAAAGCAAATAGATGAAAGAAAATAATAAAAAACAATCAAAACCAGAATAACTTGTTTTGTAAAATTAATTCTTAATTTTTTGCATAGTTTTCCCTCTAACAAACCAATTCCTTTTTCAAGTTGAAAATATCCTCACAGTTTGAAAAAAGGCAACAAATTTTACAAATTCTATGAATTGAACCGATAATCAGTAATATTGCTTCATATCATCAATTTGAACCTGACATATTGGGAATGCTCCAAATTAGATGTAAAATAGTAGCAAATGAATCGGCTACAAGAAAAACTACAATATTAAAATAACTAAAAATGTAATAAATAGGAGAAAATGTTAGAAATTGAATATGACGTGGTTTCTTGTGAATGCTAGAAGTTAGGACATCTATAATTTACCAATAATTCAGATTTCATTATATCTTGATATCTAATGAACCGAGATAATTTAGATAAATTTGACCAAATAAAAATCTCCAAAACTATCATAAACGAGAATGAGAATTGTGGGCAAATTGTGGGGTATATGAATAAATTTATGTTGCCTACTTGCTGTTTTTAACTCAAGGCTCAATCACAGCCATGCATAAGTTAATTAAAAATCTAGTGTCTAAACTAAACTAAGCCTCAAAGAATCTCCAACAAAAACCAAAGTTGCATGGACCACTATGTTAAAAGACAGAAGACACCTCAAAGAAATATGGATCTGGTTGGTAATCCCAATATAAACCAACTCTCCATTTTTATATTTGACACTATGATACATTTTCAAGAGTTTACACG
This sequence comes from Juncus effusus, assembly GCA_027726005.1. Classification (NCBI taxonomy): domain Eukaryota; kingdom Viridiplantae; phylum Streptophyta; class Magnoliopsida; order Poales; family Juncaceae; genus Juncus; species Juncus effusus. The sequence goes on from CM050895.1 coordinate 7,672,241, forward strand.
TGTCGACATGATGGAAGCCCATGTCGTCCAAGATATGCGCAAGAGCCATTTCTTTTTTCTTCAAGTTATTATTTCCATCCCTCATTTGTTAGAAATTTGAAAAGTCAGGACAAAATAACAAACAATCTGTTTTTCTCCCAAATTAGTTTTAAGATTGAACGTTGCCTCAGTCTAAAACTACTGATTAGGGCAAATATCATTTGATACCTCCAAGTCTTAAATCAATATGTGAATCAACCATATCCGATTTCACACTTTCGTATAAATGACGACTATACCTCAGTTGCTAATAGACTATTTCAAAAATATTCAAAATCTCATATGAGAGACTTTTGAATTTCTTCATAATTTTGTCTATTTTTTTATTGAATAAATAGGATCACTTTATCTCATTTTTATTTTTATGTCAACGGAGCTCGAACCTATCATCTTTGATTTATTGTATTTTGCACTCAATCAACTAGACCATGAGACCATTGGCTTCATAATTTTGTTTTTTTTTCTCTCATTTCAACGATATATTGAAAATATGTTATAATTGATTATGTTCTTTAGGAAATCAAATTATTCAAAGAGAAATTGGATATCCCGACCTCTTGGAGCATGACAATGCATGACGGAGATTTTTTCAACCCATATTATATATACTGTTAATAAAATAACAATATGAAAGATATAAAACAATATTTTGTATATTATTTTTTATGTTTTAGATATTATTTTTTATATATATCGTTTTGTGTTTTTAAATATTATTTTTATTTTTGTATACTATTTCAAAAAATATATTATACACTCTTTTCAGGATTTATATATATTTTTCTTGGTTTTATATATTATTTTACTATTCTATGTTATTTTTACATGTATTTGTCTCCCATTTTATATATTGTTTCTATTTGTAGATATTTTTTTTAAAAAAAATGGAAAATATTCTCATCTCCCAGTTAAACACCGCCCCACTATATTTTTATATATTTTTAGTTATCTATTATACCTTTATAAAAAAATAGTTTGTACTTTCATATGTTAATTATATATTTCTCTAATGTTATAAATTTCCAAATTAATAACAATATATGTTCTCATCATATCTTTTTATATGTTCATAGTATCTTTTGTATATTAATATTTTTTTTGTATAATTCAGTTATATCTTTCTGAATTCTGATGGTACTGACAGCATATATGCCAGAGATGCATATTAGGTCTCAAAAAAAATAAAAATTAATATGTTGTTTCACAAAAAGTGACTATTGTGTTGCACAACAAAAAAAAGTCTTGTGCTTGCATCATCAGGCTCTTTATTTAAAAATAGCCAAATATGCACTTTGGCTTAAAAAAAATATTATTTGGCTCTTAATATTGGTGTTTGAAAAGTAATGAACATTTTATATAGAGTAATAAACAATATATACTATACAAAATAAAAAAGGAAAAGATGAAATAAAAATAATGAATAAGGTAAAGGTGAGAGATTCTTCACTAAGATCCCAAAACTAAAGAATCTTTGCATATCCCCTGCTGTTGAATGAAAAGACATTAACTACCCCTATCATTATCATTTTCTGTGGAGACCACCTACGCAAGCTTTTGTGAGATTCCTCTTTTACCCCCTCTTTATGTAATTGTCACATCATATTTTATAAAAAAAAATATCATCAGTCATAATATCAGTTCTAAAAGTGAATATAAAAGTAAACATAAGGAAAATAGTCTTTTATTAATTTCGAGATTGATTTAAAATTCGGATTATGAATTTCTAAATTATATATATATATATATATATATATTTTTTTTTTTTTTGTTGGTTCATTTTGTAAATTCTGCTCAATCTCAAACAGAACTCAGATTACTTTGAGTTTTGCTGAGGTGCTAGTTGGAAAGGAACTCATTGAATTACTTATTGGTTCAGTTTTTGTTTCTGAGTCTGAAAGATCTTTGATAATATCCCTTCTATAAAATACGATTGCATTAGTTTCGGATTAAATCAGAATTATGCTTGATAAATCTGAAATACTTTTATTGCATATTGGTTGAGTTTCAAAATTTAGACATATTAGTTAGACACGAGATTCGAATTTAAGTAAATTAGTAGATTGATTTATTTGTTTAAGTTAGATTTTAAATAGACCAAATCAATTCATAACTATAATTGAATTGATTTTGAACCCTGCCAAAATTGTCAGAATTATAATCTAAAATATGCTACTTCAGAATATATAATCTATACTTCTTAAAAAAAGAATATATAATCTATAAATTCATTGAAAAAATATATCATCTGAAAATTGACTCTAATTAAAGCTTTTAAACCTCTTCATTCAGAAAAAACAAAATAAAATCAGCTGTTTTGGTCATAAACCTGCATTTCTTAAAGGTCAAAATGGGAAATTAGGAATTCCATGGGCTGTGGCCTGTGGGAACCACAAAGGAGATTCTATAATTGACAAAACTGGAGGCCAAACACACAATGACACAAAGTAGAGAGAAAGAGGGCAGCACACCAAAACAGAGAAGAGAGAGAGAGGATTCAATTCATTCAGCAAAGCAAACAGAGAAGATAGAGGATTCAGTTCATTCAGCCAATAAAACAGTGAACAGAGAGAGGATTCAGCCTAGAAAGAGTACTTCTGCAACTAAAAATCTGCTCTTGTTTTCTGAACCTCTGAAGAAAAAACAATCAAATCTTGAAGAGACCCCAATAGCAATACCCTACCTAATCAAAGAAAAAAGAGACCAACAAATAAAACACTGTTCCATTCCATTGAGCCCTTTTCTTTCCTATTTGCTGAAAGAAGGAAAATCTCTCTCTCTTTTTTTGGTGGTAGCATCTGATTCAGTAATTTTCAGCTGAAATTCCTCTCCTTGAATTGATTCAGACAAGGTGTGTTTTCTTTCTAAAATCAAGTTGTTGGTTTTTTGTTTATGCAGTAGTAGGGTCTCTTGTGCGTGCACTAGCTGTGTTTGTTAGATGTTTTACTGGGGTCTTTTGTGAACTAATGAATAATTTACTGCCTTTTGCTGCCATTGTGTCTCCTTTTCTTCTTTTCATTCTCTCGGTTTCCTTTCTCTCTACTGACTTTGATGTTTGTACGACTCAGAAAGAGAGAGATAGGAGCTTCGTTTTGGACCGCAATTTTTGTTCTTTCACATGTTCCGTTTGGAAATAAAGTAGCGATTCCAATTCAAACCTCTTTCGTTTTCACAAACACTTAATATGCATCTAAAACCTTTTCACGCTTTGTATTTCAGATATTTCCAACTAATGGAATGAACCTTCATCAAGCATAAAATCCATCCATCAATGGAAACAACCGAAATACCAGAAATAATACCGGATTTCGACATGCTAGACGAACTACTACTCGGGCCGGGTTTCTCTTTCCCGGATCCAAACCCGTTAATTCCCTCTCCAAGCCTCTCACCCGTTTTTCAATTCCTCGACGACCCAAAACCCCAATTCCAAACCCAAACCCAAAATCAAAATCAAAATCAAAATCAAAACCAACTAATCGTTCCAAACAATCCAACAATCAAAGATCGATTATCCCTCGTCCTAAAATTCATCAAGGACTCAGAACCGGGCCAAGAATTCCTCGTCCAAATCTGGGTCCCCACAATCATAGGAGACAAGAAAGTCCTCACAACGATCAATCAACCGTACCGAATCGGTACCGATCAAAGACTAATCAAATACCGCTCTGTCTCACAAGATTACCAATTTTCAGCTGATGAAAATTCGGGCGGCGCGTTCGGCTTACCGGGTCGGGTTTTTGTCGGGCGGCTGCCCGAATGGACGCCGGATGTGAGAATGTTTAAGGAGTTTGAGTATCCGAGAGTTAGTTTTGCTCATGATTGTGAGATTAAAGGCACGGTTGGATTGCCGATTTTTGAAAGGGGGAATAGTAGGGATTGTTTGGGGGTCGTGGAGCTTGTCATGACGAAAAGTAAGATTAATTACGGGTCGGAGATTGAGAGTATTTGTAATGCTCTTCAGGTAATTAATTTTGTTTTTGTTTTTTTGAGTTTTTTTGGTGGGTTTATGTTTGTTTGTTGTGATTTTGTTAGGGTGTTTGTTGTGTGGTATTTGGGTTTTGTGAAATTCGGATGGTTTTTGGTTCGTTCGTATTGAAGGATTGGGTTTTTTAGTCTTAAGTTAGAAAAAAAAAAGTGTTTTGTATTGATCTATAATTGCAGGTCGGAAATTGGGAGTATTTGTAATGCTCTTCAGGTAATTTTTTTGGTTTTTATTTTTGAGTTTTTTTTGAGTTTTTTTGGTGTGTTTTGTTTGTTTGTTGTGATTTTTTTGGGGTGATTATGGTATTTGGGTTTTGTAAGATTGGGTTTTAGTTTTTGAGTTGGGAAAAAAGTCTGTTGTATTGATTTTTTTTTTTTTTTTTTTTGTTAAGTTTTGGAGATTTCATTGACTTTGACAAGTTAGTCAACATAATTGTTCACCAAGTTAGGGATGGTTGAGTAAAGAATGGCTAATTAGAGTTATATAGAAAGTACCAAATATAGTATACAAAGTTTCTTTTTGTTTATTCTCTTATTATGATTTTAGGATTTAAAAAACTTGGGAGTACTATTATTGTACTTGCTTTTGCATTATTTAGATTTTTTTTTTTTTGTGATGATGTTTTTGGTTTGATTTAGATATTACTGTTTCCATACAAATTTTGACTTTTAATTTACCATGGGCTCAGTGACTTTTAATATATATATATTTTTTTTGACGAAACAGTGACTTTTAATTCTGACTTTATTTTTTTCGATTTTGACCTTTTATTGTACTATTTGTTTTTTCCCTGTTCATTGGACTACTTTACACAAATTATTTCTTAATTGTTCATCTTTTTTTTGCTATTAAAGGTAATATTCTCTTTCTTTATTATTAAGAATGTATGCTTTTTTTGAATTCTAAAGGTCTATTATAGCCACCATCTAAATTTAAATATTCAAGCTTCTAGATCTTGGCACATTTTGCAAAAAGAAGAAAAGTTACTTAATTTGACATCATTCAACCAAAAATAAAATATAATAATAATAATAAATAAATAGTTGTAATTTTTGTAACTTATGTACATGTAGATTAGATTACTGCCTTTCTGACAGAAAAAGCAGCACTTAAAATTGACCCGCTTTTTCAGATTTCTAATATTTTATTCCTGTTTTAACATTTTTACACAGGCAGTAGATCTTAGAAGCTCTGAAGTTCAAACCGTTCCCCATTTAAAGGTAAAGCATTAACTAAATCATGTTCAAACCAACCAAAAACAATAAATTTCAAACCATACTGAACATATGTAACATCAAAATCTCACTGTTTAGAACTCTTTTTTTTATATCTCTCATTATCTAACTTTCATTTCCAGCTAAACGATTTTTCGTACCAATCGTTAATTCCTGAAATCCAAACCGTCTTAAAATCCGCGTGTCAAGCCCACAACTTACCTCTCGCCCAAACTTGGATCCCGTGCATCCAACAAGGCAAAAAAACAGGTATCACAATTTAATCAACATATAAATAATTAATTTTCATTGATTTTCTTAATGATTTTTTTTGAAAGGTGATTTTTCTTAATGATTTAATTACATCACTTGATTCCCAAATTATAATAGCTAACCACGTCCTCTAATATCCACCTAAATAACCACCTCGCTTATCATGCTCTCTTACAACATGACAGACTATATACTTTCTAACTATACTGCTTAAATTCATAATATTTTCTCCAATAACAGGAAACCGACACTCAGACGAAAACTACTCTCTTTGCGTCTCGACCGTCGATTCAGCATACTACGTTTTAGATCCTTCGATCCTGGCCTTTCATCAGTCCTGCTCAGACCACCACCTTTTTAAAGGTGAAGGAATCGCCGGCCAGGCATTTCTTACCAATCAGCCCGTCTTTTCCCCTGATATTACAAGTTTTAGCAAGGTTGAGTATTCATTGGCTCACCACGCGAAATTGTTCAATTTGAGGGGCGCGGTTGCGATTAGGCTGAGGAGCGGTCAAACAGGGAAAATTGATTTTGTTTTGGAGTTCTTTTTGCCGGTTAATTGTAAGGAAATTGCGGAGCAAAGAGCCCTGCTTGATTCTTTGTCTTTTACGATACAGCAAGCTTGTCAGACTTTACGTGTCGTCACCCAAAAAGAATTAGAAGAAGAGTTGAACCATAATAATATTAATAGTAATAATAACAATAACAACAACAACAACAACAATAATGATAATAATGGTGATAATGGTAATTATTGTGTTGGTAGTTCTTCTAATAGTTGGGTATCGAGCGTAATGGAAACTCCAATTGAGGGGTTCAGTGTCACGCCAGGCTGGGACAGCTGTCAAGTGGATAATTTATCGGAGTTTAAATTTAATGAGGTTTCGATTAAGGAGGAATCAGGATTTGGAGGGGCTTTTGCGGAAAATAGTTTGTTTGGTAGCAGTGAGAGAGTGAGTGAGAGAAAGAATAGTAAAACGGAAAAGAATATCACTATGGAAGATTTGAGGAAGCATTTCGCGGGGAGTTTGAAAGATGCCGCTAAGAATCTTGGAGGTGTGGCGATTTTTTTTAACTTGTTATTGTTGGTATTAATTAATGGGGAATATTAAAAAAAAACCTATATTTTATGGTATGTATGAAAAAAGAACATATCTTTTCGAATTTTCAAAAAAAACCCTACTTGACTCTTGAAGTTATAAAAAAACTAATTAACTGATAAATTTAATGTTTTATTTTCAAAAATACCTCTTAACTCATTTTGAAATGATATGTAAATACCTTGATCTATGTTGATATTATAGGTAATAATTTGAATATTATTTCGTTTTTTTAAATAAAAATAAAATTTAGGGGTTTTTTAAACTTCAAAAGCTAGGGTTTTCTCTATAAATTTGAGAAAATATTGGGGGCTGAATCATCTTATCTATCTCATTTACTATATAAATTTCATTTCATTCATTTATTTATGCATTTAATTTTTTTTCAGTGTGTCCAACAACCCTAAAAAGGATTTGTAGGCAACACGGAATAAGCCGTTGGCCTTCACGTAAAATCAAAAAAGTGGGCCATTCATTAAAGAAGCTTCAGCTCGTGATAGACTCGGTCCAGGGCGGACCAGAAGGCCCTGTCCAGCTCAGCTCTCTTTACGAGAACTTCACCAAATCCACCTGGTCTGAAAAAGAAAAGCTAAATTTGAATAATACTAACAACAATAATAATAATAGCAATATAACTCAATTGCAATTGCAAGAGGGTAGAATCGGTAATTCGAATAACTCAGCTTGTTCTAATTCTCTCTCTTCTAATTCTTCGGAGAGCCATAGTACCATAACTCCGCCAGTAAAGCAAGAAAACTCCACAGAGGAAACTCAGAATTTTAGAAATAATAATAATATTGAAGAACAAAACGCGAATGTTAATAAACACGAGTTGTTGAAAATCAAGGCGATTTACGGGGAAGAAAAGGTGATTTTTAGATTGCAACCCAATTGGGGAATTGAGGATTTGAAGACAGAGATTGTGAAACGGTTTGGATTAAAAGATCCGGTTTTAATTTATTTGAAATATTTGGACGATGAGTCTGAATGGGTTTTGTTAACTTGCGATGCGGATTTGCATGAGTGTTTAGACGTGTATAAATTATCTAGTGCACGAATGATTAAAATATTGGTTTGTGATAGTTCGGTTCAATCTCAGCCGTTCGTTTTGAGCCCGTTTTATCACATGGGTTTGTCGTGAGTTGTGAAGATTTGGAATGGTTTATTTTGTAAATACGGTCCTTGTATGGATTGTTGAGGGATTGTTGGATAGTCTTGTAAATACGTAGAATTATACGGGCTTTTTGGTTTGGAGATTCAAGTTATATAAGTTTCAGAGATTGTAAGTATCTCTTTTCTTGTGTTTTTTTTTCTTTCTGATTGATTTATTAATAGAAAGGAAGCAGATATTATTTACATAATGGTAGTTGAAAATTATTTTCTTGTAATTTTTCTTGCAGATACATGATGACTATACGGCTGACAGTAAAAGATTTCTTTTTTCATCCATAGTCAAGTGAAGCATCAGTAAAATATTTAGCTAGCATTGTAGTAAATGTAGTCTTCAAAGCTCTTCTACTTTTTTCATCTTTATTTTCTTTTGTTTTCTTTTCTTCAATTTGATGTTCTTTTGTTTATTTTCAGGAATTATCTTTGGTTTTGTATAATAGGCATGATTATGAAACACTATTCAGCTGGTGGTTGTGTAAATTAAAAAACAAGCTACTGCAAAGTTACTTGTTTCTATTTTTTGGGTATCATCATGTGCATATTTTTAACATAATGTTGACTTTCTGTAACAAAATAAAATCAAGTAGCGATCGAAAAATTACTCTGCATAGTCATGCAACATGAGTTAACCCATTTATTGTTGAACTCACATCTTTTTTGCTCCGGATCTACTGAAACTCTTTTCATTATCTGTATTTCATGCACTTTCCATGAACTAACAAACAAAACCAAGTGCTTGATGCAAACCATTTAATCCCTCCAAGTTTGCTTTCGACAAATTTAGACATTTTAATCCTTCCTAATTATCTCCTTAATATGGGAAACCAAGCAAACAAATTCATTCCTCCTTCCATGTTCGAAGTGCCTCAGTATCTGGCACGAAAATTCCTCTTCCAGGTTCTCTCAATCGGCCCGACTCCTTCTCATGTAGCCTTCATTCTAGATGGCAATCGCCGCTACGGTGAGAAAATGCAACCAAAGGAAGGAATGCAAGTAAAGGAAGGTTGGGGCCACAATGCAGGTTTCTCCAATCTCATGACCGTTCTGCGATACTGTTATGAGATGGGCGTAAAGTAGGTATCCATATACGTATTCAGCATTGACAATTTCAAGAGAGATCCTTCCGAGGTCAACCTTTTGATGAACATGATCAGAGAGAAAATTGAAAAAATAATAAACGGGATAGAAACCGCGAACAAGTTGGGCATTATGGTAGAGTTCCTAGGTGACTTGAACCTTTTGGGGGAGGAAACACGAGAGGCAGCACATAAGGCGATGGCTATGACAAGAACCAATTCAAAGATGGTGCTTTTGGTTTATGTTTCTTATACTTCGACGGATGAGATAGTTCGTGGTGTCAAAGTCTCATGCGAGGAGAAACAAGAGATGAAAGGCAAAGAGGGGGCACAATCGGTGATCATAATGGAGGATATTGAAAGAAATATGTATTTTGGGACGAAGCCTGAGCCTGATATACTGATTAGGACATCTGGCGAGACACGATTAAGTAACTTCCTTCTTTGGCAGACTTCTTCTTGCTTTTTGTACGCGCCAAGATGCCTTTGGCCTGAGCTATCTCTCCGGCACATAGTTTGGGCTGTGTTGGAATACCAGAGAAATCAATCTTATTTGGAGAAGTTCAAAAAGAAACTTTGAAACCTTAATGGAAGGAAATACAGAACAACTACTCACAAGATAAATTTGTTATATGCTTACGCGCGTTGATGTTACCATAAATGTTATGATCTCCAGAAATAAAATTTACTTACTATAAGTTACAAGAAGTAATGTAGTTTTTTCCTCCATAATATCAAAACAGAAAAAAGAAAAAAAAAAAAATCCCCCTCGCTTTCAAATTACATAAAACTATCATATACGACAACAAATATTATACAACATCCTCAATTACACAACCCTCTCAAGGCAGAAATAAAATACAATATACAATTAAAAAATAATTTAACAACAAAATTAAAATAACATAAAAATCACACCGCTTCTACAACCATCAAAACCCTCCTATCACCTCACTACTCTAGGAACCGGATTCACCGGCCTCGAACCCGCCCCTCCATCTCTCCCCTCTTTGGGCCGAGTCCTCATTCCTTCAACATCCTCCAAAATCCCAAGCACTTCCTTCATTGAAGGCCGGCTTTTGGGGTCGGCCGAAAGGCAACGGAGAGTCAAAGTGGCTGCCTGATTGGCCGCTTTGGACGGGTATTGGCCTTCTAAACGTGGGTCCATGAGTCGGGCTAGTTTTCTTCGGTCGGATAAGTAAGGTTTGGACCAATCGACCAAATTGTGTTGGTCGCTTGGACGGCTCGGATCGAGCGCTCGGAGGCCGGTTAGCATTTCGAGGAGGACGACGCCGAATCCGTATACATCACTTTTCACGTATAGATGGCCTGGTTTAGTGACGATAAGGTTAGAGGGTTTTGCAATTTAAATAAAATTACTAGTATTACTATGATGTAAATTCAGCCATATCCATTTTTTTCTAGATTCCTTTAAAAAAACCTATATAGTGGATTAATTTGTTTTACTCCCTATAAATGGTATCTTTCACATCACATCCATTTTTTTCTTTTTTGGACCAAATTACTCCTCATACTTTTTTTTCATAAATTCTTGAATTCAATTTAAATAATAATTTTCACTTTCGTTTTTGTTTCAATTTCTATTTTTTATTTTTGTTTTATTTATTCTGCATTAGAAGAACTTCCTCTTGCCTTTGTAACTAATTAATATTAATATAAAAAATTAGAAATTAAGAAAGAGATGAATAATAATTGTACCGGTTGCGACATATTCAGGAGCGGCATATCCGTAAGTACCCATAACACGTGTTGTAACATGTGTGTTTCCAGCTGTGGGCCCCGGTTTCGCAAGACCGAAATCCGAGAGCTTCGCGTTGAAATTCTACACACGAGTTATTAATTTATTGTTATTATTCAGTTATTATTATCATATCAAGTAAAGAAAATAAAAAGTCTAAAAAACAAGAGAGAACCGGTTAGGGTTTGGCCAAAACTGTGGACTTTTTTTTGTATATTATTGACCTGTTTGGTGATTAATTCAAACGTGACGATATATGAAGACAAAATTTGGTTAAATTAAGGTCAAACGAGCATAAATGAGATAAAAACTCAAGAGAATACAAACAATGATTAATTGAGAGGCAAATTTGGTCTAAATCATGGACGAATGACCATAGTTAACATTTATCGTCCGAAATTGCGATAAAAAATAGAAAAATTCAAACTCGCTGTGCTGAAGTGTCTTTGAACTTATTGTAATTCTCCTATTTTATTATTAATATAATTTTTACTCTTCAGTGTGGGATGATCACCCACCTCAAGCTTGCATTAAAAAAGAAATCGAAAAATTACAAAACTCACAGAGTCAAGAAGGATATTTGAGGCTTTGAAATCTCTATAAATGACGTGCTTTTCAGCGGAATGCAAAAAAGCGAGCCCTCTGGCCGCCCCTATTGCTATTCTAAGCCTCAGGTCCCACGAGAGCGGCTGGTAGGCCCCACCTTCTGCTCAAATCAATTAATAAAAATATGAATATTATGTAGGGAAATTTGGAAAACAAGCCACTCCATTATTGAAAATTGCAAGAAAGACCCTCCATTCTTTCGGAAATTACGAGAAAGTCCCTAGCGTTTGTTAATATCTAACAGCGTTAGTTAATTCGTCTTAATTACTCTAAACTATTCATGAATAAGAGTTCTTCAATTAAGCACTCGAGAAACCAAGAAAGAAAAGATACAACATACATATACTGTTCTTACGAATCACATTAACTAACTATCAATATATCATTTTCGGAAAAATAAAAGAAAGGCAAAATGAGAGAGAAACTCACTTCTAAAAAGGTGATTTTCCAAACTCCCTTTGCCCAGGAATTCATAGACAAGAAGCAATTCTTTATCCTCCCAACAATATCCCAATAATTTCACCAGGTTTGGGTGCGAAAGTCTCCCTAAGAAATTCACTTCTGACTGCAAAAAATATGAAAAAAAGGAAGAAAAACATAAATCTAAATTTTAATCTAGAGCAGCTATTTTTCGTTTTTTCTATTTTTTCTAGAATTAGGCCAAAACTTGAGAGTTTGAAAATTGTAAAAAAGTCTCTCCATTCTTAAGAAAATTGCAAAAAAAAAAGACCCCACCATTTGTTAACACATCCTAATCATTCTACTTAATATCTTTTGATTAAAATTAATTTTATCGATTCTCTCTTTCATGATTCTTAAATTGGAAAAAAAAAATTCCTTTACTGAAAGTATATGAATACTCCAATATGAACACTCAATGCCCAATAATATAAAAAACCAAAAAAAAAAAAGAGTTCACCAAAATTACCAACCTGCCATTCCTGCAAACCCTGCAGGCTCTCAGGATTCAGCTTCTTGACCGCCACGACCATTCCTACACCACTCTTCGTAGGATTCATAGTTTTCTCGTCGACCCATCCTTTGTAAACCCGGCCGAACCCGCCTTCCCCCAAGACCGTATCCGGCTTGAAATTCTTAGTCGCGCTTCTCAATTCGGCGAAAGAGAAAACTCTGAGATTGGGGGCTTCTAGAATCTTCCCCTCGTTGCCGTTGGAGTAGTTACTGGAAGTGGAACTGCTGCCGGTTGATTTGGTGTAAGTGGAACTACTGGAAGTGGAACTCGTGTGTTTTGTGGGCGTTGGTAAGCTGGTTGGGCTTCTCATAGGACTTCTCATGGGGCTTCTCATAGGAGTTCTAACAGGAGTTCCTAAAATTAGAAAGATGGATTCTTCTTAGTTGTTCATACTTCATAGTGGTGCTGAATGGATAATTCCTAAATTTGGAAAGATGGATTCTTTTTAGTTGTTCATAGTGGTACTGAATGGTTAACTAATTCCTAAATTTGGGAAGATGGATTCATTTAGCTGTTCGTAGTGGTGCTGAATGGATAATTATTGTTTCTTCTTTGGGGGAATTATATTGCCATTTTTCAGATGGTCAGGTGCTAATTTGGTTCCAATTAGAGAAAAACAAACTAAATTAAGCTAATTAGGATAGAAAAAGGATAACTATATATATTCGCTAAAAGTACGAATCTCCAAATTTAGAAAATCAACATAAAAAAGGAAAGATCGTTAAAATAAAAACATTGGTCAGATTAGAAATAGAAACTAAATTACAATGAGAAGTACCTTGACTTGGCTTAACTGCTGCAATTGGTGGGTTTATAAATCTCTCATCTGAATGCGAATCCAAGCAATTTCCCATCTCAATTGTATGAAAAATAGGGGTATATACGCGCACAAAAGAAGGAACAAATCCGAGGAGAATTGAGGAATAGTTCAGGAAGAAGAGAGAGAGAGAGAGAAGCGCGTCTGAATGAATGGTTTGATTTTTTATTTTGATGTTGAAGAAGAGTGAAATTTTATTGTTTTTTGGTGTGTCGTTGATTGTATTTAATGGTAGTGCGAGCTTCAACCTCTGAGCGTGGACTTGTTGGTTAAACAATGGCGTCCAGGTCAAGCTCGTTCCTGTCACACACAAAAAGAAAAAAATATACTGCATACTATACATGTGTATTATGTAAAAAAAAAAAAAGAATTGCATACTACTCCAAAAAAGTTTATACCATACTATGTACAAATAATAAACTTTGAGGGGATTCCATGTAAAACTTCATTTTTTCTTGAGAAAAGTTCAAATTTGCCCCCACAATTATTTAATAAGTCTACTTTTGATTCTTCAACTTTTTGTTGGTCCAATTTTAATCTCTCAACTATTCAATAAGTCTATTTTTAGTCCTTCCATCCGTTAAGTGCTTACGTGTCAGTTAAATTTGACACGTAAGCAATACGTCATTCTTGATACATATTCCAACGTAGCAATTGTGACATGGCAAATATTTGAAAAAAATAAAATTCTCTTAATTTTCCTTTTTTTTTAAAATAATATTTTATTGTACATATTTGTGAAACATGTTTATTTAAAAAATATATTATTGTTTATGTGTCAAGAATATATATCATGTCATTGCTTCCGTGCCAAGTTTAACTGATACGTAAGCATTTAACGGATGGAATGACCAAAAATAGACTAATTGAATAGTTGAAGGACTAAAATTGGACCAACAAAAAGTTGAGAAATCAAAAGTAGACTTATTAAATAATTGAGGGGGCAAATTTGAACTTTTCTCAAGAAAAAATGAAGTTTTACATGGAATCCCCTCAAAGTTTATTATTTGTACATAGTATGGTATAAACTTTTTTGGAGTAGTATGCAATTCTTTTTTTTTACATAATACACATGTATAGTATGCAATATTTTTTTTTTGTTGGGACCTGATATATCAGGAGGTGTTGTAATATGCTTAATTCATGACGGCTGTATATATAGCCAATAAATAGTGTATAAAATTGAAAAAATAGTATATATAATTCATTTTTTGTAACAGTATATACGTAAACAGTGAAAATAATATATAAAAAATAAAATAGTATATTAAAAAACGGTAAAGCAGTACATACAATTTCAAAAGTAAATAATACATAAAAAATAAAAATATGTCTAAAACAGTAAAAAAAGTATATAGAAAAAAAAAGTATATTAAAATGCAGAATAAAGTTCTCAAGTTGACTTTGGTGTTCCAATTTTTTTGGGTATGATCTTGACTTTGGTTATGTTTTCCTCAAGTTTGTTTTACAGAGTATTATATGTTAATAAGATTATAGCGGGAGAATTTTTATAATCAATTGAGAGAATACATTGTAAGAATTTGGATACTATTACAATAACTTTAGCTCTCTTTATATAGTAGAGAGTCATGATTAATTATCAAAATAAGTTATCTAAATTAAAGATACGATTATCTAATATACAATGCAAGAATGTAAACAATCCACCTCTTTTCATTTTCTAAATATTCACTATAAATATTTATTTCCATAACCTAAAATTTCCTAAACAACAATTTCAAAAAGGAAATAGATTATTGAGAGATTTAAAATCATACATAACAATCTCCACCTTTACTCAAAATCTCACCCATGATACATAATCGTAATAACGATATACCCAAATCGAGCTCCTCCTCAATAGAAGCTATCATCATTCCCGCTTCAAATGAGACTACTGCGTCCGTGCAGATCAATGCCTCGTCAAACTCCGATTCATTGGCCATTGCCGAACCACACACAAAATCAGAGTATTCACACCTCATAAAAGGTCTAACCCATCCCTTACCAAAACATAAGGCCTTTGCCCTTCTTGACTATTCTTAACCGATTTACCAATTGTCAAAATGAGAGTCAACATAATGCTCCAAGTTACGTCGAGTAACTTTACCTTGTTGATTGGGAATTTCATACTCCGCCTTATTCATGACCGTCTCACTACTCTTAATAGTCGGATCAGACACTTGCTTCATTGCCCGTAAACAAATTCAAAATTCAAGTCTCTCAAAATCAGGACACCCGGAACTGGACACAGCAAAAGATACTCCTTCACAAATGAAGCGTATCCAAGAAGAATGTCTTTCTTCTCCCCATACTCGAGTTTACATTTAATGACTTGTTCATAAGTGGGATATCCAAATACCTGCAATGTCGAGTAATTCACTAGTTTACCCGACCAAACATCCTTTTATGTCTTGCACCAAATTGTTGTATTTGGAGCACGATTGAGCAACCACCAAGTAGTATTAATGGCTTCTGCTTAGAATTCTTTGCCCAATCCCGCATCAGAAAATATATACCAAGCCTTCTCGAGTTTGTCCAATTCATTCGTTCAGGCATTACAATATGTTGTCAAGAGCGAACAACTCTGTAATGCCGAACAATCCTTATAAAAGGATCAGAAATTTGTTCTCACAAATCCAAATAGATATCGTCCAAAATTTTCTTCGTGCGATAAACGGCTGACTAAAACCGAGTCTCCTTCGCTTGCCACAAACGGAATCTTCACAAAACTCCTGCTCTCCAATACTCTGGCCACACAAGATAATTGGAAGAATATGTATATAAAGAAAGAGAACTCGTGAGAGAAATAACTAGAGAAGACGAGAGAATTTTTATAATCAATTGAGAATTGTAAGAATTTGGATACTATTATAATAGTTTTAGCTCTCTTTATATAGTAGAGAGTCATGACTAATTACTAAAATAAGTTATCTAAATTAAAGATACAATTACTTAATATACAATGCAAGGATGAAAATAATCCACTTCCCTCCATTGTCTAAATATTTCCTAAATAGTGATACATAACAATTATAAAATTGCTGAACCATGTTACTCTCTAAAGTTGATTGCCGCTCTTGCAGAACTCAAAGGTCACAACGCAAGGTTCAAGCAGAAGAAAAACGCAACGCAAGGCTTATTACTCTCCAACGCATATCTTGAAGGAAGACCATATCCATTATTAAATAGCCGAATCTTATTACTCTCCAATGATGATTGCCCCTCTTGCAGAACTCAAAGGTCGCAACGCAACATTCAAACAGAAGAAAAACACAGCGCAAGGTTAATTATTACTCTCCAGCTCAGATCCTGAAGGAAAACCATATCCATGATTATAAAATCGCTAAATCTTTTCACTCTCCAATGTTGATCTCCCCTCTTGCAGCACTCAAAGGTCGCAACGCAAGGTTCAAATAGATGAAAAATACATTCAGGTGAAGAGGGTTTGTCAGAAAATATCATGTTGGACATGTTGATTGTCTCAATTTGTCTCTTATATCTCGGTAAATGGATCTCGTCACAGGTGAAGATATGGCGGAGCCGGATGTGTCCACTATTATC
Organism: Juncus effusus; assembly: GCA_027726005.1. Classification (NCBI taxonomy): domain Eukaryota; kingdom Viridiplantae; phylum Streptophyta; class Magnoliopsida; order Poales; family Juncaceae; genus Juncus; species Juncus effusus. The sequence continues at coordinate 7,688,814 of CM050895.1, forward strand.
ACCCATGGCGAGATGGATGACCATTAGTGGAATTAAAGAGGGAAATCATAAGTTCCTTAATTACAGTAATGGCTATCTAGCCATGGTTGATAATGATATGGACGCATCGTGCTCCATCATATCTTCACTGGCGACGACATCAGTTTATCGAGATCTACAAGACAAATTGAGACAAGCAACATACCCAACATGATATTTTTTGACAAACTCTCTTCACCTAATTGTGTTTTTCTTTTGTTTGAACCTTGCGTTGCGACCTTTGAGTTCTTTAAGAAGGGCGATCAACATTGGAGAGTGATATGGTTTGGCTTCAGGATGTGATCTTCCTTCATGATCTGCCTTGGAGAGTAATATGTTGGGAGCATAATATTAAAAAACTCAAAATTATGATGAAATTATAATTAGCACAAATTATTTTACTTGATTAACAAGTCATATATCAGCAATAATAATCTTGTCATTAATTACCATATTAAACCGTGATATAATACATTCTTATTTTGTAACACCTTCAATTGGTAACATCCCTTTAATTAGAACCTCAATTGGCATTGTCCTTCTAATTAGAGCCTTGACAGCTCAAATTGTATTAAGATACAATTACTACAAATATTAATACCTAACCAGTAGCTACACATGCCTATATATACTAGTGCCTTAAGGGACTAAAAGGGTACAAGTGAAAATGAGAGAAGATGTAAAATGAGAGAATAAAATAAACTATATGCTCTTGTAATTCCTCCACAAATATCTCAATATTATATTTAATAAGAAACTATACTATTTTATATAAACAATATGATATTTTGAGTTGGATGTTAAAAAGCTATGATCCGTCGCTTCCATGGTCGTGTCCTAAGTAACGACAACCCCAGATTATTTTGGGGCGTTCCGTATAAGTCCACACGTTGGACGGAATAATGCCTTAGGATAACGTTCACGCGATCTGGGTAAAACATTTTATTTTAGACTTAGTTTATATCATAAATATATTTTTTATTTGTAAAATAAATTTGGATGTTCTATTTATTAATATTTTATTCTTTATCTTTATCCGAATATTCCATTTTACTACAATTTGTATCAACATAATATTCTTTGAATTCTCTTATATTTTGATTTCTCTTATATCAACATTGGAGAGTGATAAGTTTCGGCTTCAGGATATGGTCTTCATTCAGCATCTGTGTTGAATTCTCTTATATGCTTTTAGCACTACAGCTATTAATTTCCCTCACATAGTTGTCCAGTTCGCGAATAATACTCATATAATTCACGAATAATTGGTCTATTACGAATAATTTCTGTATCGATGTACCCGAACCCAACTTGATCAATAATTCGCGTATTTTATAAAAATCTTGGAAACACACGTATTAAACACGTAGTGGCGTAAAATATGAATTTTTTCAAAAAAAAATAAAACTTATTTATTTAAATAAAAAATAAAAATTTATCTTTCAAACAAATATTAAGATAAGAAATATAAATAATAATCTATATATTTGTAGTTTTGAGCTAAAATAAACTGTCTTTTCTGACCCGGACTTGCCTGAGGAGATTTTTCCATGGAAAGAAGTAAGGGAGATGGCTCAGCAAAAATGAAAGAAAGATAAAGATTGTTGGAGAGTCGTGATTTTTTTTACCTCTGTTATTTCGCAGAAAATCCAGTTTGAAGTTACACGGTTATGTAAAATTAGATGGAGGGATTAAAATCAATGGATATTAAATTGAACACCAATTTAAATCTAAGGGCCCTCATGTAGAGCCAACGTGGCCCTTCAGTAAATCCCAAAAGTAGATGCAAAAGAAGGGGATTAATTATTAATATTAATATTAATATGGTATGTCATTTCTTATAAATTGCCCTAGTATTATAATTATAATATTCATAAACAAAACACAACCATGCACCATATACAACTATAAAACTTTTTTCAGAAGATCTACTAGTACTATTTGTGTAAAGACAGTCACACAGAGACTGAACCAAATATCCGCATCGCTAACAGAGAAACAGAACAACAGTGACTGCGCAGTAACACGGCAGCGCTAAATCAACAGCGACCTTGTAGTTATCAGAAGCGGAAATAATAGTGCAGCAATAAACTCACATTAGCCCAAGAAAGAACAATAATATAAGAAGAAATGATTGAACAATAAAACTTGAAAAATAAGATAAATTTCTTATTACAAGAGAAAGAAAGAGATACAAAATATTGTTGTTGTTGGAATGAATAAAACTCTACCCCTACTACTCTATTTATAGGATAATCATATCTAATATAAGGAAATAACCCAAAGAATTTCTTCCCTAATTAACACCTAATACATGGAAATACTAAACCTCCTTGTCAAATTCTCAACATGTGCTCCATTCTTCTGTCCAAAAATTATGAAAAAAATCATAAAATAAAAGATCTCATTTTTTACTACATTTCAAGATCTCTTTTGCTAAAGAAATATTCTACTCTTCTCCTTCCTCCTTATATACCCATGGATGCGCATAAGCCTCTTGTTCCCTTCAACCTAGAAACGCCTCTTCACCTCTCATTCTCACGCCTCTGGCCTTCACATTAATCAAAAACGACTACTGTGCTGTGCCGGGGCCCGCATGCAACTAGCCTTTTATGGCACCTTGTGTTTAATTATTTAACGAAATAAATGATATTTCTCAATTACTTATGAACAAAAAGTTTATATTTATATACTTTTATATACCGAATTATTATATCCCTATTATATAAAATGAGCCTAATTATACATGAATTTGCCGAATTAACGAATTATAGCCGTCTTCCATTTTATTTGACCAAATAGTTGACCGTCTTGAAAAATGTCTGAATTATACACGAATATAGGCAGTCAACAAATTAGGAAATATATTTCTTGGAAATAAGGTTTCTTGACAATGCGGTTTGGTATTACCATGAATAAGATTTCTTGACAAGGAGATTTGGTATTACAATGAATTAGATTTCAATATCAGGCTTGGGCAACAGAAAACCTTCTGAACAAGGGATCTGGATTTGTTGCCTTTTCGACCAATGAAGAAGCATCCAAAAGCTTTCTTCTCAGGAACTAATTTCATGTTCATCTATTCCATGATAGGGCTAAATTGATTTGATCTAAGTAAATTCATCCTCATATATCTCCTCTTCATACTTGTTGCTTTTAAAAAATCGATACATTTTTTCTACGTATTTCAATATTTTTATTTAAATTTTTGCACAGCTTGAAGACGTGGTACTACATTAAATAAATTTTATTTCTCATTATTTCTTTATTTAAATTAAAATTTTTATTATTTTGTAAATTTTTATTTGCAAATAATTAAATTCTCTATTATTGTACTTAAACTATCTTTTTTAAGATTAATCATAAATTTTGCAAATAACTTTGACATCCGACCAGTCATTTAAACCCTAATTTTAAAAACACTTAAATAGTTTGTACATTTTTAACCCAAAACAGTATGTACTATTTCTCACTTATTATTAAACAAATAAAATATTACTATTATTATTATTATTATTATTATTATTATTATTATTATTACAATTTTTTCAACTTTTTATATTTTTGGATATAGGTTTTATTAAGGGATACGACATATGAAAATGTGGTACCAGTTGGAGAGGAGGTAAAAAGAAGGTTACCACCGTCCAGTGTGCAAAATGACGTAGACGCCCCTGAAGAAGATGCTAATTACATAGCCTCAATTCTAATCATGTGTTACAAAATTCATTGACATTTTTTCCATTTTGTTCTTTTTCTTGTCGACAACAGAATCACCACCCAAATTTATAGTTCAGTTCTTTTACACAATGTGAATAAAAAATTGAAGTAACTATCTGTACTTGGAGTTTGTGATTAAGATAACCAATTATTTCATCAAGAATTGATGACATATCAATCAGCCTACAAATACAAGTTCAACTTTTCCAAATGTAAGAAGATAAATTCAGATTGCAACACCCACAATTTCTCATCCATTCTCCTGCTCTGTTTAACAGAACAAAAATTATGCAAAAATAGCATAAAAAACATTATAGCTAGGTTATTATGTTACATGCAAGGCTACTTGTACAATAACTATGATTAGCATTTTAACACAGTTATCTCATTATATAGCCTCATAAATTCAAGATCTGCCTAAAAATTCTAGGAAAAAAAATATCGAAAAAGTTTACAAATGGGAAGTATGAAGGGTTAGAAATATATACTTTAATGGTCCTATTTTTTATCTACAAAATAAAGCCCGCATTATGCTAAAATTGGCAAAAATGCATTATTGGAAGTTACAAAAAGAATATCTAGCGAGTCAATTAATTGCTCATACTAAAGTTCGGATCAACTACGCTAACTCTTTTAGAACAATTGGGAAATTTTTTTAGACAACTAATATTGTCACCTCCCAACAGGCTGCACGAAGTTTTCAAGTTTTTCGCAATTTCGGCATAATGCAGGGGTTTTTTTTTTTTTTTTTGCGAATTTTCCTAAAAAAAAGAAAAAAAAATGAATAAAAATGAGACTTTGAAAGTTTTCGCGTCTCTAGTTCCGTAGTTCTCGCGTCAAGAAAACTACAAATCGCATCTAGATTTACTTTCAAAGCACTAAATTTAAACATAGACTGTTTATCACAAAAAGAGAATTACAAAAATTGAAAAAAGATTGAAAAAAATTGAAAAGAAAATGTGAATCCATCTTGTTAGATGTAATTAGAATTGAAAGTATGTAATTGCTTCAACATTTCACAAGAGAAAAAGAAAAAAAATGAAAAAAAAGTGAATATGCAACATGTAATACGAACTGAAACTGAAACTGAAACTAAATGGTGATTATGTTTTTCACAAAATAAATATGAATCCAGATTGTAAAATGTAATTAGAATTACATAGAGCCTCTTCTAAAGTCCGTAATTCAAAGTTGATTATGTTTTTAAAAAAAAATTAAAAAATGTGAATAAATCCATTGGTAGTGTTTGGCAATGGGTTAAAGGAGGGATAAGGAAACTTATCCCTCTTAACTCTGCCAAACAACAAATTGAGTGGTGGGAATAAGCAGGGTAAGAGGCAAAAAGTGGATGAAAAGTTAACCCACCCCAAGACATGGGATAAGGAAAAATAAGTTAACCCCCATATTTCTTACCGAAATACCCTTTGTGTAACTCCTCTTCCAAATTTTTTATTAATTTTAATCAAAGCTTTTTCCCTTTCAGCTGACAAGTGTTCTTTTTTTTTTTTCACATATCAAGTTCTTTTGCAACTTTAATAATGTAAAGACTTATTAAAATTAAGATTAATAAAAAAAATTCAATAATACAAAGTTGTTTATCCAAATATGGCTAATAATATTTATTCATATTATTAATAAAATATTTATAAATAAAATATTTATTAATAAAATTTATTAGTAAAATAATTATTAATATTTATTAATAAAATTTTATTAATAAAATTTTATTAATAAAAATATTTATTAATAAAATATTATTAATAAAATAATTATTAATATTTATTAATATGGTTACTAATAATTATTAATTAATATTTATCATTTCAACAAATAAATAAAGACATTATAGTCATTTGCAAAAACTTATATTTTTAAATTAAACACTATCTCTTTTTTATCTCTATTATCGTGCCAAACATCATTCTAAAATGGAGAGTTAAAATAAGATAACTCCTTTTCTCTTCAAAAAGTTATCCCAACCTTATCTTGTTGGCAAACGGAGCCAGTGGCTCCGTTTGGCAGGAGGATAAGAAAGAGTTAAATTTTTTTTGGAGTATTCTTGCTTAACCCTAAAATTTATGATGGTGTTTGGCAAAGATGGTAGAGTTAAAAATCAAATAATTTCTAATTTAAAAATTGAATAATTTGTAAATGACCAAAACGACCATATAAATGAGTGAAAGAATATTGTATAAATATTTGTAGCTTTATCAGAATGTCTATTAATTATGTTTATTTAAAAGCCTTTGCATAATCTCTTTCACATATGGAAACATAAATCAACCCCTCATCCCCTCCATGATTTTTGGTCTCTTGATCTTTATCTCTACACCATGAAAATCAGTGATGAAAATTAGAGAAAATTGATATTAATCTGCGCCTCAATAATTGATGCGCCCTTAATTATTTGTTTGTCTTTCTATCAGTTTTTTTTTTATATATTATCGAATGGCACATGTGTCGTGTTTGGATGAAATATTTTTTTTTGCTAGGTGAATGAATTATTTATAAAGTATTGTTATGTATGAATAAATGACTCAAAAAATAAGTTGTTATGCCACTGGACTCATAGCCTAGTGATTAAGTACAAAACATCACAAACCATAGGTTATGGGTAAAATTCTCATTAGCACCAAAAATAGAAGTGGGACAAAGAGCCCTCTCTATTCAATAAAAAAAAATTGTTATATTTTATTTTGTTTTATAAGTTAACTTTAATAAATGACTTACATTTTTTTTAATACATGTTCAACATATTTTTGCAGTTTGGTTGTTAATTTGAGAGAAATTACAAAAGCTGAACTTATTCATTTTTATGTTTAGAACAACGAAGCAAAACAACTAGAAAAATATATGAGGATGACACAAATATAAAAAAATAATGCCCCCCCCCCCCTCCCCCCAAAACCAAAAAAAAATAATAGAAAGTGAAAGTCTATGAGGAGACAAAAATCATGGAGGGGATGAGATGAGAGTTTGATTTTGTGTTTCCATCAATGTTTTAAATAGCGATATAGCGCTTTGTAGCGGATTGGCTTTTTTTGTAGCGGATTGGCTTTTTTTGTAACGGACGCTATCGCGGCGCTATGGCCTTATAGCGGACGTGCAACATAATTTATAATTTACGTAAAATTTGCAAAAATATTAATGATAAAAATATGATCATAACAAAATTTTTATATAAAAAACAAAAAATCCAAAGACTATAATTATTAAATAAAATAATATAATTATGTATCATAAATTACCATACAAAATTCATTATTCATAACTAAACATATCACATAATTATCCAAAATAAACACACAAATATTAATTATCCAAAATAAGCAAAAAAAAAAATACAAAACTAACACTTTAAATGCTATAGCGGCCGCTATTTGAACGCTATTTGACCGCTATAGCGGCGCTATAACGCTCGTAGCGCTCAAAACGCTATTTTAGCTATATTTTCATTGCGTATTGCGTTTTATGGTCGAAACCCGCTATTGCGCGCAATTGCGGCGCTATAGCGCCATTATTTAAAACACTGGTTTCCATATATGAAAGATTTTAATAATTAGTGTATATTGAGAAAAAGATTAGAGTCAATAAACAAAGTAATAAATAGAAGACATCGTTAATAAGAGATATAACTGGTATTTGTTGAAAAAAATTTAAAATTACTCTTAATTAAGTAAAGTGAGCTCTTTTGATAGCACCACCCTTCAAAAATTAAAGAAAATATTTCATATCAGAAATTTTGAAGGAAAAATACGCGCAATTACAATTTTTTTTTTTTGAGTCGAAGCAATTACAAATTGAGAAATATAATAAACATTATTACAACATATGACCTATCAAGTATGATGTATTTAAATAAAGAACAATTTCATGTATGCCCCTACAAATTTCCAAATATCATGTATATCCCTTATAAAATGGGAACCATCAACAAACTCAAAATATCACGTATATACGTGCAAAATCGGAAATATACAAGTCACTCTACAAAACAAACGTAATATAGAAGCCAATGAAACTGATTTACAAAAATTCAAAATCACAGTCCAATCCAAACGAGCACCTCTCCCAATCAACTAAAAAGAACTATGCAAGCATAGCCAAACAATGAAAAAAAAAAGTAGGGAAAAAAAAAAAGAAAAAAAAAGAAAAGTAAACTGCAATATAGAGAAATATACATCAAACTACATACAACAGTCTTTACAACCATTTCAAATGCCACCAATAAAATAAATATTAACCATCATCACCATCACCATCACGTCGACATCTTAGAAAAAATCCCCGAGAAATTCGGCAATTTATCCACATGCTTCAGCGCCCTTTCAGCGATCTGTCTGGTCTTGTACTCCCCGTGTCTAAACGCCTCGACCAAAGCGGTCCCCACATTCTGATCCATCGAGATCTGATACGCAATGTCCTCCTGTCTCAAGATCCTCTCCACAGCCCACACGGCTTTCTCCGTTAAAACCTCGGTACGATTCTCAACCAACACCTCCAAAATCGGCCTGATTCCATCCGCGTCCAACAACACCATCACCCCTTCTTCTATATCCACTCCGTCCTCCAACAAAGTGCACAACGCTGCCAAACAAGCCTCTACGACTTTCTCGTTCTGGTGGTCCAAACACGTCACGAGTTTCTCAACAGCCTTTCCATCTAGCAAACAAAACGTTTCACGGACCGAGCAAATACCGTGATGAACCCTACAATTGTTGGAAGTATCCCGAGTCGGCTTGCCGAAGCAAAAGCAAGAGAATCCTGGCTCGGGCGGCTCGGGAATCCTAGTCAAAAACTTCGATTGACGCGAGAGATTCTCCAAGGCCGTCGCAGAAACGGCCTGTACCTTATCCAGGCCGTTCATCTGCAACAAGTCGGTAAACAACGCGGCCAAATTATGCTCTCTTGCGAGCTCAACAATCTCACCATCATCCACCACATAACTAACCCTCGCCAAAACCCTAACCAACCCTTCCAAAAACGGCGTGACAAACCGGCCCCCCCTCATCTCGCCCTGCCTTATCATCCTAACCTTCGAAACAATCACATCGAAAGCGCCTTCTTCTAGAAGTCGCCTTGTGAGGACGGAGTCTCTCGCCGGAAGGTCGGCGAGGAGGCCGGCGGCCGCCGCCTGCTCGTCGGAGATCCCGTTGGACTCGGCGAGCACGCTGACGAGGCTGCTGAGCTGGCTGCCCGTGGCTCTGAAAGAGTCGGCGAGCTCTTGGCCCATGTGGGGAGATATGTTGTTTAGGAGCTTGATTGAGGCCATGCGGACTTCGCGCTGCGGGGCCTCGACGAATTGGATCAGGCTGATCGAGGCGCCCGAACTCTTTATGGCGGAGACTACGTTTAGGACTGTTTTTGGACTGCTTGTTAGACCGACAAGTACCTGAGATGTCAGATGGTAATTCAGTACTGAATTTCTTTATTTTATTTATTTGTTCATTGTGTTTATTTATTCGGAAATTTGAAAAAAAAAAATTGTGTTATGCTTAAATTGCAAAAAAAAAAAGCTCCATTATTGGAAATTGCAAAAAAAAAAAACTATTCTCTGGGAAATAGCAAAAAAAAAAGCCCTTACCATTTGTTAAGATCTAACACCGCTTAGTTATCTTAATCGCTTTACTTAATTTTTTTGAATAGAGTCAAATATTAACAAAAATATTAGCCGGAGTGATTAAGATGACTTAACTAACTGTGTCAGATTTTAGCAATTTTTTTTTTTTGCAATTTCCAATAATGGATGGGTTTATTTGCAATTTAAAAACAAGCAGGGGCTTCTTTTTGCAAATTTACCTAATTTATTTCTACATCAATCCTCGATCAATTATACAGTACAAGAACTGATTATTCATTCACTACCTGAAGAAGCTTGCACTCAATAGCGGGCCCAGTATTACTAATCAAATACAACAAATTATGCACGATCTCCTCGGAGACCAACGTGTGCCGGTTCTGGTCTAACGGTATCGCCTCGAAATCCACGCCATACGCCACCAAATTCGTCAGAATCGTCGCTGAGACCTCCTTCAGCCTCATCGGTAGTTGATTAGGCCCCACGGCAAACAAATCCTTGACTAGAGGAGGTAGAATTCCGGCGGCGATGAGGATTTTGGCGCTGGTTTCGTAAGAGGAGATTTGGTTGAGGGCTTTGAGGGTGGACTCGCGCGCGGCCTTGCTGCCGGTGGTCATCACGTCGACGAGGGCCGAGCCGGCGGTTTGCGCCACGAAGACTTTGATGTCGTTGCTGAGCACGAGCTCGCCGAGGTATTCGGCCATGGAGAGTTGCGTGTCGGGCGAACCTAAGAGTTGAAATTAGTTTTTTTTGGTCATTTAGTTTTAATGTGATTCGAAAGGTAGGGAAATGATGTTTCCTATAAAGAATTGATTTTGGTATGACTGAGGTTACGTGTATGTATATGATGTGAGAACTAAAGTTCAAGTACAAAATATGTATTGGGGTGGGGTCCTTTAGTTGAATGGGAAAAGGAGGTGTCATGTTGAAAAAGGAGTACATTTGCTTTAGTGGAGAAAGTGGTGACCATCATCCTTCTAATTTGAACCTTTTGTTTTGCTTTCTTTTTTTATTGCAAGAGGTCCTTTTTATTGTTCATTTTTTAATTTTCCTTTTGAGTCATTTATGATATTTCCAATGGAGAACAGATATAATTCCAAATTCTCAAACCTCCCCTAAACCCCTAGTGAAAAAAACCGTCGCCTCTATTATTTCACTCACGATAAAAAAACTCAAAAACAACTCAAAACCATTTTTCCAACAAACCATACCATTCAACAACCCGTTCAGAAGCGGCTGAAGCCGGCCATTCTCGGCCATAATCCTCACATTCATCTCACATCTTTCCAAATTCTCCAGAATCCGCTCCGCCAGCTCGACCGTCGCCGCGTCCTCCGACTTGCTGCTGCACATCCCAACCAAAATCAAAATCGACCCGCTCACGCCGCCGATCTTTTCGCAGAGCGACTCTTGCTTGGAGAGCTCGTAGAGGAGAGAGACGGCATCTTCTCGCTCTTTGGAGTGCTCGTGCGAGAGGAATTTGACGATTGTTCGGATTGTGTCTCCTGCCGCTATGTCTTCCTGTAAATTTAACGATGAGAAATATGTATGATTAGTCCCTGCACTATCAATTTCGTAGGATTGCAATTTAGTCCTTGTACTATTAATTTGACATGTTTGGCCCATGTACTTTATTAAATTATGTATGGTTAGTCCCGGAGTTAGGGACTAACCACGCACAATTCTTTAAAATACAGGGACCCAATATGCCAAATCAATAGTACAAGGACTAAATTGCAATCCTATTAAACTACAGGGAGTAAGACTGCATTTATCCCTTCTTAATAAATTCGGAAAATAATCTCTACCATTTATGTGTTAATCCAAGATTTTAAACATGTTAAAAACAAACACCGCCACAAGGGATTCAACTGTAGGGACTTTCTTTCCTTTAACCTTTTAAGAATTGAGGAAGAACCTTTTTCGCAATTTTCGATAACACAAGCTTTCTTACAACTTAAACAAAACGCAGGTTTCCCTAAAATTACTTCCAAACAAAGGGAAGACTCGAGAAACAGACCTTGTTGTCCTCATCCTCTTCGGCGATGACACGCAGCGTCTCGAGCGCCTTGAGCCGCACCTTCCAGCTGCCGCTCTTGAGCATGTCGGCGATCAAGGGAACCAGATCGTCGCGCTTCGCGAAGTGCCGGTTCGCGCGCTTCATCTGCCAGATCTCCGCCACGTAGTCCAGCGCCTGCAGCGCGTCCGTCTCGGAACTCCCCACGTTCAACGACCTGTTGGTTGGTTATATTTCAAAAAATAAATAATAATTTAAATGAATAATAACCAAGTAACTATTTAAATAATTAAATAATATAGTAATAATTAAATGCATAATAAATAATTAAATAATAATTAAATAAATTAACCAAATAAATAATTAAATAAATAAAAAAATAATAATTAAATGAATAATTAAATAAATTAACCAAATGAATAATTAAATAAATTAACCAAATAAATAATTAAATAAATAACAAAATATTAATCAAAATAATCTAAAGTCAGATGATGACCTAAAGTTTCAAAAATTAATAGTATTATTTACTCCTAATAAAATAATACAACAATACATTACCTTCTCGCGACATCCAATCTCGCCGCCTCATTCCTCAAGCTCCACTCCTCAATCGTGTTCCTCAATGCGATACTAGGGTTCAACTCAGCACTCCCCAAAACCTCCTTGGTCACAGGACAGCTGACCGGGTTTCCTTTCTCTCTGCACTCTCTGAACCATTTCTCGATGGACGGGCGGTCGAAGGTCTGCCCGTTTTCCAACGTTACTGGGTCCCGCATGATTTTGCGTGACAGGGGGCAGAGGAAGGACTCGTAGATCGGCTCGATGCGCGTGGGTTCGTGTAGCGAGTCGGTCGAGTTGGACCATGAGTCGTGGAATCCGTCGAGTTCGGCCATTTTGTTGTGGTGGAATGAAGCCTAGAGATATAATTAATGCAGGTGAGATTGAGATTTATGGGGGATCAGTAGAATAAAGGTCTCATAGAGAGATTTAATAGTTGAATGATTAATATATGTCCATCGAACCAGAAAATGTTAGGTACAACATCTAACCAGCAACTGTTAAGTACAATCAGTTTTTTTTTTTTTAATTTTTTTATTGTTAAGGTGAATATAAGAAATAATTTGCACATTCACTATCAGGAGGAAATTTATGCAAAAAATGAAATAATAGAAATGATCATCTGATTTTCCAAGGACATGGATGCAAAACTTAACTGCTAAAGCAATAATCATCTAAACTGTGAATTAGCTGAGAGGAGGTAGAATATGCAAATATGGAATTTCCCAAGGACATGGATGCAAAACTCAACTGCTAACACATGGTGAGAGTCAATTCTCTCTGGTAGCTAGCTCTACAGTAGAAAATGATTGAACAGAATATCCTATCATGAGTTTTCTTCCAATTTAACAAGTAAACTCAATTGATTACACATAACGGCTTAAATTCAAGAGTAAACACTAAAAGCTATCAAATTCACCGTTCAAACGCACAAAACCAAGCAATTCAATCAAAATATTAGCATGCTATTAAACCCCAGCAATCCTACAATTAATAAACAGTAGTTAAGTTTCATACCTTTTTCTCCTTTGCAGAGGCTTTTCCCTTGAATTACGCTGATGAATTGCTTCTCTGGAAACTCTAGCGCATGCTCACCAGTCGGGACCCACTGGAGAACTGTTCACAGCCGAAAAACAAAGGAACGAAGGATCAAAGAGAAGAATTAAGATTGCAAAAGGCGAAAACAGACTAAATGGTCGAAAAACCAAGGCAGGAAGGCGAAACGGGACAGGAGGAAGGAAGGATGAAAGAGAGGGAATGAATGAATGATTGAAACAGAAAGGGGAGAAAGTTAGAAACAGAGAAGAAAAGGAAGAGCTCGTGTTTGTTGACTTGTCACCAGAGAAGTCAGCAGAGGAGGAGGAGTGAAGAAGAGAAAATTACATGCAAATGCAAGTGTGAACCAGAGAAATAAAATAATTAAAAAATAAGAAAAGTTATAACCCCAAAATAATAAAATAAAATAATATATCATAAAATAATATTGTAAGATATTATTTTGTAATATTATTTATTATATTAGTTGAGGGAAATAAAATATGAAAAAGATCTGAGAAAGATATTTTGGCGTCGAAAGAAATTAAATTTTTTTTTGAATGCTTGCTTGAGGTCAAAAGAAAATTAATTAACTGATATTTTGGCGTCAAAAGAAATAATTTTTTTTTTTGAATGCTTGCTTGAGATCAAAAGAAAATTAATTAACTGATAGATTGTTAAAATCAACATTAGCTCACTGTAATAAATTCTTTTGTTGACAAACAATATATATAATCCGTCATGATTTAAGCCTGCTACAGTATGTCATGATATCATATTTTCCAAAAAAAATCATGTTTCATTCTATCTTTTTTTTGTTAAAAAAATAATTCTTTTTTATGTTTTTTCAACATCTCACCTAAGTTTTGTACTGTTAAAAAAAGTCTTCTATGTTTTTATATTCTCTTTTTTTTTCTTTACAATACATCTTTTCAGTGTATATTATTTTCATTGTTTTAGACATTTTTTTATTTTTTTATATATTATTTAATCTTGAAATTTGTACATATTATTTTATCGCTTTTTAATACATTTTTATTTTCTATATACTATTTTCATTGTTTATGTATATATTGTTACAAAAAATGAATTATATATATTATTTTTTTAATTTTATACACTTTTTATTAACTATATATTGTGTCGTCATAATTTGGACGTGTTACGGTACGTCGTAATATATCAGATCTTTTTTTTTTCACATTACAAAATGCATAAAGTTAGGATTGAGAGTGTCTGGTCCCTCCAAATCTTTCTCCTACAGTACAACTATTGAATAAGATCATAAGACCCAAATTCAAATCTCAAATATCATTAAAAAAAATCACTAATTAAACATTAAAAACAAGAGAGGACTAAAATTTGAATTTCTCAATAACAATGGCTTTCTTGAAAGTTTCAACAAGGCAGGGCCTTTCTTACAGTTCATACATAATGCAGGGTTCTTTTGAAAATTTTCTTTCTTGCAAAGAGTAGGGACTTTCTTACAATTCAGAGATAATGCAGGGTTCTTTTGAAAATTTTCTTTCTTGCAAAGAACAGGTCCTTCTTACAATTCAGAGATAATGCAGGGTGCTTCTTGCAAATTCCCCTTCTTTCTTTCATCCCTCCCCTCCGCACAGAGCCAGCTTTGCTAACCACCACCCTTCCATCTCCCCAATCGGAACAACTCAACTCAACTCAACTCAACGCACCTTCTTCTAATCATTCCAGATTCAGATCCAGCGACACATCAAATAATCACCCGTCCGATCTTGCTTTCCTGCGATTCACTCTCATTTTTCTTCGATTTTGGTCGATTAATCGGATAATCGGAGTTTAATGGAGGCCTTCGAGAATTACTTCAAGAGGGCGGATGCGAATCAGGATGGGAAGATAAGCGGATCTGAGGCCGTCGCGTTCTTCCAGGGATCTGATTTGCCGCAGCAAGTGCTCGCCCAGGTTTGTTTTTTGATTGTTTATTCGGTTTGGTTTTTGTGCGAAGTCGATTAATTGGTTTACTCTGATTCGTGATTCTGTCAGTATGAGATGTGAAATGAGGTTTTGTTAGTGTAATTAGGGTTAGTACTTAGATCTGTTTGATTTTGCAGATTTTGAGTGTTGGAGGATTGACTGATAGATATTAAGTGAAATTTGTTTATATTGAATATTATATTGAATTTGATAAAATTGATTTGGCCTTGCTGTTTTTGTACTTTAAAGATCTTTTCTTTTTGGCATAGCTATTTTTCTCCTGCTTGCATTGTAGTTATTTTAGACTTTAATCCTCTTATAATGAAGGATATGTGAAACTTCAACTCATCTAGTGATATTTAAAATGCATAAACTTCACAAAAACATCTTGGTAAAAGAAAAGATACCGATTTTGTTGAAACAAAACAACACTGCACTTTCTCACAGAGGCCCCCAACTTTTCAATCAACCTACAAAACATCTCAATTAATCTCCAATTTACCATCCAATCTCAAACCATTCTCACACGACGCCTTAACTCTTATTTACAGATCTGGATGTACGCAGATCAGAACAAAAGCGGCTTCCTAGGCCGGCCCGAGTTCTTCAACGCTTTAAGACTCGTGACCGTCGCTCAGGGCGGGCACGAATTGAAACCCGACATAGTAAACTCCGCTCTGTACGGTCCAGCCGCAGCCAAAATCCCTCCTCCCAAAATCAACTCTGTTGCTGCCCCTACAGCCCAGGCTTCGCCAGCTGTCCCTCAACAGCAAATTCAACAACCTTCGCCTCAAATGGGACAGGGCGCATTAAATGCTGGCCAGTACGCTGGCGCGCGGGCCCCACAAACAGGAATTCCGCCAAACATGGGTCTGATGAGACCGAACCAGCCAGGTGTCAGCCAGGGATTCGCTGGTTCTGTACCTTCTCAAATGCCAGGTGTCAGCCAGGGATTCGCTGGTTCTGTACCTTCTCAAATGCCAGGTGGCAGTCAAGGATTTGTTGGTGGTGTACCTACTCAATCGCCCCTTCAAAGGCCAGGTGTCAGTCAAGGATTTGGTGGTGGTGTACCTACTCAATCGCCCCTTCAAAGGCCAGGTGTCAGTCAAGGATTTGGTGGTGGTGTACCTTCTCAATCGCCACTGCAAAGGCCAGGTTTCAGTCAAGGATTTGGTGGTGCTGTACCTTCTCAATCACCGCTTCAAATGCCAGGTGGCAGCCAAGGATTGACTGGTCAATCGCCAGGTGGCGGTTTAGGATTGGCCGGGGGAAACACTGGGATGGGCCCACGCCCTGTGGGCTCAAACACATTGAGTGGTCTATCAGCCGATTGGCTCGGCAACAGGACAGTTGGCGCCCAACCGAGAGCTCCTGCTACTTCAGATGCATTTGGTTTATCTTCTCTCACAAGTACAACAGGCGTGACAGCTCAAAGGCCGCCAGCTCAGCAAATCCTATCTTCTTTATCCCAACCAGCTCCGCCAGCTGGCGATTCAAAAGCTCTCGTTTTATCGGACCTGTACGGTTTGAACTCACAACCAAAACCTTCTACAACTGTCGCCAGCTCAGCGCCTCTGAGCGGTTTTGCCCAACTCGATCCTCTGAGGTCCAGCCAGGTTCAGCCAACACAAGTTAAGCAAGATCTTGGTGCGCCAGCTGGCGGACCAGCACAGCCTCAGTGGCCTAAAATGAGCAAGGCTGATGTGAGTAAATACACCAAGGTTTTTGGCGAGGTGGATAAGGATAGAGATGGAAGGATTACTGGCGTTGAGGCTCGCAACTTATTCCTTAGCTGGAAACTCCCAAGAGGTATTTTGCTTGTTCTTTCTTTTATTTTGGAAAATTTTCAAAACCCCCCTAGCTTTTCCGAATATTGAAGAAACCCCTCAAAAGCCGATTGAATTTTTTTACCCCCCCTACTAGAGTACTAAATAAGATGTAATGTTAAAGATAACTCCAATAAGGGGGTAAAGACGATCAATCCACTTTTTACGGTTTTTGTTAGGGAATCGAAAAAAGAGGTTTTTTTGTTAAAATATCAGAAAAGTTAATTTTTTTTTTGTGAAAAAAATCCCCAATTTACAGAAAAGTTTAGTTTAGTTTTTTTCTTGAAAATTTCCCCTTTTTTGGTTTCTATATTCTAATTGTACGATCTTGGAACAAAACAGAGGTGCTGAAGCAGGTGTGGGACCTGTCAGACCAGGACAACGACGGCATGCTTACTTTACGAGAATTCTGCATCGCGCTTTACCTCATGGAGCGGCACAGGCAAGGAGCCGACTTGCCGAAAGCTCTGCCCGACTCGCTCCGGTTTGACGAGGCCCTGCTTCAGGCCACTGGCTTGCCAGCTGGCGCCTATGCTGCGGGACCCGCTTGGCAACAACAGCAACAACAGGCTGCTGGTACTTTATTTCTTTTCTTTTGTTTTGTTTCCACATTTTGATTGTAAATAAAAGGGGGATTCCTGTGTTATGCGTAAATTGGAAAAATGCCCCTGCGTAATTGGAAATTTGCCATTGTCAAATTCATTTGTGTATTATTTATTTACAGCAATGGCACAAAGGCCACCTGTACCTGGTGTGGGTCCAGGCATGATGCGGCCCCCACTGCCAGCTGGCCACATGCATCCACACGCAAAAGCTGGTCAAAGTCAAACAAGGCCGAGCCAGCCTGGCGTGGATAATAATAATAATCATGTGGTTAACCGAGATATTTCAGGAGCTCAGGAAGTGGCTGGCGCTGAGAGAAAGGTAATTTTGTTTATTAATTTAAATGTCTACTTTTTGTAGTTAAAATTATTAGCTGAAATTGTGGTTTTGGTGTGTATTGTGTATGTTATGTTTGTGATATTTTGAATATTGAAATAATTGGAATTTTGTTGGTTGTGAAATGTAGGCTACAGAGGTGGAGAAACAGATTCTAGATTCTAAAGAGAAGATTGCGTACTTCAGAAACAAGATGCAAGATCTGGTGACATTCTTTCATTCTTTCTTTCTTTTTTTCCTTTCTTATCTTTTCAATTTCTTTTTGCAAAAATATGAAGGCGTATCGGTGATGTGATGATGAAGTTTACTACTTGAACGAAGTTTTTATTAAAAAATTACGATTTTTTTACAGGTTCTTTACAAGAGTCGGTGCGACAACAGGCTGAATGAAATTATGGAAAGGGCGTTGTCAGATAAACGTGAGGTAGTAAATTCAATTCACTTATTTCAGCTTTTTAATTCATTTCTTTGTTTAATAAAAAGTAATAATTCTGCCGTACTTTCATCTATTTGTATCATATATCAGTGTTCATTGAATTGTTGGATAAATAAGCTTTTGTACTTGTTAATTATGTTAGTATCAACAAAAGAAGTTTCTAATCTTTCATAAAAAAATGGGCATGAAAGTGTTACAGTATTGAACTGAATTTATTATTTTTATTTATTTAAAGGTTGAGTCACTAGCCAAGAAATATGAAGAAAAATACAAGCAAGTGGGCGAGATAGCCTCCAAGCTGGCCGTTGAAGAGGCTTCAATTCGCGACATTCATGTGAGTTTTATTTTTTCACTTTTCACCTAGAAAAAGAGTTGTTGGTATTCCATTTAGAGTTGATTTACTCATGTCATTATTTTAACAGGAAAGAAAAACGGAGTTGCAAAATGCCGTTGTTAAAATGGAACAAGGTGGAAGTGCTGATGGATTACTTCAGGTATTAAAATGATTCTAGGGCAGTTTTTGTTATGTTTTGGTGAGACTTCAGTTAGATATTTGAAGTTTGGAATATTTCGTAATTAAATGAGTGTTTTATTTATTTGTTTTTTTCAAGGTTCGTGCGGATAGAATCCAGTATCAATTGGAAGAACTGGAAAAGGCTCTCTTAGATCGGTGCAAGCATTTCGGTTTGCATGTCAAGCCGTCATCTAATTCAATCGAGTTGCCTTTTGGTACGCCTTTTTTTTTTTACAAAAGTAAAACAAAATAAAATATTGGTATATAATTTTATATTCAGACTGTTGAAAAAAAAAATAGATCTGTTAAGAATTAATTTCCCTTCAGAATTCGGTGAAGTACTTACTGGTCAAACTACATTGGTGTATTTGGTTTTACTTTCTCTGAATAATATGCATGTTAGTTTTGATCGCTTATCCATTATTTCTCTTTTTGATTTTTTTTTTCACTTTAGGTTGGGAACCTGGAGTTCCAGAAGGAGCGCTAGATTGGGATGAGGACTGGGATAAATTTGATGATGAAGGTAATTTTTCTTATTCATTCAATTCATCTTCAATTTAATCCTCAAAGAAAAAACAACGATAACTAACAGCCATCATAATATAAATTTCGCCTTACCCACTAAAATTCGTGATATATAATTTGTTATGTGAGGGATATTAGTGATATTTCACATTTCACAGGATTATACTTGAAATTATCATGTTTTGTAGTAGTACACTTAAAGTTTTTGTCATAAACTTATTACATCTCTATCCTTCTGCCCTTGTAGGTTTCATGGTTGTGAAGCCCAACACGACGGAAGTGGAGCACGTGTCCCCTTCGCCAAAAGAAAAAACTGCATCACCGTCGTTTTGGAATGAGGACTCATCAATCTGGAACGACGACTCGCCGGTCGCTCCGTCCTCCAACGGCCACACGAAATTCGACGCGGAGTCGAAGCACAGCGAGGACGAATCGCCCGGAAGGAGGAGCACGGTCGAGGAGAGCCCCTTTGTTAATTCCCCTCGACTCAAAGATGATTTCAAGTAATCGTTCGCTCTCTCACGTCTTTACTTTGAACCTATTTTAATCTAATTTTATGCCGTATCGTATCAGATACTGATATATGGTAATAGAATATATTTTATTTCTAAATATTTAGATACGTTTTACTTTTAATATATGAACAAATATATTTGGTACGTAAAATATCATGTAGATGTTTGTGTTATCTTAAAATCTGAATTATTATGAGTAAAATAATAAAATATTGTATATAATAGACGTATCATGTCATATATTTTTTTCTAATTTCCATCTCGTATCTGTATGCTGAATAGTAGAAAAAATTATAATCTTGTTTTTACTGTTTGGGTGTAGTGATCGTGACGGAGCGGAATCGAGTGTTTTCGGAGACCAGTACGCGAACGAAGCCTCGTGGAATTTTGACGAAACCGATACGGACTCCGTGTGGGGCGCAAACACTTTCGTAAGTACCACTTAGATTCTCATTAGTCCTTATACTTTAATTGGATTTTTTATTTAGTCTCCGTACTATTGGTTTAAACTTTTTGATCTCTGTGATTTATGAAAACATGTAAGATTAATGATTAGTCCTTGAGTCAGGGACTAACCGTGCAGAATTCTACAAAGCACAGGGACCAAAAAGTTTAAATCAATAGTACAAGGACAAAATGCAATCCAATTAAAACACAAGGACTAACCGTGCATTTGTCCCTTTTATTTTCACACATCATATCGTATCTAATTAATCCGTATTTTCTATTTAGGATGCGGATAATCAACGTAACTCGTTCTACGGCCCGGGCTCAGATTTCGGCCTAGACCCGGTCCGTGTGAACTCTCCAACCGCTTCAAGCGTTTACGGTAAAAAGAAATCCTCATTTTTCGACGATTCGGTCCCAAGCTCTCCTTCGTTCAGCGCCGCCGGATTCTCCCCCAAATTCAACGACTACAGTTCCTTCAACTACGGTAGATTTGACTCCTTCAAAACCGAAGACAGCGGCTCGTTTTTCGGCCAGGATAATAAGAATAGTAGTAATAATAATGCTTTTGGGAGGTTCGATTCGATTAGTAGCTCAAAAGGGGAGCAACTTTCGAGGTTTGATTCGATGGGGAGTAGTGTGAATGTGGGGGGACATAATCGTGGGTTTGACTCGTTTGATGAGGCTGACCCGTTTGGGTCGGCGGGGCCGTTTAAGGCTTCGGGAAGCGGGTCGTCTCCAAGGTTCTAGAAGGTTGTTCGGTGTTCTTTGTTTGGTTTGTGATTTTGGAGAGGGTTTGTTTATTGGTAGAGTGTGTTGTATTTTGGAGCTTTTTTTTGTTGAAGAGATTGGAATTGGGTGATTTGATTATTGTTTTTGTCTGCTGCGTTTGCGGTGGTGTAATATATGTGATTTATGTTTGAACGGAAAGGTGGTTGGTTTATTCTATTTTTTAAATTAAATTGAGAAAAATATGTGTAAACCTTGGATTGTTTTCTTTTACTCGAGTAATTATCTGCATTTCATGTTTAAGTCAATTGAATCGCCTCATGTATCACGTAATTTTAACCAGGTTATCCTGCCTTGTTGCCTTGTTTAAACCATATTGTACAAACCATATCTAAAACTATTTAGTAGTGACTAGACTATGGTTTCATTGTCGAGATAGAATATTTGCAGTAAACATAATTATGAAGAGAGATTCAAATATTTTCATTGTCATTGTGCCTTTGCAAGAGAGCATGAGCTTGAAACATGTCAACCAAAAAAAAGCAACAAAAGATAACTATAAACATTCATGTTTTGACATATCTTATCATCTAAAATCTAAACACGACGACCCCTGACTTAAGACTGAACGACATAAGGTATATAGAGATCTGAATATGATTCGAGTTGATATGACTTGAGAATCATTTAACCCTACAATTAGAAGTGATAATTTGCATCACACACAGTACCAATGTTGAAAGAAAATTTTACTTTTAACCCATCATTTCTCCAACTATAGACGACTATTGACGTGAATAAACTCATACTTTTCCAACAAATTATGAGGTCTAACTGGTATCGGCCTGCTAATCAGTAAGATTCAAAAAACCAAGAGAAAATTAATACTAACAATATCACATGCTTCTACCATAAAATAAAAACAACATTGTCACACATGTTCCAAATTCCATACAACAAGTTTAGGTGAAATTAAATAGTCTGCTAACAAAATGTTGTCACACTCCATTGTTCATAATAAAATAAAATAAAACCCTCATAATACGAATTCCCAAAGTTTAATAAGCAACAACTCTGAGTAACATAAACTGCTCCTCTTCAGATCACACTGACCTGGCACAGTAAAATAAGAGCTGCACAAATTAATGATTTAATCAGCAACTAAATAGTTGTGTACTTAAGTTGCGTTTATTTCTAATTTACAGTTAAATCAGGAATTACTATACTATATAAATCAAATTAAATTTTGTAATAAACTGTGAAGAATAAAACCCAGTAAAAGAAAATTTGTTAAAGCGAGAGAATCGGTTCATACACTAAGAAGCAATATCTTTTCTTGCCATAATCAAATTGATGCTATTATGTGAAAAAAGTAGATGGAAGTTAATTAACAAATCTCTAACTCAATGTAGATCAATTCTTTTTGGAAATAAAACGAATGTCTAACTCAAATTTAACCTAAATTAGAAACTTGCAAGGTGATCAAAACAAATATCTAACAAGTTGAAGGACTCTTTAGTTCTCCAGGGATACAACTTATATTCCGACGCACTACGAAAGATATCTATGTAGTTTATGCATGCATACAAAACAGTGTAGAAACTAATATACATCATATTATATAACATTTTAATACAAACCAACATTCATTATTCACCTTAATTATTACCGCAAATTGAATACAGATAGTTAAGTCCATATGTATAACAAAAGATTCAGTATAACCTAATAGTTATACATCATTCATATTATATAACATTTTAATACAAAAAACCAGCATTCATTATTCACCTTATTATCACAAATTGAATACAGATAGTAAACTCCATATGTATAACAAACATTTAGTACAACCATATAAGACAAACTAAATCATGAGAACAAAATATTAGTAAACAGGACCTCATCTCTTAGAAGCACTGACTAGGAATTACCCACACCGGCCGGCCGAACATTCAGCAGATTCATTGATCAAATAGTCAAAATCTAGCTGCATAGTCCAACGCCTCCTATTTGCCATGGAGGACCCGTCCAATATATCATGATCAGCGTTATAGTTATAACAAAAGTTCGGTTCAACTCCATGAACCGTAGTAGGATCAACAGAATCCATGATTTGACTACCCGAAATAAACATGGCCTTGCCACCCAGTGAAATTGCTCTGATCCATCTTTTTCCCTCCATATCCCAACAGTAATATTTACCGCGAGAAGTGAGAAGCAAGTCTTCTCCCGAACTGACCAGAAAAGACTGGTCATTAAAAGTTTGCGAACGTGAATTAAAATCCACTTTAAAATTTGGAAAAACATCGACGATCACAAGCCTTTGAGTCCCAAAGACCCGCTTTTAGTGACCAGCGCATGAAGTCTTCCCTGATGGAAGACCATATCCATGATTATCGACTCACCGAACCTCTTTACTTTCCAATAATGATCCCCGCGCTTGCAGAACTGAAACGTCGGGACACAAGGTTCAAAGAGGAGATAAATGCAATCAGGCGAAGATGGTTTGTCGGAAAAAAATAGACTGCAATTTTCTAGATATCTTGTACACATCTGGGCAAAGGGATCTCATCCCCAGTGAAGATTTGGTGGAGTAATATACGTCCATCATTTTCGCCCATGGCAAGATGTCCATTGTTGAAATTGAGAAGTTTATGATTGCCCTATGAGAGAAAAGGCGGGAATTTATGAAGTTTTTTAGTGGAGATGTCCATAAACGCCTCCATTTGTTTATCCTCGTAAGTTTCGAGGGGGAGAAGAACAATAGGTGACTGAGAAGAGAGGGTTTCGGCTGAAGGGATAGCAACAGAACGCCAGGTTGGGCATGTGTTGCGAAATGAGTAAAAATCTGGCAGGGAATTAAAAGATGAGGCGATGCAATGGATTACGCCGTCGGGGAGAGATCTCCAATCCCTGGTTTCTTGAGCAGGACCCATTTTCTTCAGATCTCTTATTGTCTTTCCTTTCTTTCTTGTTGTCATTGATCTGTTAGATTAGATCTGTTTGGTGTAGTTTTAGGGTTTGGTTGTGAGTGAGATGAGAACGAGGACTCAGAGAGAGAGAGATGGAAAAATATAGCGTGCGATAGGAAAATGAGGTTGTGAGAGAGAGAAAGATGGAAAAAATATATATATTTGGTGCAATTCTAGGGTTTGGGTGTGAGTGAAGAATGAAGGATGAGGAGTGAGGACTCAGAGAGATGGAAAAAGAGTTTATTGAGCGGCGTTCCCAATTTTAGCACTTTGCTTATTTTCTATCTTCTCCAATTTTTAAAACTGGACATGTCAGGTACTATGGTTTGCTGAAATTTAATCCATCTCTCACCTCAATTTTACCATAAAAACAGTTAACTGGTTATGGTTTAGAATTCAAAATCAAAACTACTTGAATATTTTTTTTTCATTTTTGATAGATTTGTTATATATGTAAGTTTATGTTTATACATACCAATTTTACTACTGCTATTATCGGTTTCGCTACAAAACGGAGAGGATTGAAACTCATTTGATTCGTGCGGGGAATTTAAAAGTGCATGTAGTTAACATTTATTTTCCGTTGTGATCGGAGCATAATTTCTGTTATTTTCCATTTGCTTATGTACAATACTACACAATCAATATATTTTTTAAATTAATCATTGCTTGAATCTGAAAAAAGAACTAGTGTCAGAAAAACCTGACATTTAGTACGACACTTCTATATCTCATACATCGAGCATATAATATATAAGATTGTATAAAATATTAAAAATATATAAATTATTCTTATGAAATAATAAAACATTATATATAATAAATATATCATATCTTATTTTTTTTCTAAAATAAATTACTATATCGATATATCGATATCACATCAGATGAGATAACTTATTTGAAAAATCACATTTCATTCTATAAAAGAACATATATAATTGTGTATTACATATGCTTGAAGTTGTAGTTGTAAAATTACTTGTAAATTAATATCTATATTGCGTTCTCAGATCAATTTTGTTACATGCGTTTAATTTAAATACATATTAAATTTTATTACAAACAAAGCTGTCTTTCAAAGGGCAAAACAACTACGTTCAACTTCAGTGTTACAAAACCTAATCATAGTATGAGTCAACAGGACATAATCATATTCATACTTCTAAATCAGAGAACAACAATTATTCAAATAAGCATGTACTCATGTGCCTGAAAGACATCAACCCAAAAAAAGAAAAAAATAAGCAAAGTTTTGATATATCGCATGATACAAAACCTAAACACGTCAAGGACTCTTGACTTTAGAGTCTGGAAAAATCAGGTATCTAGAGATCTGAATATGATTTGTCACACATGTTGAGGTGATGATATGATGACTTTTTTTTTTTTTGAGAATTTATGATAGGATGACTTAAGAATCAATAAACCCTATGATGACTTGAGAATCAATAAACTCTTTTGTCTTTGTTATTAAAATTATTATGATTCTCATATTAGTTTGATCATACTTTGCCAACAAATTATATCTGAGTTCCAGTTAGTAATCAGACTGGAAATAAAAAACTTTCAACGATGAGAAAATAATACTAACAATATTCTCCAAATTCGATACAACTTACAACAATTCTAAAATGAAATAGTCTAAATATTATTACACTCCATAATTGATAACAAAATAAAATAATATAAAGCCCACACAGTAAGATTCCCAGAGTTCAATAAGCAACCAACTCCTAACATAAACTGCTCCTCTTCACATCACACTGGCCTGGCATCGGGTAAAATAAGAGCTGCACAAATTAATTTCTTGATCAGAAAATTAAATAATTGTGTGATTTATCTTGTGTTTGTTTACAAGAAGGAATTATGTTTCCTAACTTCCGGTTAAATAAGGAATTACCTTACCAGTTATTTATACTGTATGAATCAAAGAAAAAAAATTCTGATAAATGGTGAAGAATATAACGCAGTAGCAGAAATTTTTTAATGTGAAGCAATCAATTCAAACCCTCTGAAGAAATATTTTCCATAATCAAGTTTGTTACAATTATGTGAAAAGTAAATATATGTTAATTGACAACATGTCAACTCAATCTAAATAAAAAATTTTGAAATAAAAGAAATGTCTAACTCAAATGTAACCTAAATTATAAATAGAAAAAATGAAAAGCTGAATAATTCTTTAGAACTATTAGTTACACATTGCTGTATTCAAATACAAAATCCAACATTCATGATTCAGCTTAGTACCCTATTATAAACTTGAACATAAGTTGAACTAAAGAATGGAAACATAACATTAGTAAATAATACCTTCAGCTCTTAGAAGCACTGACTAGGAAACACCCAGACCGGCCTGCCTGATTGACAATCGGCAGATTCATTAATTAAATCATCAAAATCTAATTGCAAAGTCCACCTGCTCTGGTTTACCTTCGAGGTACCAGCAAATATATCATGATCAGCATTATAGATGTAGGAAAAATCAGGCTCAATTCCATAAACCAAAGCTGGATCTTCAGAAGCCGTAATTTGGCTACCCGAAATAAACACCGCTCTTCCTCCCAACGAATTTGTACCGATCCAACATTTTCCTTCCATGTCCCAACGCTCATAACTACCGCGAGAAGACGAAAGAAGCAACTGTTCTCCTGATCTGACCATAAAATACTGATCCATACAAATTTCAGGTCTGGAGAAGAAATTGATTTTAGGTCTTGGAAAAAGATCAACTATGGCAAGATATTTCTGGTTCGCAAAAGCTCCCCTTTGAGTGAGCAGCGCGTAAAGTCTTTCCTGAAAGAAGACCATGCTCATGATTTTAAAATCACCAAACTGCAATACGTTCCATTGCCGATCCCCCCTCCTGCAGAACTCAAAGGTTTCCACACAGGGTTGAAAGAGAACAAAAATGCATTCCGCGGAGGAGGGTTTGTCCGAAAAAATTAAGTTACTAGATGTGAGGTCTCTTGAAGATCTGGGCAAGACGATCACATCGCGGGTGATGATATGTCGGAGCAGTATGCGTCCGTTATCCTCACCCATGGCGAGGTATCCGTTACTAAAATTGAGTAGGGTACGGTTTCCCCACGAAAGAAAAGGCGGGACTTTATGAAGTTTTTTAGTGGAGAGGTCCATAAATGCCTTCACTGGTTTATTACTGTAAGTTTCGAGGGGGAGGAGAACAATAGGTGACTGAGAAGTGAAGGTTTCGGCTGAAGGGATAGCAACGGAACGCCATGTGGGACATGTGTTTCGAAATGAGTAAAAATCAGGCAGGGAATTAAAAGATGAGGCAATCCGATGGATTACACCGTCAGGGAGAGATCTCCAATCCCTGGTTTCTTTAGCAGGACCCCTTTTCTTCAGATCTCTTGTTGTTTTTCCTTTCTTTCTTGGTGCCATTGATCTGTTAGATTAGATCTATTTGGTGCAGTTCTAGGGTTTGGGTATGAGTGATTGAGAACGAGAACTCAGAAAGAGAGAGAGAGAGATGGAAAGATATAGTGTCAAGAGGAAAACGTGGACTGAGAGAGAGAGATGGAAAAAAAATAGATCTATTTGGTGCAATTCTAGGGTTTGGGTGTGAGTGAAGAATGAAGATGAGGATTGAGGAGTGAGGACTGAGAGAGATGGAATTTATTGAGCGGCGTTCCCAAAGAATGCATTGTTTGCTTATGTTTTATCTTCTCAGATTTTTACAGACTGGACATGTCCAGTACCAAGTTTTGCTGAAATTAATTTAATCCATCTCTTACCTCAATTTTTCCATAAGAACATTTAACTGGTTATGGTTTAGAATTCAAAACTACTTCATTATTTTTTTCATTTTTGAGATTTGTTATATGTAAGTGAATACATACCAATTTTACTACTGCAATTATCTATAGTCGCTACGAAACGGAGAGAACTGAAACTCATTTGAATCGCGCGGGAAATTTAGAAGTGCATGTAGTTAACATTTGTTTTCCGTTGCGATCGGAGCATAATTTCTGTTATTTTCCACTTGCTTATGTACAATACTACACAACCAAAATTATAATTTTTCATTGCTTTGATCTGAAAAAAAAAAATTAAAAAGTGTCACAAGACCACGACATTTAGTATGACACTTATACCTCTCATACATCGAGCATGTAATATATGAGCATACATAAAATATAAAAAATATAAATTATTCTTATGAAATAATAAAACATTATATATAATAACTATATATTATCTTATTTTTCTAAGTTAAATTACTATATCGATATATCCGTATCACATCAGATGCGATTCCTTATTTGAAAAATAGCATTTTATTCTATAAAAGAACATATATAATTGTGTATTACATGTGCTTGTAGTTGTAATTGTATTATTACTTGTAAGAAATTAATATCTTTATTGCGTTCTCAGATCAATTTTGTCTACATGTTTATTTATTTATTTACATATAATTATGTCCAAATTTTATTTCAAACAAGCTGTCTTTCAACGAGCAAAACAACTATGTTCAACTTCAGTGTTACATTAGTATGAGTCAACATGAATTATCATATTAGTACTAAATCAGAGAGCATAAATTATTCAAACATGTATGTAATCATGTGCCTGAAAGAGAACCCAAAAAAACAAAAGAATAAGCAGATAAGTTTTGATATATCGTATGATACAAAACCTAAACACGACAAGGACACTTGACTTTAGACCGAGGAAAAATCAGGTATCTGAAGATCTGAATATGATTTTGTCATACACATGTTGAGGTTATATGATGACTTAAGAATCAATAAACCCTATATTTTTCCATACTTATATGTGATATAACTTACATCACACTCACATTGATTTTTTTTTTTTTTTTTTTTGAGAAAATCACACTCACATTGATCTACCATAAGTTAGAATTTCTTCATCATTTCACTGAACGATATACAGTTATTGACATGAATAAAACTCTTTAGTCTTTACTATTAAAATTATTATGATGCTCATATTAGTTTGATCATACTTTGCCAACAAATTGTATGAGTTCCAATTAGTAAATCAGACTGCAAATAAAAAGCTTTCAACAATGAGAAAATAATACTAGCAACATTTTCCAAATTCGATACAAGTTACAACAAGTCCAAAATGAAATAGTCTAAATATTATTACACTCCATAAATGATAAAATAAAATAAAACCCTCACAATAATATCCCCCAAGTTTCATAAGCAACAACCTCCTGAGTAACATAAACTGCTCCTCTTCAGATCATGCACTGGCCTAGCATCTAGTAAAATAAGAGCTGCACAAATTAATTTCTTGATCAGAAAATTAAATAATTGTGTGATTGACTTGTGTTTGTTGACAAGGAATTATGTTTACTAATTTATGGTTAAATCAGGAATCACTGTACCAGTTATTTAATAATATATGAGTCAAAGAAAATTATTTTTTCTGATAAATGATGAAAAATAAACTCAGTAGCAGAAAAATTGTTTTGTTTATTTTTTGAGAAGCTGAAAATTTGTGAATGTAAAACAATCGATTCAAACCCTAAGAATAGATATATTTTGCTGCCATAATCAGTATTGTTGCTATTATGTGAAAAGTAAATATAAGTTAATTAACAAAACATATCAACTCGATCGTAAGACAAAGGTTTGGAAATAAAACAAATGTCTAGCTCAAATATAACCTAAATTAGAAACAGCAAAGGTGAAAAGCTGAAGTATTCTTTAGAATAGTTACGCAAAATTGTATTCAAATAAAATACAAACACCAAAATTCATGATTCAGCTTATTACCAGTTTACCACAAATTGAATTCAGATAGTTCCCTGTTATAAATTCCGTTCTAATACGGAACACATGGAAGTGTATATAAAGTAATATTTTGGAACATTTAGATTTATTGGTTCTCATATGTATAAGAAAAAGTTTTGTATAACCACACCAGATGAAGTAAAGCATAAGAACATAATAATAGCAAATAGTACCTTCATCTCTTAGAAGCACTGACTGGGGAATACCCAGACCGGCCGGCCTGAACATGCGACAGAGTCATCGCTCAAATCATCAAAATCTATTTGCATAGTCCACCGTCTCTGGTTTACGATGGAGGACCCGCTCAGAATGTCATGATCAGCATTATAGTTATAACAAAAGTCAGGCTCAATTCCATAAATCGTAGCCGGATCTACCGATGCGGTAAATTGGCTGCCGGATATGAAAATAGCCCTCCCACCAAACGAATTTGCCGGGACCCATCTTTTTTCCTCCATATTCCAACGGTAATAACTACCATGAGCAGAAAGAAGCAACTCTTCGCCCGAACTGACCATAAAAGACTGGTCGTTAAATGTACGAGGGCGTGAGAAAAAATCTATTTTGCCGTCTGGAAAAAGATCGACAATTGCAAGATGCTGGGTCCCAAAAGATCCATGTTTAGTGAGCAGCGCGTGAAGTCTTCCCTGAAGGAAAGCCATATCCATTATTATCCAATCACCGATTCTTTTTCCAGTCCAACGCTGATCCCCGGATTTGCAGAAGTGAAATGACGCTTCACAAGGTTGAAAGAGAAGGAAAATGCATTCGGGCGAAGATGGTTTGTCCGAAAATATCATATTTGTTGTTTCTAGTGGTTTTGTGTATCTTGGTAACGGGATCTCTTCGCGGGTGAAGATGTGGCGGACTAGAATGCGTCCGTCTTCCTCACCCATTGCCAAATACCCATGATTGAAATTTAGAAGCTTACGATTGCCCCACGAGAGAAAAGGAGGGACCTTGTAAAGTTTCTTAGTGGAGATGTCTATAAACGCCTGATCCATTGGTATCTCCTCGTAAGTTTCGAGGGAGAGGAGAACGAGAGGGGATTGCGAGACAAGTGTTTCAGCTGAAGGGATAGCAACAACGCGCCAGCTTGGGCACGTGTTGCGGAAGGAGTAAAAATCTGCAAGGGAATTGAATGATTTGGTGATGTGGAGGATCACATCGTTTGGAAGAGACCTCCAATCCCTAGTTTCTTCCGAAGGATTCATTTCTCTTCAGATATGTAGTACTTTCTTTTCCTTTCTTTTTATTTCGTTGATCTGCTAGATCTGATCTGTTTGGTGTAATTCTAGGATTTGATTGTGACTGAAGATTAGAATGAGGAATAAAAGAGAGAGATGAAAAATATAGATTGAGCTGAGCGAGGGCTGAGAGAGATGGGAAAAAATAGATCTATTTGGTGCAATTCTAGGGTTTGATTGCGACATGAGAATGAGGATAGAGAGATGGAAAAATATAGTGAAGATAAGATATGATGTGTGTGTGTGTGTGAGAGAGAGAGAGAGATGGAAGAATAGAATTATTTGGTACAATTCTAGGGTTTGAGTGAAGATGAGAATGAGGAGTGAGGACTGAGACAGAGGCTGACTCCAAAGCGGCGTTCCAAAGTAAGTACATTTTGCTTAGGTTTTATCCTCTCCAATTTGCACCAAATGGATATGTCCAGTAACAATGTTTGTTGAAATTTAACCCATCTCTTAACATCGTCTTTCCATGTAAACAATTGGCTAGTTATGGGTTGTAGGATTTAAATTTTACTTAATTATCATCAATTTATTTCGTAATTTTTAGATACGTTATATACATGTAATTCTGTACATACGGGAAATTTTGTATGTCCGTGTAATTGAAATTTGTCTTTGTTGTATAAATTTTTGCAGAACGCTCAACTTTACTATTTACCATTTGTTTTCAAATAAAATTGCAGATAAAAAATATTTTTTTATAATTCAACAAAATAATAAATAATTAATTCCTGAATATGAAAAAAGAAAATAAACGTGCCACTAAACCTCGCCATTTAGTATGACACTCTTAAAATTTTATATGATCCTTTAGTTCTATTCTTTAGCCATAACCATATCCAAGATGTATCAATTTTTTATGCTCATATATTTGGATGATATACATGAGGTGTTTGAATAACTATTTTTCCAAATAATATCATATATTTCTACTTCTTATTTAACACCGACATCTCTGACATATGTACAAATAAATACATTTGGGATATACAATTTACAAATGAAATTAAATAACATAATCAATATGTATAAGTAAATAATTGGAGATGACAATCCAAACTTTTTCGGGTGCGTTTGGATTGCGCTAATGTTATATTACTATGGGAATATTTTTTCTTGGCAAGTGATTGATGAGAATGAGATTACCATACCATGTGAATATTATTGTTTGGATTGCATATTTGGATTTCTAAGAATGTAAATTTTTTTTAATTTATTAATTAATGAAATGACCATTATACCCTTGTTAATTAAATATATGAAATCAATCATATATAATTACCTATATTATTTAGTATATTAATGAGAGAATTTATTTTTAATGAGAGAATTTATTTTTAATTATAATAATTGAAATTATTTTTTAAAAAGTTAATATTTTAATGAGAAAATTATAATTTAATAATAATAATTAAAATTATGTTATTTTATTTTATTATTTATATATTAGATTTTTAATTAAATATAATAATTACTTTTTAAATATAACTAAATTTATCTAAATATATTTAATGAATAAAAAATAAAAATATTTCAAATAATTACTTTTTAATATGTATTAATCTTTTTATAAACTATATATAGGTCTTTTCAATTTTATATTATTTAATTTCTAATTGAATATTATTAAATATCAAAATTATAATTATAAATTTTATATTATTTTTTAATTAATATAATTTTCGCTCTCATAAATAATATAATTATATATCATTATAAATTTATTCATTGCAATTTTTTTCTTAATTAAATATATATTATTTATATTTTTCATTTAGTTAAATATAATTAAAAATTTAATAAAATAATAATATTTATTATTGTTATTATCATTAAATATTTATTACTGTTATTATCATTAAATATAATTAGTTAAGAAGGATAATTATGTAATAAGCATGGGAAAGTAATTTTTCCATGTATTTTGGTGGGAATCACATTCTCATGTTTCATGGGAATGTGTCAAATCATGGGAAAAAAAACTTTCCCATCACGTAGGATTCCAACGTTGAACCAAACATGGGATTGGAAAGTTTTTGAGGCCACATTCCCATAGGAATCACATACCTCGTATCTATATCACATTGGAGAAGATACAAATATTTGTTGGTATTCAGGTAATATAGTTTTCCATTAATTTTAAGTACAATAAAAACAATAATTTTGTCATAAATATTATTGTATTATAATTTTAATAGATTACTATAATTTTTACATGTGTTCAATTTGTTCTTTTGATTTGTTTACATGTGTTTAATTTGTTTACATATATGTTTGATTTTTATTACATATATAAACTTCCTTGTTGGCACGAATCATTTCCATTGATTACAAAGAGTGGAGAGGATGCATCCAAAAGCCAAAGTATAGCCAAGCTTTTCTTTGGCTTATATGGCTATATTTTTAGTATAACCTCACGAAAAACAGATTTCACCTTGTATATAAGGAACCACTCTATTTTAGAAAATGTTACTTTAGAAATTTTGAGATGGTATGTATGATTCATCATATCCTGAAATTAAATGCTTTACTAGAAGGTGGCGGCATGAGAGAATATCCACCTGCACTGCATCTCAATCTGTATGTTATTTTGTTGTTTTCTTTTTCCTTTTTTGTTTGCTTATTTTATGGAGGAACGGTTTAGGAAATGAGGTTTGCTTGAAAATGTATCATGATTCATGCAACTTACCAAAAAAGAACATAATCAAATGAGGTTTTTCTTATCCGACATGTCCAAATCAATAATCAATGGGCTGTTACACATGGAACATAAAAGAAGTTGAGATGTCAAATATGCAGTCAATAATTGAGGTTGACTTGGTGGTGCATATTGGAAAAGGCCCAAAAATATTTGAGATGGCCCAAGTCAATAATTTAAAAGTAATTGGAAAAGGCCCAAATCTAGAAACGCAGACAGGTCCAAGAAATGTTACTTTATATACACAACAGCAATGGGCATAAAAGTAAAAACTTGTATTAGGGTAAATTTCGACTTTTTTTTTTTTAGCACTATTGAGAAAAATAAAGCAACAGTTGCCACTGGTTTGAAAATAATGTGGTAACTACCATTTCCACCACTATTAGTGGCGGAACAGATAGATTTTCAGTTCTGCCAAAAACGGCCCATTTTACGCACTAAACGTGGTTAATTAGTATTAAAAATCTTGTTCCGCCACTACTAGTGGCGGAACATGTTAAAATATTTCATTAAAGATTAACATGGCTCATGAATGGACAATTAGCGTAAAAATTGAAGAATTACTATGTTCCGCCATTATTAGTGGCGGGACAGTGTAATTAGTAACGGTTTTTCTGAAAGAACCGTTACTAAAAGTGTAATTAGTAACGGTTTTTCTAAAAAAACCGTTACTAATATTTGTATTTAGTAACGGTTTTACTGAAAGAACCGTTACTAATAGTATCGTTAGCAACGGTTTTTATGAAAGAACCGTTACTAAGAGTGTATTTAGTAACGGTTTTTTTTAAGAACCGTTACTAATAAAGTACCATGGCCATTATTTATTTATTTTGGGCTTTAATTACACTATTAGTAACGGTTCTTGAAAAAAACCGTTACTAAATACACTATTAGTAACGGTTTTTTTCCTAAAAACCGTTACTAATTATACTATTAGTAACGGTTTTTTCAGAAAAACCGTTACTAATTACACTGTTCCGCCACTAATAGTGGCGGAACATAGTAATTCTTCAATTTTTACGCTAATTGCCCATTCATGAGCCATGTTAATCTTTAATGAAATATTTTAACATGTTCCGCCACTAGTAGTGGCGGAACAAGATTTTTAATACTAATTAACCACGTTTAGTGCGTAAAATGGGCCGTTTTTGGCAGAATTGAAAATCTATCTGTTCCGCCACTATTAGTGGCGGAACACAGGTTGTTCCGCCACTAATAGTGGCGGAAATGGTAGTTACCACATTATTTTCAAACCAGTGGCAACTGTTGCTTTATTTTTCTCAATAGTGCTAAAAAAAAAAAAAGTCGTAAATTTCGTATGAAATATTCGGGCCATCTTTCCAAATAAAAAAAAAAATTAGTAATGAAATATATAATATTTACATTTAAACCAAATCCTACAACAGATTGATAATAATCAAGAGCCCAAATAATTATATCTACTAGCATTATTCCATCATATTTGCATTATGCGATTATTCCCAAGTGACAAATTATATAAACCTTATTGAGTTAATTGCCTTGATGTCTCTACTCTTCAATTGATTATTAGTTATTACGTACTATGCAAAATACTCAAAATTAAACAAAAATGAATGGCAGATTGATCTTTCTCTAACTCCTAAATAAAACATGCTGAAATAAAAATAAAAAAACACAATCAAGCAATACATGAAACGATAATAACAAGCAGAGCAGCATTACTAAAGAAAAGAGTGGCTTCAAATTTTAAAAACACTGACTTGGAAACACCCAAACCGGCCGCCCATTGCCTTCCAAATCTTCACCCATCAATTCAACCGACCCCAAATAAAACTCCCATTGGCTTCTCCACCCACGAACCCCCGCTCATAAACTCATTATCTACATCATACTGATATATAAAATCCCACTCAATTCCAGAATAAAATTTGGATCCACAGAGTGTGAGCCTTATTCACTTCAACCCATCTTTTAGCCTCAAAATGAGCCATTCCACCAAAATTATTCACTTCAACCCATCTTTTAGCCTCAAAAACCCACCGACACAAAGTGTGAGCCTTGAGTATAAGTTCGTCTCCAGAGCTAATAAGATACGGTGGGATGTTAAACACGAGCGGAGCCGCCAAAAATATTACTCTTGATTCTGGAAAAAGGTCAATAATGGTGAGTCTGTATGCACTGTGAGAGCCCCTTGCATTTAGGAGAGCGTAAAGTCTTCCCTTCAAGAAGACCATGTGATTGAAATTGAGATCGGGGTTCCTTAGATTTGTCACTTTCCAGTATTTGTCGCCTCTTTTGCGGAATTCAAAGGAGGAGTTGTAAATTTCAAACAGAAGGAAAGTGCATTGGGGTGACGTGGGGTTATCGGAAAAAATTATGTTGATTTTTTCGGGCGGTCTGTCGGTTTTCGGTAAAAGGATTTCGTTTTGGGTGAAGACGTGACGGAGAGTTATGTGGCCATCATCATCAGCCATGGCGAGATAGCCATGGCTGAAATTGAGGAGCTTACGATTGCCCCATGATAAAAACGGTGGTACATTGTAATAATGATGGATTCTAGTCCTAGTCATGACAGGAAGAAGGAGAATAGGGGATTGAGAGATTAGGGTTTGGGCAGAAGTGATCACAACAGAGCGTCAGCCAGTGCAAGTGTTGCGGATAGAATAGAAATCAGCCAGCGAGTTCAAACACTTGACAATGCAGCGGATCATATCGTCAGGAAGAAATCTCCAGTCTCTCGTTTCTTCAGCAGAACGGCCACGGCCGTCAGAAGCTTGATCGAGCTTGTTATTGTTAGGGTAGTTCAGGGTTGCGTTTTCTGTGGATTGAGAACTACGGGTTGAGATGGTGGCTGAGATGATTCCATTTTTGCTCGAATTGATCCGATCAATCTCTGGTACAAGAAAGAGGAGTGAGTGAGAAGAGAGTGTGAGAGCAGGGTCAACGGTTAATAATATGGGACAATGGTACTGTAGCACGACTGTTCACGACGAGATCTAATAACAACATATATAATTTAGAGAAAAGCTCACTTTTGCCCCCTGAACTTTTCAAAATTGTTCAACTTGCCCCTTGAACTTTTTTTTGCACACTTTTGCCCTCTAAACTCTTCCAAATGTTCAACTTGCCCCCTCCATCCAGTTAAATGCCCAGTCAGCAGTTAACTGATTGCGTGGCATGCTGACGTGGCAAGTAACCTCTTCCCTTTCTTCTCTTCCCTTCCTTCTCTTCGCTCCTGACTCTTCTCCTTCGCTCTCTTCTCCTTCGCTCATTCGCTCTCCTCTCCTTCGCTCCTTCGCTCTCCTCTGTCTCTGTCTCTCCTTCGCTCTCTTCTCTGTCTCTTCGCGCCCCACTCGACGCCGCACGCCCACGCCCACGCCGCCGCCAGCCCTCAACGCACTGGCGAATCTTGTTCGGATACCTTTCGTATCGGTTCTTAAAAATAACCGATATAAAACGCACATAATCAGCAACGGTTCCTTCAAACAACCGTTACAAAATTAAACACTTTTCGTATCGGTTTTCAAAAAATAACCGATACAAAATAGTAACGGTTCCTTCTAAAGAACCGTTACAGATTTACATTCTTCCAAAATACCTGCTTCGCTTCATCGTCCCTTCACTTCGCTCTCTTCTCCTTCGCTCTCCTGTCTCTGTCTCTCCTTCGCTCTCTTCTCTGTCTCTTCGCGCCCCACTCGACGCCGCACGCCCACGCCCACGCCCACGCCCACGTCGCCACGCCGTCAGCCACCTCTCCTCCTCCTCTTCTCTCTCCACTCGAAACCCTAAATTTCCGAAAATTCAAAATCGGTCGATGAAGCAGCTACATTCAGGTCAGTAGGTCATAATTGCTCGCACAAATCTGAATTTCATAACTGATTTTGGGTTTTAATTTGTTGAATTTATTGACTCTTGAAGTGCTTGTTACTCTTTAGGGCTTAGGTCTTGTTGTTGGTACGTCTGATTTTATTGGTACGGTACCTACATTCTGTCTAGAATGACATAAAAATTACAGATGATCATAATAAATTACTAATATATTCTTATGAACTAAGAATTTAATGATAGATTATTGTGAAATTTGGCAATTTTATGCATTGAAATACCGATTCTCTGACCTAGAACCTGGAAGAAATTGCGCCAGGCAAAGTAAAAAGGCCTTTTGCAATTTAGGCACAATACAAGTGCCTCTTGCAATGTAAACAATATATATAATTTCTGAACCCGTTTTTAAGTAAAATCAGACTATATTTCAGTATAAATCATACAGAAAGAAACCAAATCAATCGAGAACGAAAAAGAATAATAATTAGGGTGAATATGGGTGGAGTTATGGTAAAAAAAAAAATTATGACACATTATTTTGTAGATAATGGTGATCATGGTGAATATGGATGGAGTTATGAAGAGGGGAATGCATATTTGTGTCCTCATTGTGCTAGAAAATGCTTGCTGCTTCATGCAAAAACCCAAAAAAATAATGGTCGAGCATTTTACAAATGCCAACTTTGCGAGCACTTTGCTTGGTGTGACGATATTGCCTTCGCACCAATCCACCTCAAGTACCAAGTTCAACGCTTCGAGAAGAGATTTGAAGAATTTGAAAAGATGCAAAGACAGAGATTTGAAGAAGTTGAAAAGAATTTGAAAAGATTAATTATGTTGTTGTTTATGTTGTGTGTTATAATTAGTATTGTAATTATGCGATTATGAGAATAATTTATATTAGGGTTTAGGGTTTAGAGTTTAAAGTATATGTGATGTTGTATGTTTAGGGTTTGCGGTTTGGAGTTTAGTGTCTATGTGATGTTGTATGTTTAGGGTTTAGGGTTTGGAGTTTAGGGATATATGCGATTATGGAATATGATGTTGTATAGGAGTAATTATGCGATTATGCGAACGTCACAAATGTTGTATATAAAACCAAAATAATGCATAAGTAAGTCCTTACAAAACATAAAAATATTAAAATGTCACAAAATACATAATTAAGTCCTTACAAAACATAAAATAAAATTCAAGCCTTAACATTCAACAAATCTAATTGTGTGGCGTCTGATTCGAAGATTCCCCAGTAGATGACGTCCTAAAATTATAAATACACATTAAAAAAATTGTATATAAAAATTAATTATACGAATTGAATGTAAATATTAATACCTGCTCTTTTTTATAGGACAAGTACTTTTATTATGACCCGTTTCGCGGCAAACACTACACTTTATTATTTGACCTGATTTCGATAGTTTTGAAGCTGATGGTTTAGGCACTACACCTTGTTCACGTCGAGCATGTTTTTTAGGCCTACCCGGCATCTTTCTTTTCGATGGAGGTAGCGGAGGATCAATTCCCGTTTTGGGCCAATCTTGCTTACCGATAACCGGTACCATAAAATGAGAATAAATTGCGCGGTGAGTTTCTTTTTTAAAACAATCCGACACATAATGAATCGGGTCCTCGCCCTTGTTAAATATAGCACAAATGGCATGAGAACAAGGAATACCGGAAATATTCCAAACCCTACAAGAACACGTACGATTTCTAATATCAACCACATACGTGTATTCTTTGATT
Source organism: Juncus effusus (assembly GCA_027726005.1). Taxonomy (NCBI): domain Eukaryota; kingdom Viridiplantae; phylum Streptophyta; class Magnoliopsida; order Poales; family Juncaceae; genus Juncus; species Juncus effusus. The sequence goes on from CM050895.1 coordinate 7,727,904, forward strand.
TCCCCTTTTTCATTTGTCAAATTTTGAGTTACCTCATAACCGTCTGACCCATTCCAAATTAAATGACAATTTCTATTCCAACTAATATAGTTTTTTAATTTCTCAAAAATATTAGGGCAAATCAAATGCTGGTACTTCTCACTTTCATGTGCGAGTTTTGCTATTCTCGACATAACCATGCGTCTAATCTCTTCTAGCATGGTTATTATTGGCTTATGTCTCGAATCCTTTATCCAATTATTGAATATTTCCGACATATTATTATCAACTATGGCGCCCTTACAACAATCCTTAAAATATGCGAGACACCAATGCTTTGGATTTGTCTTTAAAAGATCATCTGCTGCCTCGACCGATACATCCCGAATGAACGCCATATTCTCTAAATATTGGGATTCGGTATATGACCAAGCACATAACCAAAATAATTTCTTCAAATTTCCAGTGCCATATCGCTTGCTCCAATTGCTATATATGTGTCGGGCGCACATTCTATGCTCCGCGTGAGGTAAAAACTGCTCGATTGCTATACGTAATCCCTACAAAGAAATACAAACATAATTAAGAAATTATATTTAATAATAAATAATTTAATCACGAGAAATAAAATAACACATACATTTTGTTGATCACTAAGTACAACCCATTGATAACCTGATCTCATATCTAAATCGTTCGCCAACAAATTTAAAAACCAACTCCAATTATCCTTATTTTCTACATCCACAACAGCCCATGCAATGGGATACATTTGATCATTAGCATCTCTTCCAACTGCAGAAAGTATCTCAAATTTTATGGGTCCTTTCGAAAAACATCCGTCTAACCCAATCATTTTTCTACAACCACTTAAAAACCCTTTCTTACACGCACCAAAACAAATATAAATTCTATAAAAACGGGGTCGTTCATCCCCTTGATTTCGGTTTACATTTATCCGTACGGTGTTGTCTCTATCTGCTTCTAACAAATCTTGTGCGTAATCCCAAATTTTTCCATATTCTTCGGAATAATTTCCTAAATATTTTCTCATTGCCTTCAATTTTGCTCTTCTACATTGACTTATCGTCACATTAACACCCATCTCGTTTCTTATTATTTTTTGCATTTCTACCGATTTCCATCCCGGATGCGATCTAATTCTTTCTTCATATCTATTAGCAAGAAGAGTTGATGTTACCTGACTACACTTAAAAGTAGGAGGACACGTGTGTTGAGAATGAAAAGTTTTTACTACAAAATATTGTTTTCTGCTATTTAACGAGGCAAATACAACCCATGGGCAACCAGGATTTTTACATACCGCTCTCACTCTATCTGGGTCATTTTTCACAAATTTAATATCTTTTAAATTTTTAACCGCATAATTCTTAACGGCGGTCTTAAATTCCGAAGCTCCCGGAAATATTTGTCCAAGATCAAATTCGGTACAATGACTTTGTTCCATATCCAATGGATACATAAAATTTAGGGGTTCTTCTTCGCTATTATCGTCATCTTCGGTTGAAAAAGAAAATTCGCTATCCTCATCTTCAACATCCTCTTCAAAACCTTCCCTTCCGCCATACACATCAATCGCCAAAGTATTCGATTCATCACTACAAATTGTCCCAACAAAATCTGTATTCTCGTTTTCACTCAAGTGTTCCACATACAGCTTAATACTCTTTGTTTTGGTAAAATTAGCGAACATTTCCCGAACCGAATCATCCGAATATACAATTTGTAGTATATTATTTTCCGGCCTCTTATAATACAACTTCGAAATATTACACACACCTAATTCCTCTTCTATCATGGATTTAAGATTGGTGTATGTTAAAACATCTTCAAAATCCCCCAATTCATTATCTTGACCATCGACATACTCCCAAACGGAATCAGTCAATACAAATGAACCATTATAATATCCTAAAATAGCAATCCGTGTACATCTTTAAGGTGCAAATAATTAGAGGTTGCTGCCTAATTAATAAAAAAAATTACCCGTTAATTAAATAAATTACTCAAATTAGCCAATTTACTATGAGCAATTTAGGAAAAAAATAGCACTAATTTATTGAAATTAGAATTGTAGAAACAAAATAAATAGACATGAGAGGAAAATGTACCAATTAATGGAGCAAATTCGGACCGATTTTGAATTTTCGGAAATTTAGGGTTTCGAGTGGAGAGAGAAGAGGAGGAGGAGAGGTGGCTGACGGCGTGGCGGCGTGGGCGTGGGCGTGCGGCGTCGAGTGGGGCGCGAAGAGACAGAGAAGAGAGCGAAGGAGAGACAGAGACAGGAGAGCGAAGGAGCGAAGGAGAAGAGAGCGAAGTGAAGGGACGATGAAGCGAAGCAAGTATTTTGGAAGAATGTAAATCTATAACGGTTCTTTAGAAGGAACCGTTACTATTTTGTATCGGTTATTTTTTGAAAACCGATACGAAAAGTGTTTAATTTTGTAACGGTTGTTTGAAGGAACCGTTGCTGATTATGTGCGTTTTATATCGGTTATTTTTAAGAACCGATACGAAAGGTATCCGAACAAGATTCGCCAGTGCGTTGAGGGCTGGCGGCGGCGTGGGCGTGGGCGTGCGGCGTCGAGTGGGGCGCGAAGAGACAGAGAAGAGAGCGAAGGAGAGACAGAGGAGAGCGAAGGAGAAGAGTCAGGAGCGAAGAGAAGGAAGGGAAGAGAAGAAAGGGAAGAGGTTACTTGCCACGTCAGCATGCCACGCAATCAGTTAACTGCTGACTGGGCATTTAACTGGATGGAGGGGGCAAGTTGAACATTTGGAAGAGTTTAGGGGGCAAAAGTGTGCAAAAAAAAGTTCAGGGGGCAAGTTGAACAATTTTGAAAAGTTCAGGGAGCAAAAGTGAGCTTTTCTCTATAATTTATTTTCTAATAACAATATATACATAACAGTATATATAATTTATTTTCTAATAACAGTATATATATAAAAAGTGAAAATTGTATATAAAATAAGAAAAACAATATATAAAAGTAAAAAATAAAAAATACACAAAAAATAAATAACAGTATATAAAATGGTAAAATAATATATAAAATGAAAAAACAATATATAAAATGAAAAAAATAGTATATCTACAATACTATAGTACAGTCGTGATATAGTGCTGTCGTATTTACACATTTCCCTAATAATATTTCGAACAGAGTCAAAGGCCCACTCGCTAATAAAAAACAATATAAGGGTATTTTGGTAATTATTTTAGTTTATATTCAGTCCTCTACGAGACAATAATATTTCCAAAAGAGTCAAAATGGCCACTAATCAGAAAATAATACAAGGGTATTTTGGTAACTTTCCCTTTTCTAGGCTGAGTCTGAGTGGCCTTGCTGATTCAATTCCCGCTTCCTTATCGTGAAGAAAAGCTTCACAAATGGAGATGATTAAATTCTCCCGTTTCGGCCTCCCATCCTCTCCAGTCCTATCGTCCAGTACTGGAGGGCTTTCGTCTGTTGGGACTCTCGCGCCCTTTTCTTCTTCTCCTCTACTCGTGCTTCCTTCTTACCAATCAAGCTCCAAGAGAAACAATGAACGCTCACACAGGCGATTGTATGCATCTTCAGAAGGTTATTTAGTTCAATTTCCCCCTTTTTTTTTCTTTGGTAAAAACCAATGGAAATATGATAGATGTGTTACTGTTTGGCGAATTTATAACAAAAACCGTGAAAATGTAACGAATTTCACATTTTGATTCATGATTGGATTTGTAAGGATATGTATTTTGTTTACTGTACGGTTGGCCATCGTAAATATGCAGTCTATCTGCAATTTTTTGTTTTATTGTACCATCTTTTGGAATTAGAAAAATAAAATCAATCCTCCCTTTGTGTTTTTTTTGTTTCGCTGATTTCCTTTAATTTGAATTATTTTTGCAGGAGTGCCAAATGAATTAGTTGAAGATTCGAAGTTTGTTCCATTAAATGCTGAAGAACCCGTATTTGGACCGCCAGTAAGTGCGACTTGTTTTTGTCCTGACCATAATTTATTTTCCAAAAAACTATTATGTAAATGCGTCATTTTTATTCCTAAAAAAAAATGCGTCCTTTTAGAAAACTGGATCGTATATTTTGTTCATTCCTTTTATTTTACATCATTGCCATATCATTAATTGTGATATATATATGAGTAATAGGCACTTTTGCTTCTAGGATTTGAAGCTGATGAAACCGAAAAGGTACCTCTCTCTCTTTCTTTCCCTCTCTACAAAAAATTCTCCCTTAAATTGTGGATTAAAAATTTCACGCAAGACTTTGATCTACATATATTCTTCGACAGATTCAGAAATTTCTGAAAGAGCTAGACGGAAACTTCTTAAAGGTAATAATTTTCCGACGATGCAAATTTTTCACGGAAGGATTTTGATCCAATCAAATTTCGTCAGCATAAATTATTTTGGTTATGCATCTGTACATTCCATTTCTAGTTAATTTTTCATATAATTGCCTTTGTTAAGCTCAAAATCAAATCATTAATATTGGTTAATCATCACAAACAAGACCAAAATAAGGCAAAAAGTAACACACCTCAACAAAATAATATTTAAATTAAATAACTAAATTCATGGCTGACAGCTGTCAGTATTTTTGTTAGTAGGTGATTCATTGCACAGAAGAAATGATTAAAAATACACTTTGGAACGCTATCCAAACTGAGCAACCAAATCTATCCACTGTGAAGGTTATATCCCTATTTTATTTTTTCAGAAATTAACCCTACTTAATAAATTAATCTCTCTTTATTTGAGCCGAAATATGTGTTGTAAATAATTCAGATTGCAGAATCATTGCCAAGAATATGTTTCTTTTCCGGCTTATCTGGCGAGGAGATGATGATGTTCATTGACGCATTTCCTGAAACCGGTAATCAAATAAAACCAAAATCTATATTATATGCGTAACATTTAAACTATAATAGATATATTATTTAGGTAAAAGTTTTGTGTTCTGTTTTTTAGGGTTGAAACCGGCTGTTTTTGCAGCAATGGTACCAAATAGTGCTGACAAGTTGCTGCAAGAAGTAATTGAAGAGATAATGGGCGATCATGAATTGCTGGTTCGTAAATTTTGCTCAATGATTATTCCAAACTTTGCTCTTTTTTTGTTTTGTTTTTGTAATTGAAAGTCCTCTTTATTTCTTTTTGTAGACCGGTAGAAACCAGACTAGCTAGAAAGCTGCATTGTTGGAGAGACTTCTTTTGGCAGTGATAACTGTACAAATGAAGAAACATGATGTATTAGAACTGGGCACGTGTATTGTCATTTTTACGTAATTTTTAGGATGTTGCATATTGGAATTAAAGATTGTCTTCATGAAAATAAATTAATTTGGTCCTTGAACTCTGTATGAGTTTTCTGTGCTGAAATATATAAACTAATGTAACAATTGTATAACTGTTCAAAATTGTTTTCTTTGTTATTATTATTATTATTTATCTTTGATTTTAAAACATAAATACGTTCAAGAGCTTGAATGGCCTTTGTTTCAAACAATGTTGCAAAAACCTTCATTAATTCCATATTATGTTCATATCAGCATTTAGCCCTTCGAAAAATTTAGTCCTTTATGGGCCTTTGTCATATTGGTCGGCCTCAAACAACGTTTCAAAAATCTTAATTAATTCCATATTATTTTTCTGAATAGTATTTAGCTCTAAGAAAAAATAACTTAGTCTTTTCTGGGCCTTTGTCACATTGGTCGGCCTCTCTGGTGATCCATATAAGCAAGCAAAAGAGAACTTTACGAAAATACCCTTGTCTTAATTTCTCTTATTTAACTAGAGAGAGGAAAGGTGAAAAGAGGAAAAAAAAAAAAAAGGTAAATCTCGTTCTAGATCACTCAACTTTAAAAAATGATCACATAAGTTACTTAATTTTTAATTGTCTCGTAGGTCACTAAATTTTCAAAAATTATCAAATAGGTCATCCAACTTTCAATTGTCCCCAATAGATCACTCAACTTTTAAAAAATGACCAAATAAGTCACCCGGTTAATTGAAATTTGAGTGACCTATTTGATTATTTTTGAAAGTTGATTGACCTATAAGAGACAATTGAAAGTTGAGTGACATATTTGATAATTTTTGAAAGTAGAGTGATCTATACCGGACAATTGAAAATTGAGTGACTTATGTAGTCATTTTCGAAAGTTGAGTGACTTGTGATTAATTTTACCAAAAAAAAAAAAGAACATTGAACATTGACTCTCCTCACACTCTTTCTCACTCACTCTCATTCAGTCATTCTCACTCGTACCCAAACCCAAGAATTGCAAGGAACATGGCGAACAGATCTGTTAGAGTAGTGTATATAGGAGTACCTTATTGTAGCAATTGTAGAGATTGTATTGTAGAGATGTATCGATTAATTGTAGAGTAGATTAGGTAGATAACTAACTCTATAAATAGAGTATCCATGTAAAGCCTAATTCATTCAATCAATTCTAATAATCATAATTAACCAATCTTCTCTCTCCTCTTACTTTCAACATGGTATCACAGCAATCTCATTGCGTCTGCTTATAAATCTCTTCAATCTCCTCTTTTCTTCTTTTTTCTCTATTCAATCCACCAATATCAAGAAAGCAGCAATCTTGCGCTTCTTGATCTTCTCCACTACTCCATCTACTCAAACTTAGAGCAATTCATAGAATCTTGAGTAAGATCTTGACTGAATTCCATCAAGAATCAGTCAAGAAACCAGAATTAAGGTGTGATTGGGGCAATCAGAGAGTTATTGGGGTTACTTCTTAGCTAAATTCATCAAGAATTTGGTTCCAACAAGAAGTCAGAAGAAGAATGTTGTGGGCAGAAGAGTATTCCGAGTGTTTTCAGATCTCATCAACCTTCAAATCAGCACAATCGAGCAAGATTAGAGTCTGATCTGATCCAATTCACAAACCAAAGTATTCTTTCATGCCTCAGTATCAGCTTCATCGCCAACCAGAGTAAATCAGAGGAGCTATCTCCTGTTTCAGGGTCCTCCACTCTGATTTCATCTCAACAGTTGCGATTTAGTGTTGTGTCATCACAGGCAAAGAAGGAAAAGCGACAGAAAGACAAACACAAGCACAAGAAACCCAAGAAAGCTTGTTACTAACCTGATTCAGCAGTTTCTCATCATTATCAGGTCGAATCCTTTTCAATTCTTCTTCAATGGCCTCTGATAACCCCAAAATCATCACCTTCATGAATCAACTCTCAACCAAACTCGATGGGACAAATTTCCTGGTCTGGAAATCACAAGTCGAACCAATCCTTCTAGGATATGGTTTGGCTTCCCACATTGATCCCCAGTTCTCACCCCCACCAATCGAAATTACGATTCCAGCCAGCACAGAAGGAGGACAAGCTCGCACTGAGGTAAATCCTAAATTCACAACTTGGTGCCAGCAAGACTGCATGGTCCTCGGATGGCTCCGAACGACCATGACAGACAACGTTCTCAGTCAGCTTGTACACTGCACGACCTCTGCATTGGTCTGGCAAACCCTCAACCAGCTGTACAACTCGACGACACTGGCAAAACTTCTCGAACTGTTCCTGAAACTAAGCACCACGAAGAAACAGGACCAATCGTGCAGTGATTATTTTCGACAGATGAAAGGATTTGCAGATCAGCTCGCCCTGATCGGACAAAAAATTGATGAAACACTCTTGGTTCTTTTTGTCCTTGGGGGATTGGGATCTGAATACAACGGGTTTGTTACTGCAATCACAACTCGCTCTGAACCTCTTTCGCTCTCTCAACTTCATGGATATCTGCTGGGACACGAGCAGAGGATCGAGCAGCAAAACTCAGAGGCAACAATGGCATTAGTAGCTTCGAGAACCTCTTCGATGAGAACGATGAGTTCTGTCGTGCCGCTCTCCATTTCCCCTTTTAATCAGATCTCTCCGGTTCCGTCCTCTTCGTATTTGGGCCAGCAACCAAATGGGCTTGCACCTCTTCAAATGGGCCAACCCATTTCCACCCAGCAGCCCACTGCACATATGGGCCAGCAACTACTTCCTTCTCCGCTCTCTCAAATGGGCTTAGTTTTGGGCCTTGGACCCGGCCCGTAACATTTCTTAAAACCGATGTGTGAGGCCTTTGCGGCCCAGTCTGTCAAATCAAATAATTTTCGTGGGCGCGGCAAACGAGGACGAGGCGGGCATAATAATAATAATAATAATAATAATAATAATAATAATAATAATAATTAGAATAATAATAACTATAATAATAAAAACAAAGGAGGAAGGTGTCAAATTTGCTGACACTCTCAATTGCCCCGAACGTTTCACCCGTCATCCTCCAATGGCCCTTCTCGCCGAACCGTTCGGTAGATCGTCCGACGGGTGGTATTTGGACTCAGGAGCGTCCAATCACATGACGGCCGACCTCAACTCCCTCACCTCCTACCGTCCTTACTCAGGTAGTGAGCTTATAAGAGTCGGAAATGGGGCAGGAATCCCTATTCAAAATATTGGCGAAACAACCCTCACTTGTACAAACGGTCTTATAACCCTCAAAAATATATTTCATGTCCCCAAAATTATGAAAAATGTCATAAGTATATCCCAACTAACGCATGAGAATAATATTACTCTTGAATTTAATCCATTTGATTGCTTAATAAAGGATCAGACTTCTAACAAGATTTTGCATCGTGCGGTTCTTGATAACGGTCTTTATCGCCTCTTCAAGCGACCGAATGGAATAAATCGACCTTCCGCATTTCTCGGCGAACACACTTCAGCCGACTTGTCGCATAGGCGACTTTGTCACGTTTCTTTTCCCATTATTAAACATTTAATTTCGCAAAATGAAGTGTTGTTTTCTAATAAACGGTTGGAGTTTTGTAATGCGTGTTGTGAAGGCAAGGCTCCCAAATTACCATTTAATAAAATTGCTTCTCATTCTTCTTTACCACATGAAGTAGTGCACTCGGATGTATGGGGACCGGCTCCAATTCTCTCTCAATCCGGAATGCGTTATTTTGTGCACTTTACCGATGATTACTCACGTTACATGTGGATTTATTTTCTCTCCTCCAAAGACCAAGTGTCTCAAGTCTTTAGTCTCTTTAAAACACAAGCCGAAAACCTTCTCTCATGCTCCATTAAAACACTTCAAACCGATGATGGGACGGAATACAAACCCAGTGTGCGCCTCTACCCTTCTATTACCCATATCACCACATGCGCCTACACCCCGGAGCAAAATGGACTTGCTGAACGAAAACATCGCCATATCGTAGAATTAGCTCTCTCCACCATGGCTCAAACCTCTATTCCACTTTGGTTTTGGGACGACATGTTCTATAATATTGTCTATCTCATTAACCGATTACCAAATACCTCCAACCCGCAAAAATCTCCATTTGAAACACTCTTCCACAAAGAACCTGATTACAACTTCATGCGAGTTCTAGGGTGCTTGTGTTTTCCCTATACGCGACCTTACAATTCACATAAGTTACAAAATCGGTCTCTTCCATGTGTGTTTCTTGGATACGCACCAAACCAAAAAGGGTACAAATGTCTTCATCTCCCGACAAACAAGATCTGCTTGAGTTGCCATGTAATCTTTAATGAAACCTATTTTCCTTTTATGCATGAACAGACTCCCACCTCTTTCCAAACCTCTCCACCTCCAACTCAAACAACTCTCACACTTTTCTCCTCACATCCTTCCCATGTGAGTTCTTCCCCATCTATTGAGGCCTCTCAATCCTCACTCGACGGTTCTCAACCCACGAGTGCAGGTGCTCCTCCTTCTACCTCTTCCATACCACCGCAATCCTCCCATCCGATGGTAACTCGCACGCATGGCAACACAAGGCGAACACGAAAATTTCCTGATCATGTCACATATAGAACCACCAAACACCCCATTCCAACCACGCTATCCGAACAAGAGAGTGAACCAACATGCTTTACCAACGCCAATAAGGACCCAAAATGGCGTACCGCCATGGAAACCAAGTTCAATGCACTTCTCGAAAACAGGACATCTTGTTCCCTCTCATTCATCTCAAAATCTCGTTGGGTGTAAATGGGTGTTTAAGGTGAAAAGAAATGCGGATGGCTCGGTAGAACGTTACAAGGCGCGGCTCGTAGCAAAAGGCTATCACTAAGAAGAAGTGATTGATTACACCGAGACGTTTAGCTCCGTAGTTAAACCAACCACTATTCGTGTAGTTCTTACCCTCGTCTTGTCAAAAGGATGGCCAGTGCGACAACTCGACGTGAACAATGTCTTTCTCAACGGGAATCTCGAAGAAACGGTGTTCATGCAACAACCCCCTGGCTTTGTAGATGATTCAAGACCAAACCATGTTTGTCTCCTCTAAAAGGCCCTTTACGGGCTCAAACAAGCTCCACGTGCCTGGGTCACAAAGCTCAAGCGTGCTCTTTTCAATCTTGGTTTTGCTGGCTCTCGAACTGATACTTCCCTCTTTATTCGGTTTCAAGGCAACGAACTTTTAACACTATTAGTTTATGTTGACGATATCCTGATAACAAGAAGTAATCCGGTCACAGTCGAGCAACTCATCCAGGATCTAAATGCCCAATTCTCCTTCAAAGATCTTGGCTCTCTTCATTACTTTCTTGGCATTGAGGCACAAAGGGTGCAAGACGGGATTCTATTATCTCAACCCCAATACATCTTGAATCTTCTTAAGAAGGCCAAGATGGAAGGTGCTAAACCGTGCTCTTCTCCCATGGCTGCTGGAGAACAACTCTCCAAACTAAAAGGAAACCAAATGGAGGATCCAAAACTATACCGAAGCACGGTTGGCACACTTCAATACGCGACAATCACAAGACCAGAAATTTCCTTTGCGGTAAACAAAGTTTCTCAATTCATGCACTCACCGACCGACATTCATTGGGGAGTTGTTAAGCGCATCTTGCGATATCTCAAAGGCACAATAACTCATGGTCTTCTTCTTCATTCCTCTCCATCTCTACGACTCCAAGCCTTCTCTGATGCGGATTGGGCTGGTTGTCCAGACGATAGACGATCCACGACCGGATATTGTATTTTTCTTGGTCCCAACTTAGTTTCGTGGAGCGCAAAGAAGCAGGCAACGGTAGCTCGTTCTAGCACCGAAGCGGAATATCGCAGTCTTGCTATGGCTACCGCGGAACTTGTGTGGATACAATTCCTACTACGCGAACTCCACATCCTTCAAAAGGAAGTCCATATTCTATGGTGTGATAACATTGGAGCTACATATCTTGCTATCAACCCAATGTTTCATGCGCGCACGAAGCACATCGAGACTGATTATCATTTCGTACGCGAGCTAATCGAGCTTCGAACTCTTCAAGTTCGGTTCATAAGCACCAAGGATCAGATTGGACATCCTTACAAAGGGACTCACAGCACCTCATTTTACTCGACTACGTGACAAGCTCACCGTGTTCAGACCCGACTAGACTTGAGGGAGTTGTTAGAGTAGTGTATATAGGAGTACCTTATTGTAGCAATTATAGGGATTGTATTGTAGAGATATATCGATTAATTGTAGGGTAGATTAGATAAATAACTAACTCTATAAATAGAATATCCATGTAAAGCCTAATTCATTCAATCAATTCTAATAAACATAATTAACCAATTTCTCTCTCCTCTTACTTTCACAAGATCAATGCGAAGAAAACTAGAATCATCTCAGCCACCATCTCAATCCTTAAATGCAAGAGAAGAAGATGTTTATACAACCCTCTCGCTTGTACAAAGCCCTAACCAGCTTGATCGAGCTTCTTCTTCGAAGAAGAAGCGAGGGACTGGAGATCACTTCCTGACGACGTGATCCGCTGCGTCGCCAAGTGCTTGCACTCACTAATAGATTTCTATTCGTTCCGTAATGCTATGGTTCCTTCTGCCCAAACCCTAGCCTCTCAATCCCCTGTTCTCTTTCTCTCTGTCGATACCAGGATCTATCATACAAAGGAGACAACAACTGATCATTGGATTCAACCCAACTCGATTCTAAGTCTAATTCGTCTGATTCTGAATCCGAATTTGATTCCAGTTTTAGGAACCATACAACAAAGGTAATTATGGATTTAAACAGTAGAAAATCTTACAAAGTACCTCCTTTTTTTTATCATGGGGCAATCATAATATCCTGGCTATCTTGCCATGGGTGATGATGAAGGTCGTGTATCGCTTCGTCACATTTTCACCCAAAACGAGATAATTTTACCGAAAACCAAAAGAACGCTCGATGATCGCAACATAATTTTTTCCGACGAACCCTCTTCCCCTAATTGCATTTTTCATCTATTTGGAAAGCATCATTCCACCTTTGAATTTTGCAAAAAAGGCGACCAACGTTAGAAGATAGCGAAGCTAAAGAAGACCAAAATCAAGGATATGGTTTTCTTCAAGGGAAGACTTCACGGGCTAGATATTCAAAGAGGTCATTCCCATGCAAGACTCGCCTAAATTGATCTCATTCCAAAAAAAAATACAATTCTCCATTCGACTCAAAAGTAAGGATCCATCGGTTGTTGTTAGCTCTGAAGACGAACTTATACTTATGGTACCTGATGACGCCGTTAAGCCGTTTTCATACCGGTTTGAGTTTAAGTTAGGGGGTCGAGCTCAACGGTTGGTTCGAATAAATAATTTAGGGTGGAAAGGCCGTTTTCCGTTCGTACGGGGAGATGACCGCCTCTCTGGATCCGAATTCTGAATTTGGAATCGAGCCGAATTTTAACTATTGCTTTGATCCAATGGAACAAGATATGAGAGGGTTTTCTATGGTGGATGGGAGCGAATGGAGTTTGTTTGTGCATTCGGTTGATTTGATTGGTGAAAATCCGGAAATTAGTGGCCGGCCGGTTTGGGTATTTCCAAGTCAATGCCGAAAGTATTATGTTGTTACTCTTGTAATTTATTGCTTTGTTATGGGATTTAGTTTTGTTGTTATTTTGTTTTGGGCTTGGAGAAAGATCAATATCAATCTGCTGAGTCGTAGTTAATTTGCAAGTTTTAGTTTGTCACTCCGTTTTTTAAAATCGACCCTTCATTCGATATTTTAGTTTGTGACTGTCTTGTAAAATGAACCCCTCATTCGGTATTTAGATTGTGTCTCCGTTGTTTCAATTTGGTGTTTAATCCGTCCAAAATCCTTTATTAACACCATAATTCTTCAAAGATTTGCCATAATTGATTAAAACGAAATTCACCAAAGGGCAAAGGTGAATGAGATGTTATGCCTAAATTTTTTTTTACTGTTATAGGAGAAATTTTACAAATCTTACATAATGCATTTGTTTTCTATTGTTAACCATCGCATAATCTAAAATCATAATGGATCGAGTATTTAATATAGACTTTGAACAACGTTCTTGTCCAACACCATTTGGTCAAAAATGAGCTCAAAACATTTCTAATTTGCAAAGAGTTCTAACAAGAACAATACAGAAAACAGTTCGTCCTCATATTATTTATCCTTGTTTTTTCTCTGTAACATCCAACACACATTTACAACATCAATCTACACTAACACCAAAACCATGATTAATCAAGCAATTTAAAAAAAAATCAAAGTTATGTTGAAAAAATGCACATAAATCCACAATTCCATCATCGCGTAATTTCACCAATATTCATGAGCACGTCCCAAAATAGCTCATCAATTAAATCATCCACTAATTCAAATTCAATCTCCACTCCTAATTCCTCCATTTCCTCATTAAACACACCTCGCCAAGAATTCTCTCTCAAATCATCACAAATCAAGTCATCTAAAGAGCAAGCTCTGTTTTCTCTCACTCCCATTGACTTTTCAACCCTCCGCCAAACATCATCCAATAGCTTCTTGCCATGTGGCGCCGAACCCAAAACCCATTTCTCGAAAGTCAAGCTCGCCCCAAAAACACTTGGTATCGCCTCATTAGTTAAATCGAATAACATTTTATGACTCACTGAGGTTTCGCTTTCACAATCGCAAAGCGGTTCTGTCAGTGCCACATCAGCAGAGTTAGTTTTATCAGCAATAGTTTCCTCAACTTGTTCAAAAACCGACTTTGGAATTGGTTCGGCGTGAATTTCGCATCTTGATGAGAGTTGATTGAATGGCTGAGATTCGTACAAACCAGCCGTGACAAGAAGGGTTTTTACATAAGATTTTGCATGGGGTTCTACTGTGATTGGTTCATCTAAGATCGAGTTTTCTTCGGTTTTTGAATTGTGAGATGTACTGAGGTCGATATGATCTGATATGAAGCTTGCCGCTGCAACATATATTACAAGAATCATGTCAAGTGTACTGGATAGATGAAAATTCTAAAAAAGATCTCAAATCAGGAAAACAGAAATACAAATAATTTATGGCATATGTGCAAAACGATATACCCAGCATTATCCTCTAATCTGCAAAAAGAGTCCCTACAACATGATCAACAAGCATCATGCCAGCATGTTGTATTCTATGACACTTTTTTTTTTCAAATATTACAAGCATCATGCCAGCATAATTAAATTAGTTATACACACAGTAATAATATTTGCATTATAAAACCCCATCAACGATCAATCACACTTTTTGCTCACGATTGTATCATTTTTGAAAGAATGAAATTATGTTAAATCTTACAAGGGTTGCTTGGTTCGGTCTCTCTTGCGACTTGAACAGCCAAAGAATGTTGTTCTTCAATGAAAGAAGCATCAAGTGGAGAAACCGGGCTCGGATATCCGCCTCTACACATCTCATCTCTCGGACTATTACATACCGACGCAGGACTCGGCGGTACTTCTGTAAAATTCTCCTGTCACCATTAAATAATAATTAAATACCAAAACAATAAATATATATATATATATATAATAACAAAAAATTTATACAGCATGACCAAAAAAGTATGATGGCAGCATGACAGAGTTTATAGTGCAAATATAACTTCTTTATTTAACTATACTCGGGTGTAATATTTGCACTATAAGAATCTTTCATGTTATCATTATGATTTTTGGTCATATTGCATAACATTTTGGTAAAAATAAACTTGCAATTTTAATATACCTGTATGAATCCTGAATTAACAACCACAGACGGCGTAGTAACGAAACTTTTGACCGGCATGAACCCCTCCATAGTCCGTTCATCCGCCGACTGAATCCTCTTTCCGAAAAGCCACTTTCTCAGCCCCAAATTCTGCCTCAAATTACGCACCTTGCCACTCCTTTCTAAACCCTCCTTAAACCTCCCTTTTCTCTCGTGCTCACACTTCCTCTCCAGTCGGGCCCCACTGGACAGGTCCAGTTCCTCTGTTAAGAGCTTCACGAATCCGGAACCGGAAACCGGGGCGGACAAAGATCTGATGAGGTTTCTAGGCGACGAGATTTCTTGAATTTCTTGAATTTCGTTTGTGGATTTTGGGTCTTGAATTTGGGGTTTTAGTTTTATGCCCTTTCTTTTAATGTCGTATGTTGGTCTTGGTTTGTGAGGATTTGAAGGAGAGGATACGTTTTCCATTTCTCGTTTCAGGACGTTTTTTATTTTTTCGGATAATAATTTTTTAGTGTCCTTGTTCTCTCCCGTACCGGTTCGGTACCATCGTGCCGACTCGGATCGAGTCAGTTTAGAATTATTATTATTATTTTTAGTATTATTATTGTTTAAGTCTTGTACCACTGTTTCTCTTATTTGGTTAGCGATATTTCGCGCGATTTGTTTTGGGTCGGTATTATTCCCTCCACATTTCCCTTCTATTTCGAGTTTCAGCTTATTCTTTACTTCTTCAAGAAAATTTTGCATATTATCTTCCCTCTTTATTATGTCAGGCGAAGAAATATTCGATTCATCCAAATTAAAATTAAAAATCATTTCAGGACAGGGTTTAAGAACTACAATTTTAGTAGGCGAAAGAGATTTTTCTTTTTCTTCTTCTTCGCAGTAAGAATTTTGAGTCGGTAAATCAACCGAATTTCTACTCTCCAATGAAATTTCTTGTTCTCTTTCTTTTCCTCTGTTTTTCTGTTGGAGAGAAAAAGACTGCACAAACTTGTGCTTGCCAAAGTTCTCCAACTCGAGGCTTCTAGAAGTTTCTAGAAGCCTACTTGCTTGCCAAGCTTCGAACTGCGTTTTGAACTTCTGAAGCTCTTCTTCTTGTGGGTGTTTTTCTCTCATTTGAGGCTCTTCAAAATCTCTGTTTTCGATCGGTTTTTGGTCTCTAAATTCTTCATTAGGGTTTAATAACGAGCTTATCGGGTCGGGTAATGGATCCATGCCCATTAAGCGAGCTACAACGCTCGGTCTTTTTGAGCTTTCGTTTGATTTACTAGAGATCTCCTGTTCGATTAGTTTACGCATAGAAGATCCGTTGGGATAGAAATTTGATTTATTATGGCAAGAATACTGCACAAAGGATATGAGAAATTATAAAAGTTGAGGGGCTATTTTGTAATTTAGCAAAGAATGCTAAAAACAGCAAGGCAAGTATCTATTAGCCAAAACGTAACATTCATGAAAAGCTAAGTTTTAAATTGAGAGAAATATTTAGTAAGTATGAAATGTTGAAGAAAAATATGAAATAAAAAGAAAATAATTTTTTAAGACTGACCGATATATCATCATGAACAGCCCGACAGCTTTGGCTTGATTCAAGAGCAAACTCCACACTATTTCTTGGAGCTTCAAGGCCTGAAATTTTATACAATAATATTAAATAAAAATTCAACAAAAAATTGATAAATAAGCTGCATATTGAAACATATCCAATATTCTAATATTTATATTCATATATTTATTCAATTGGTTTCACAATTGGCCTCTATCAATTAAAAAAGAAGACGCACAAAAGGCAATAAGAAAGAAAGGCAATAAAATTGAGACCTATTGCCATTGGTGCTAAAAAAGACCAAAACCATACAAAAGTTCGAAAATTCTTTCTTATTTTATTTGAATTGGATCACTAAATTTGGAATTGATGAATTTTAATTTCATACCGTCATTATGCCTTTTGTGTGAATGATGCAACTTGCGTGACGTGATACTGTGATTAAAATCCAAATAATGCAATATTCCAGCCATCTTATGATCTTAATTTGGTACTGTAATAATTATTACAATTTGCATAAATGATGCTTCTTCACCTGCATTTTGACAAACACCTTAAGTTCAGTTCATTTTAGTTTTGAGCAGTAATTTGAGATCGAAGTAAAAGCAGATAAAAGAGGGAAAATTGCATATCTTGAACAAATAAACAGGAAATAATTAGAATGTGTTAATTTCCGAATTTTTTTCAAGAAGCATATATAAGCAGGATAGTAAGAAAGAAAGAAAAATTAAAGTCTCTCCAAAAGGAAACCAAAACTCAAATAAACCAAATTCACAACCATTAAGCCAAAGATCAAATCTTTCTTCCCCAATTTCAAATCCCAACATAAAAAGTACCAAACCCACAACTTTTTCGCACAAAATCCCATCAAACACAATTTGAGATCATACCTTAATCAGAATCTGTAGAGAGAGAGAGAGAGAGAGAGAGAGAGAGAGAGAGAGAGAAAGACCCACGTTGGCATCCAATTAACAACCCCTTAAGCTTTTAGCACATGAAAATAGAAAGCAACAGGTCCCTAAAGCCAGCCCTACCTTTTGATTAAATCTCTCTCTTTTATTTTTATCAACCCATCCTTGCTTCCTTTTGGTTGATTAATGGTTGTTAAGGCAGAAATGGGGGCTAAAGAGTGGAATAATTGTGGGTTTTTTCTTTGTTATTATGCTTTCAGGCCAGCTCAGTAGAGCGAGGATGGTGGTTGGTAATTGCTTCTCTTTTCTTTCTTTTTTGTGTATGTTTTTTATTGCACAAGGCTGCTGCTTTTGGCGCCATGTTATAACGGATTTATTTGTTGTTTGCCGAAGTATTTCGTTCGGATCCTCGGACTTCAACAAATTGTGAAGATATCCTCAACTTTTTATAAAGTTGCATAAGTTTTTGGTGGGTATTTGTTGAATGGAAAATGATTATTTTCTGTCTCGACTCAATTATTTTTCTTCAACTCCAATGAATTATCATTTTGTGAGGAATGAAAGAGAAAATAATTCAATGTAATTATAAATATTATTATTATGCAAAATATATCAGTAACCCAAACGTATGAATCATCTTATCAGACATTCAACTATCAATAGAAGAACTACTAGCGAAGAATAGCAGAACCACAAAAAATTTATCCCGATAGTAATATGAATAACCAATGTTCATTTCTGAATCTGACCAAAGAATCAAACAATAAGGTTGAAAAATTAAGGACCTAATTTATTTTCTCAAATCAAATCAGCACACAACAGTTGCATGTGCCTTATTGTGTACGATTATTTTCTAAATTTCTTCCCGTCATTTCTTATTTATCCGGCTAATATATATCCATGACTCAGTGTTCTGTCTTTTTATTTTCTATCAACAAAAGGATGATATATCATATTATGTAAGACTACAAATAAGAGGGAATAATTTAGCCAAGTAGACATTGGAATAAAAAAGTGTACATATGTATACAAACAATTAATATGGATAGGTCAAAAATTAAGCACAAAGTACAGATATCCAAAAATTATAATGCATATGCATTCGTTCGTGACATGATCTGTAACACATTCAACAAACTCTCCGTGTCAATAAATCACAATTAGTTAATGCTTTTCTATACTAAACCCCTCTTATTTCTTAAAACCATGCGTGTTGGATATATTATTCTGTCACATCTGTCCAAAATGCATACACATGACATATGTTACAGCTCAAAGTTGCTTATAATTTCTCAATAAAATCAAGAAATAAATAAGGACAACAATTAACATTTTATAATAAAATAGTTTATGATAAAATATCATTTTTTATTATAATATCATAAATCATATATAAATAAGACATACAATATGTAGAATATTATTTGATAATTACATCGGCAAAAAAAAAAATTCAACCTGCTTTATACAAGAGAAAAAATATGTTCAAAAAGTATAGAGTATCCAATAAAAGTAGAGTTTATTAAAAATTTCCCATAAACAATGCTGTCATATTCTAGACACGTGTCGCTGTCTAGTATGACAATGAAGGGACTGTAAAATGTACAGCATAGAGCCCTTAGATATGTTTCCAAAAGATAGAAAACAAAACTGAAAAAACTATATGCATATATTCTTCATAATCATGTACCTCAATAAAGAAATGAAAGAAGAATAATGGTTAGCCTCCTCTCCTCTCTAAATCAAGAGATCACATGGTGGGTAAATGAATGCAACTTAGCTTCCAGCAAGTCATGCAAGACATTTGTACTTCTCTGTTGCATGCTTATGTGGCCATATGTTCAATCATATTGCCAAGAGTAAAGCAAAATTATCAATAAAAAGCCCTCCTTTTTCTCCTTATATGTATGATAAAGTGATAAATAAGATTTTATTAAATGAGATTTTGTTTAACATGTATTATAAACATAAAGAAAAGAAAAAATGAGACTAAATTTAACTGGGACAATTTATCGATGTCCAAGAAAATAAATTGAGACGGGAGGAACGAAGGCGAAATGTAATCAGCTCAGAAGGCTGCATCTTGTGCCAACCCGGCCACTCAAAACCTCACTTTCTCATCTAATTACAATAATATTTTGTTATTGTCCCATGGTTTTGTATCTTATTTTTGTGTAGTGCCAAATTGTATGGTGGTACTACTGTTATTTTATCTTTTTGTTGTTCTATTTTTATCTTTCTTTATTGTCAATTATAAATTGAAAAAAACTGAATTTTGTTCAATAGATTTATGTGAGAGACACTCAAACTTTCCGTAATTATTAAAAAAAAAAAAATTGAGACACCATATATAAATTGATACCTAATTTGATGTGCTATTTCGATCCACCTATATATAGCTCTAGCCACTAGTAAGAGACATAGAAGAAAGGAATAGAATGGTCATGATAAATCGGAATAGAACCGAATGATAACCAACTTTGACTCCACTTAGTTGTTGGTCCAATTGAGCTCATTAATGGATCACTTTCATTAATGTGTTATGTGCATTCCCTCTTCCCACCTTTGTGCAAGACGAGATCTAAATGAAAGTGGTGAGGGCTCAGCTAGGTGGGATCACATTGTAAAGACCAATCGGAATCTTTGAGAAAAATGACTAAAATACTTAATTAAATATTTAGTTCATATACTTAAAACTTATCGTCTATTAGATATACATCAAATTAAAGTCCAGTATTCATTAGCAAATGCATTTTAAAGAATATCTCATACATGATAAAATTGAAATAGAACTTTTTTTAAAACGTGAAGTATAAAACTTTAAATACTTAATTAAATATTTTACTCATTATCTCTCTTTCTGTATATATAATGAGCCGGCAACTCAATACCTCTACCTATCGTAACACATTTCATTATAGTGCCCCATAATGAAAGCTACGTTGAAAAATTTAGTTTTATTTATTCCTAATATGAATTATCTATCTTTGTAATAATTAAAAAGACCCACCAGAACATGTGACATGTGAAGGCTGTTTGATGCACGTTGGCTCCTATACTAAAACATCCTGCTCTCTGTGTGGCAATCCTCATGTTATATTATGTATATTATGTACTTCATTTCGTATTATAATAAGATTCTGACGTTCTCAAATATACAGAAACGAGACATAATGAAACCGTCTATATGTTATCTATGCAAGAAAGCGGCTGAGACAACCGATCACATCCTTAGCCAATGTGAATATTCAAACAGGGTATGGAGCTACCTAACGCAAACGGAAAATATTACCATACTTTACAATGGAACATCAACGTTAGACTTCTGACTACAAATTGAAAACTACATGGATTCAACCACAAGAAAGCGTTGGGATTTTACTTAGTTAACCGGGTCGTGGTTTCTTTGGTTGGAAAGAAATAACCGGATCTTCAACGGAGTTGCCTCAAATCATCAAGCTATTGCCACAAGAATCATCAAAAGGATGCTCGAGTTGAGGAATAATGGTTAATGACATAATCTGATCGAGTGGGGTAGAATTGTAGAGAAATTGTAACTGTCATACATCATTCTTTTTTTTATTTTTTATTCTTTTTTTTAATTGGAAATGTGATTACTAGTTGTAAATACGAACGTTTTATTTTCATAATATAAGCAACAATAGACGATCGCCTATTGCGTATTCTCAAAAAAAAAAATTAAAAAAAAATACCACATAGGATAAAAGATATTCTTTCATGATTAAAAAAAATACCAAATAGGATAAAAGATATTCTTTCATGTGACATCTTATCTAGGCAAAAGAAATATGCAGTAGTATATAACACAACACACATAACTAGCGGCCCAATTTGTTTTATAATTTAATAGTATGTCATGCAATAAAAAAAGAAAACAAATGAAAAGAAGTTAATAATTATTATACAGCCTAAGAATTCTCAAACATCATGATTCATGATCCGATATATAAGTGAGCCCAAGCCCATCTAAACTACTACAGACTTCATATGGCCCATAAAAAATCTAGCAATATTAACTGAAAGTATATCAGCTGACAACTGACAGAAGGATATAAGTTAGTATCTACATATTTTTTAGGATTGGTTATATAATTTTAATGATGTAAAAAAATATTTTAGTTCAGCGAAACACGCGTTTACATGTTTTTTTATCAAATTATTAGGAAAAACTAAGATTTTCAACTCTCAAGACTTACACAACATATCCACCAATTGATTGTATATGTTTTCTCTCACTACATCTCTATTTCCAGCATTTAATGTAAACAAAGTTGCGCCTGGATGATTCCTCAATCTTGCTACTGCAAAAACGAAATTGAATATCATACTGTTATTTCAAAGAGAATAGCTTTTAAAATATAATAAATACAATTTAAAAAAAGGAAAATTGAGGAATTTACCTGCAGGAATATCGCGACCAAATTTAGGAATAGGAATTGAAGCGAGAATTGGAATGTTTGATTCTAAAACTCGCATTACGGCTGGAAAGAAGGATGAACTGAACAGCTCCATTTTTCCAACTTCATCGATTATAAAAAGATCTGTACCTTCTTTTACCTGTCCTTAACAAAACATGTAAGAACAAAAATTGCCTGTCATTAATAAAAGTGATGATTCACCATTACTTTTTGTTGTGCATTTATATGTTCATTTGGAGTTTAAATACTGGAATTTTATTTATTTATGTATAGAGTATAGACTATTATAAATGTTATATATTGTCTTTATTCTTTCATATGTTGTTTACATAGTATTATATAATATAGACTAAAGTGGGTTAAATAAAGGATTCACATACTGACTGAAAATATAGAGGCTTAATTAGGCTTTCAATTGGCCTTAATAATACATATACCACAGTTCCTTTAAAACTGGTATTTAAAATTGCGGAAATTTTAATTACCTGTAATTCAGGCAACGCAAGTGATTCAAATGACGCCACGTCGATTTTGTATTTACCAACAGTAGGCCATCTTACACTCTCTGCACTGCAATAACAATTAAAAATAAGATGAAAAAACATAATAACATGATTTTGAGCTAAATTAAATTAAAATCCACAAATTTCTGAAGAAATAAAACAAAATTACCTTGAGGCTTTTGAAGAAGCAAGAGGCCCTCGTCGACCATCAAGCGTGACAACTTCAAATCCTACTCTTTCCGATCCTTCTCTCACCTCCCCTACAAATCACAATCCAACAACCAACAAAGAAAAATTCTTTCACCAACCAAAATTCGATGGCAAAGCAATTGTAAAATCACAGAAATAGAGGGATTAAATGGTAAAACCGAAGATTAATTACGAGTGTAGAAGCCACGGATGGAGAGCTGAGGGTGAGAAGCTCTCAGTTTTTCAAACACTCTCATCACCAGAGTCGTCTTTCCCACTCCCTGCTCAAGATTACTTAATGAGTTATACAGCGCAAACTAAGATTTAAATCGAGGGGAGGGAAGAGATGTGGCCATGGTGCTTACGGGAGGGCCAGTGACGAGTATGCATTTGGCAGTCGCCATTGATGCTTTGGAGGTTTGATTGATCCAGCTTTGAGTAGTTCTTTGTTTGGAGAGGAAGAAGAGATGAGAAACTGAAGGCCCACTGGGCCTTATATGAAAATTTTAGAAACTCATCAGTCATCATCACTCATCAGGCTATTTTAGTAAAAAAAAATATTTAATAATCGAACGAAGTATTAATTTTGGAAAGTTATTATTTTTTATAGTTATTTAAATGTCATTCTTTTTAGTAATTTCAATGTCATTATTTTTAGGTATTCGATCCACAAGTTTATAACTTGTAATGTTATACACTGAACATGTTGGGTACTAAATTTAGAACTATGGAATTAACCCAACTCCTTATTTTTCATCTATTTTTGAGCATCCTCAAAAAGTCACATCATCATTTTTATTTTTCATCTATTTTTGAGCATCCTCAAAAAGTCACATCATCATTTTTATCTCGACCGTTCGATCAATTTTTTTGTCTAATCTTAGTCATTCATTTTTTCAAATTTATTGGTATTTTATGTCAATATTATGTGGTTATTAAAATATAAGCATATGATTGGTTGAATTAGTGTTTTGTGTTCTATATCCGATTTAGTGAGAACCGTTGTGAGTTTGTTTATGATCATCAGATCTTAATCAGATGGTTTCAATGAATCATGGTGCAAAGTTATGTTCAATTATTAATACTAATAGTTCATGAAGAGTTCACTCATTAAAATATAAATAATTTTTCTTTGCTTCTTTAAAAAATTATAATTATTAATGAAATATTTTATTTCTAATGTTAAAATCATCAAATATAAATTTGTTGGAATTTTCTCTTTATTTAGAGTTCCATATTGTTATGGTTCCAATTATTTTTTCTTGCTAAAATATATGAATATAGACTATATAAATAAAGATGTACAAAAATGATATGCTCATTAACTTATACTTTATACCTTATTTTTCATCTCTCTTCGAGTTTTCTCAAAAGACATATTATCAATTTTATCTCGGCCGTTGGATCAATTTTTTTTGAAATCTTAGCTTTTTATTTAAATTATTACCATAATATCTCATAAAGACATATTATTATGATTCAAATTTCATTTTTTTTTGATAAAATATGTGAATATAGACTATATAAAAAATATGTAATAAAAATATAAAATGATAAGCTCATTGACCTTATGATATTCTTTTCTCTTTGAAAATTCTCAACAGAACTATTATCAATTTTCTCTCTGTGTCGAATCGAAAAATTTATCAAATCTTAGCTTTTAATTTAAATTATTGCCATAATATCACATGAATAGTTAGATTAATGTTCAGTATTATATTTTTGTTATGTGAGAACTATCATCTCAAACAAAATTTCAGAATATTGAAAACTATATTATATTACTTAATGTATTACGAGTTTCATAATAACATATATGTAATCCATACCATTTTAACATTTAAAAAAAATAGGAAAAATAGCGGTGATAAAGTTTTAAGATAATGAGTAATGTTACATTTTTCTATGTAGCAGCATATTTTTCCCATATATATAATATTAAATATAATTTTTATTTTTTATTTTTTTTAAAGTCAATCTATAATTTAATCTTATGTAGTTTCAACTAAAATCTTCGAAATAAATCATCATGCATTTGATTTTTCTGATCTCATTCATCTAAGCCTGATTAATACTTAATTTGTTTTTCTAATATAATATATCAAGATACAATGACATAAGAAGATCAAAGACAACAATTTTGAATTCTCATGTATTATTTATGTACTATGGATTCACAAACTTTAATTTTGAATTTTCATAATTGCAAGTTATATATTATTAGATTGAAATAACTATTAAAATTGAAATACTCATCGCGAAGCGCGAGCATTATCCTAGTCAATATAAGTTTGTTACATGAGCCATGTAATCATGCTTAACCAACCACACAATGGAACTTCCTAATGATATTTCACGATATATGTGCTCCTATCACAAATTTCGTGATCTAAGTCATGTCTAGTTTGTTTTAATTTATCAATATTTATATTGATTTCCTAGTCATAATCTCTTATATAAATAGAATGAGCAATTTGTTATCTTTTTATTATTTAACAATGTGTTAGTTTGATATATTAAATAATTACAATATACGCACATTTATTTAAACATATGTGTATAGATGAGATATTGGTGTAAATTGATGAATGTAATGAGAAGGCTAAAATGGGAAGAGCTCGGAGCACATCATTCGACAATCCAGGTATGGATCATCCTATACACACATAAGTATTTGATCAATTTTTCAATAGGGTATTCACTAAATTATTAACTTGGATGGTGAGTAACAAAAGTTTATGTCAATTTTAACTAATTTTTTGTAGATATATTTTGTGATGGCTGCTGCATCCAATAAGTATCACACGGACGCATTAGAATCATCCGTCGCCCTATCAATCATCCGTCGCCCTAGGTTAATAAAACCATCTCGTCAGTTCTCTTTCCACAATGGTTCCATGTTATAAATGGAATTCTTGACAAACCACAATACTTCAAATTACAAGAGAAACATGAGAAACATGGTGTAAGTTCTCATGAGAAACAAAAGAGAAATTGGATCAAGACTACGAGTATGTTTGCAAAGGATAACAAGTAAAAAGTTATAAGAAATTTAAATATGCCATTCTTGGATTAGTAAGAAATCTAACTAGTTCCTTATCACTGTTTTAGTTTACTCTTTGTCTTAGTTAAAAAAATATCTTCTTTTTGAATTGACACATGTAAAGATCATGACTTTCATTAGAAAAATATTAAAATAAGAAAAAAATCGAAGGAAAAATTGGTCTAACTCAGAGATAATATCATAATTCAATAGAATTGGGGATAAAGCTCATTTCTGAATAACTGAAAAATTGTCTCTAACTCTCAAATTAAAAAAATAAAAACATAACTAAACAATGCCGCCAAAATCTCAAATAAAAGAAACGAACATGTACATAAACGATACCCAAATTTACCTAATGTACATAATTGAATAATTTGGTAAGTAAGAAAGATTATTTGAATGGTAAAATCAGCCTCTCAAGGCTTGGTTATATGATGATACGATCACTGCATTTCATCATAAATAATTCTTGATTGATGGATTGTGTTCGAAGTTGTTTTGATAAATTTTCATCATAACACTGCACTCCTCCATTTAATCACTCGCCGGCCGATAAATAAACAGAGCAGCCCATGAAAACACAAATTAATCTAACCATCCATCAAATCACTCGTCCTAATTAACACAAACTTAAAACAACCAGATGCAGATAGCCCACTCATTTTCACCTCTACCCATCAATGAATGTGTCAACAAAACCAAAAAAATAATTTCAACCAAAGATGTGAAAATAAGTTCATGGAGGCACAATCCATCTAATAACCAGTAATGGTCCTCATAAGCAAGGTGATAATTACTGATGTCTATATACGATTTATAACGACTGATTTAATATGATTAGAATCAGTTGAAAGTGCAAAACATTTCCAGAACAGAGTGAAATCATTTCTTCAAAGATGACCCATGAATATATAAGCAAATCAGCAATAATTTCCATTCATATATCCATACGTGCTAGGGACTACAGCAAATATGTGGATAACAAAAGCAACAAAATATTTGCCTACACAAACAACAAAAACATCCTACCAAACTATCGTGCCTATTAAACCTACCATGTTATTTTACTATACTCCTGCTCCTTCCATTAAACACTTTAATATACTTCAGCTTAATCCTCATCTTCATCACCCTGAAGAATTAAATAATAATAAAATTAATATCAACTAAATAATGTATTTAATTGGAGATAATCTAAATTTGGAAATAATATTTCACTTACATCACCACTTTCATCTTCAACGTCAGATTTTGACTTTTCAGATCCAGCTTCAGCCACTTCTTCCTCCTAAATACAAATTAACAAGGCTAAATGAATATATAATAGATTAAAAAAAAAAGAGAACAACATATTTTTTAAGTGTAACACAAGAAATGATAGTGATGGTTACATTTTCCTGTGCAGTCTTAAGCTTCTCATACTCAGATTTGAGCTTAGCTGCTTTCTCAACATAAGGCGCCTTATCCTGTCATTTTTCACAATAAAAGGTCAGTAAATAATTAAAATAAATAAATAAATAAATAAATAAATAGATATTTAGATCCTATGAAAGAAAGAAAAAAAATATCAAAATAGAGCTCACTTTTTCAGACAGTGATTTCCACTTGACACCACCAGCTTTGCTCACCTGCACACAAATAATATATTTATTAAGTTAATCATTACAAAATCATAACTAATTGTGTGTTAGAAATAACATCAGAATACAACTCAGCAGCAGTGATAAGAATCTTACAACAGAGACAAGCCTGTTGTTAGGGTTCTTTGCCTTATATTCCTGTCTAAAGTCATCCCTACACAAAACAAGCACAAATCACAATTAATCAAACAAGAATTTATACAAAAAAAAAATAAAAAAAAACTAAGAAGCAGTGAGAATTGATATAATAGAGGTTTGAAGGATTTACATGAAAACAAAGAAGGCAGACGGAGGCCTCTTCAGGTGCTTAACAGCTCCTTTCTTTCCCTTTTGAACAGCAAGCCTTCAGAGAATAGAAAAACAAAATTAATAACAATATCAACAAATACAGTAAGATAATCAATAAAAATTACTCATCCAAAACAATCACATAGCATATTTTGATCAAAATTTTCACTTCCCGTTTCAAAATGGAGTGTATTTCTAAGATCTAGTCGAATTTGAAAAGACTGAAAAAACTAAATCTAGAAAAAAAAAAACAGATCTAAAAGAAATACAGAATCAAATTACTTTGAATCGGTCTTGGTTGACCCACTAGCCTTCGACTTTCCTTTCATTTCGAAAATCTGCAATAAATAAAAACACCAAGATCACTACTACTACACCAAAAATCACACACAAAAAAAAAAACCCTCCAAACAAAACATTATTAATTAACCAAAACCTACATTGATTTGTTCGAATTAAAACTCTGAAAATCTCGATTGGATATTGAATAAATATCAAACGGAGATGACTTTATATAGTGCTTAGATAAGCTCACTCTTCTGGATAAGAGGAAACAATAAAACCTCTTGTGGGTCCCGCATGTCATTGAGAGTTAAATTGCAGATATTTTAATTCCGAGAGCATATGACAATATTCTGTGAAATGAAGGACCAGGATTGGGCGGGAATGTTGAAATTTGATAGCCACGTCAGCGATCCGAGTGGTATGTTCTTATTGGCTGAGAGTTGGAGAAAAAGGGATTTGAGGATCTGGGGTGTGTGTTGGCCGTTGGATTCAGATCGGACGGTTGATATGGGATGTTTTGATACATTTTTTTGTGCTAGGTGAAATGAGGAGAGAATGAACTTGGTGAGTTAATTAATATTAATATATGGGCCACAGTTTGTTTATAGGCCTCGTTGAATTTGCTTGGAGTAAGAGCCCATAATGGATAATAATAGTTGGAAATCAGATTTGAACTTGATTTGATTAGTAGAGTATTTAATATATTTGTTACACGATATATGGATAAACTTTATGTTTTTTTAAGTGTAATACTTATCTTTGTGTTGATCTATTTCTATTTGTTAATTCGAAAAATAATGAACCTAACAAATTATTAGTTTTTTTCTTATATGTAAAGTTGGTGAGAAATGTTTCAGGTGTCTATTTGAGGATGTTCTACATCAGCTAAAAAAATCAAGTTCGTCTATTTTCCGTGAGCAGCTAAAGTACATAGAAAAAAATATTCAATTCAACATCCATTTTAATTAGGTGATCTTTTTGGTAAAGCAAAAATCAAAACAGTCAATCTCACAACAAGAAAAAATTTAAACATATAAGAGTAAAGTATAATTTTGATACAACAAATTAATGTGAAAAGCACTAAGCAACTTTCTTGAAAACATACATATGCTCTTTACTTGAAATAATATTTCTTATATAAAGTCATTTTAAAGCAGGGTTTTCTAGTACTTATAGATAAGAAAGCAAGATTATTATTTATAAGTCATAATTCCTTATATTTCAATGAGATCCGTCGATCTTCTTTTTCTTCCTCAAAGGTAGGTTCTTTGTCATGCATCATATGAAGTTATAGTGGCTTATCTCTATGATCAAAAAAGTAAACCTTGACTTCAAAATATTTAGCTAGCACATTGTGCGGTTCTGAAAAAAGAAAAAAATATTAAATAAATAGAATATGTACATTTCTATAAATTAGATGTCATGCTATATTAATATAGTAACTAAACATAAGCAACATAAGAAAATACATTAAATAATATAAATATATTACCAATTGTTAATAAGTCTTCAAGGCAATAATTTGGTATTGATTTACTCCAATGTCTAATCAAGTAGTTAATGAACTTATAATCTAGTGGTTGAGTGAAAACTAAAATAAAACATAGATTTTTTTTAGCCAATAATAAATCATAGATTATGGATTTGAACTTCTTTTAGAATAAAAAAAGAAGTGAGGCAAAATGATATCTATTCTATAAAAAATGTATCATCAATTAAATAAGATTTTTTTTTCTTTTGTAACATATGACCGACTACCCAAATAGCTAAATAGCAAGAAATATATTCTTTTGAATCATATAAGTTGCATGAAGCAAGCATGTAGTAGTAATAGTATGCGTTTTGTACACATCATTTTCATGAGTATGGTCACACAATATGACAATAGTAATCAAATGAAAGAAGATGTCCAAACATGTTAGAATTGTTTTTTTTAATTGTTGGGCATGCTCAAATGGCCTGCACAAAAGCCAAATGACATTTGACTAATTAGAAGGGTATATATAATATTTTAATTTTAATTTTTTAAAGGGTAAATATGATATTTTGAGTTTTTAGAAGGGTAAATATGAAATTTCCCCTTAAATCTTAAGTAGTTTCAACTAAAATATATGAAATAAATTATCTTACATTTTTTTAACCCCCTTCATCAAAGTATAATTAATATTTTATTTTTTTTCTAATATAATATGTCATGAGATAACGATATAAGAAAACCAAAGCGAATTAAAAAATGGATGACCTTTTAATCTTATAAATTTTAATGCAAACATAAATTGAGATCATAAATTAATTATCCAAATTATTTAGTGGGTTATTGTTTTTTGTGTTTTTATGAATTTATCAATTATATTACTCTATTTCTCATATGTAAATTTATTTGTATAGAATTATCCGTCATTCCAAAATTAGATATAGTATATAAAATATAAATGATTCAAAATGATTTTAAATATAGATAAGTCACTTAACATAATTATTATATATTATTTATGTACTATAATTCATTTCAAACTTTTATTTTGAATTTTCACAATTGTAATTTATACATTATAGATTGAAATAAATAACAAAATTGAAATATTCACAGCGAAACGTGAGTATTATCCTAGTCTATATTTATATTAATGTACATAATTAAATTTTTAAACTATATAATAATAAATTGAATATAAATTTTCAATTATCACAGCGTTTGCGTGAAACTAAGTGGAAGATAAAACTTAATTCCATGTTTTCTTGGCTATATAAAGCCTAGGTCATTTTTATGCATAATATATTATCATAATCATAATTTTGATGGCCTAATTAAGCCTTCAGTGGTTTCTATCAAGACCTCAATCAAAATATTAGAAAAGACATTCGATTTATTGAACTAATTGAGCCCACTCTTCTTTTTTGAATTGTAAAGCCCAATTAATTCATTATGCCTTAATTATGTCTCAATTTTTGTAAAGCCGAACTAATTGAGCCCACTCTTCTTGGGCTTAATTAGAATGTTATACCAATAAGTCAGCCCAATTAATTCATTATGCCTCAATTTTTGTGTAGAACAAAAAAATAGAGTGTGTTATGAATAATATAAATGTAAATGTTCATAACGTTTTGGATTCGTAACACTATGGATGTTATGTATTCCTCTTAACTCCTCCCTTTAATATTATGTAAAATATAAAGTTATTTTACGTTATAAATAGAACTTTGTAATATGTAAGAAACAACAACAATTTAATACAAGTGAATGAAAGATTTCTCTCTCTCTCTCTCTCTCTCTCCTTTTTGTTTTAATTATTTCATAATACGTTAGCAGCACGAATCGCTTTCGGTATATCAAACAAATATATGCTCACCTCTGATAACGATATCATTAGGTAATCTAAAGGTGCACTAACATAAACAAAGGTAAAGAAATTTGATATAAAGAGCAAAGGAATAATTTTTTATTTTCAATTTACTCTATTATTTATTTATATTTACTTGATGTTCTTGCCATTTTCTATTTATTATGTTTTTAATTTGTTATATTGGAAGTTGCAATTGAAAGAACATAACGTAACCTGAAGTTGAAACTTATAAACAATCTGAAATTGCAAAATTATAAATCAACTCGTTTTACAGTTGATATTATGAATATGAATAAAAGTTGGTTTAGCCACGTTATACATGAAGAACGTGTGCATCATTGAAATTGGTAGTACACATATCATATTTAAAAGTAAAAGATACTTCTCTCATTTGAAATGAACAAGGCAAAAATGAGTACTAGTTCTGGTAGCTCAAATTTATTTGAAGGCTCCGGAAGAGCTAATATATACCTACAAAAGGGGACAAATTAATTATACTTATTTCCCCAAGTCTTTGAAGAATTTATTGAGTTTTCAAGATATCAACAAGAATGGATATCATATAGAGACTATAAATGAGATGAATGTTTAGTATCTTTGTATTCCGAAATATATTTCAGAAAAAAATATATATTAGAAAAAACAATTTCTTCAAATGGTTTGTATCATTTAAGAATTAGTACAATGGAATCATACTCAGTAGTAAACCAGAAGTTTAGTGATTTAAATATATTTATTCTTCAGCATAATAGATTGGGTCTAAGCATATTCTTAGAATCCATACATTGTGATATGTGGACCGGTAGATCCACCATGCCAACAATTATTGTTTTATCATAATAAATACTATCTGAGGACTCGAAGATCCATCATATGAATATTTCCAATGAAATATTTTTGAGATAATAAAGAAATGTAATATTGTGAAAACAAAATCATCTTCTTTGCTAAATCGAATGAACCAGAAGTTTATTTATTCAAATTGATGCTCATGCTACAACAATGAACTAGAAATACATTTATTTAAATGGTAATGATTATGTTACAATAATGAATCATAAATTCATTATTTCGAATGACAACTTTTATGATATAAATGAACATGGAATTCACTAAATTAAATAGAACGTCACGCTACAAAATTAAATAACTAACTCACAGATTAAAGAGCATTTTGTTTGATTTAACTGATTGTTTGATACATTAAATAATGCATGTCAGATTAAAGAGCATTTTGTTTGATTTAACTGATTGTTTGATACATTAAATAATGCATGTTGTAGTATTGGTTGCAATGATATGAACTATGAAAAAGCTCCCCATTACAAGTTGAGATTGGTGCAGCAAAATAATTTATATATTGGAACTTTTAGATATGTAATATATGTGTCAGTAGTACAACCAAAATGCACCAATACCGATTATCAAATATGTTGGCAATATGGTTTGAAGTATCCCCATATTTGATTGTTGATAGAAAATTTATTCACAACAAGGTTTGTTGATAATTAATTTGATAGGACAAATTTTTCATCATTGAATGTATGGAAAAAGAAACGGAAAACTGTTAAGCAAAAGATTACTGCTCTTATAGTAGCAATATAAAAAAAGGCAGATATTACTACTCATGCAGCTGATATTACTGCTCTTGTTAGACAAAAGATTATTGTTCCTGTAGAAGCACATATTACTTTTATCATACTAAGAATTTTATCTTTTATCTAAGCAAAATAATGAGTTTTATTGATTAGCGTACGACTGACTCATTTCAATTTCCTGAAGTGAATACCGCCAATTATAACAGTCATGATAATGTGGCTAAAGAAGCGGATAACTGAAGACATAATAAGAAAAATCACACGCAGGAAAATAATAAGACACAATAAAATATTTTGGCTTTCGTATGAAAGGCCATTGGTCATGTACTCATCGTACATTAAAACATCTTATTGAAAATTTAATGAGGTCTCTTTAAAGGAGAATTAAAATAGTAAGATGATCAATTGTGAAGAAAATATCAATGAGCCCTTAAACATGCTATACTTGGATATGAAAAATTTGCTTGATACTTGTTTAATTACAGATCCAACTAATAAAGAGACATGAAAATTTTCTATTTTCTTTATGATCCAAAATGGATGTATGTTTGGCAATAAAACATAACTCCATAAGAGCTATTACTTTGTTGTCTAAAGAAAACATATAAGCTATATGAACAAGAAGTTCACAAAAGTGAAGAGCAATTTTATGATTTCGACATTAACTAGAAGTTTACTATAGAGAAGCAACTTCATTATTTAACATGGTTCACTAATTCCAAAAGTAATATTATGATTTGAATTCACTAATTCGAAGTGAAATTTCATGATTTGGCATGAACCAAAAGTTCACTAATCTCGGAGCAATAATAATGCAAATAATTACAAATTTCAAATGTGCATTAATTAAAGAACCGGAATTTTTTTTTATCAAATGAATTTTCATGTGCTGCATATTATCAAAGAAACTTAATCGTTAGACATCATGAACTAGGAAAAATAAATAAAGCGTATTCATGAAAATATGTGTGGGCCTATTACTCATTTGCGTACACCATCTAGATATTTATTGATATTAATAGATGCATCTACTAGATAGTCACATATACATTTATTATTAACTTGTAGTATTTGCGATATTGCTTGCTCAAATAATCTAATTGAGATAATAATTTCTGGGTTGTATAATTAAGACAACTCCTCTTGGTGATAACCAGTGAGTCACATCCCAAATATTCAATGTCTATTGTACATTGATTTAGATTATAGTTGAGCATTGACCCACCCACACATATAAGATGGTCTAACATGATATATTATTAAGTGATTATGATTAATAGTTTGGCCCATACTAATAAATCAAAGCTCATCTTCTAATTGAGACCATGAAATGATACATGTTGCAGTACTAATTAGAGTAAAGCCAACATTTTATCGTAAGTACTCCCCATTATAATTTGTGACTGACCTGCAACCATGCATATACTATTCAAAAAAATTTGGATGTGCAATATTTGTTTCGGTAGCTCTACCGTAACGCACAAAGATGGGTTACGAATGAAAGTTGGGCATAGATGTTAAGTTAAATCGCCTTCCATGATTTAATATCTTGAACTACATGACATAAAATTTATTCATTACATGATGTATTGATTATAGATTTGATATGACAATTTTTTTATGATTATTTAATTTTAATCCTTAATCTTATATATATGATTTATAAGTTAAAAAATGTAACTCATTTGTAAAATATTAACCAAGATATTGAAAATGATGTTCAAGATATAATAATGCAAATTCTGAAAAACTTCAATAATAATTAATGACGGCATTAGAGGGGAGAGACAAGAGCTAGAAAACTGTAAGTTATATGGAATGCATCATTAATTAGATCCTCGAAACAAGTAAACATGTCATTTCCATTGATGCAAATATAATTATCATATCATATATTCCAGCATTAAGTATTCATAGTTATATTGAAATACCCTTTGTTAATTATATAAATGCCAGAAGCATGGTCGACTAATCGATTCCAAAGAAAAAGGTCCAAGGAAGAAGAAAGGGCATGCTAAGAAAGTTGGCTTGAAGTTATCGATACTTCTAAATAAATAAATTATTCTGAAAATAATATTAACGGTAAAAGAGTAGAAGACATAGACGAGCAAATAACCCTAGAAAAGGTTCAGGTACCTGGCAATATTGAAACTGTTGAGATCTCAATAAATTATATCTCTACTGTAAAATGAATTGCATATACAGCTGCAATTGAAATAACAACTGAAAATGAGGATCTAAAAATATAATCAATTGCATAATGTCGACAAAGAAAATATTGGCCATAAAGAAAATATATGAATAAGATTTTATTAAATTCACTTGTGATTGTGAAATTTTGGACCTGTAGTCCAAACAAGCGACATTGTACAACGATAGTGTACAAATGAGTGTTTGTAAGAACGCATATTGAGACAAGTGAAATTGTGAAATACAAAGTAAGAATTGTAACTGAAGATTTTATATGCGTAAGGCACATCCATTGAATACTCTAATGATTGATCGATCATTGATGTGAATAAAAAACTGTATACAACCTCATAAAGATTATGAGGAAATTATTGGTCCTGGAGTACCAAATTTTAGTGTTATTAGCGCACTAATTTATCTTGCTACTAATATAATACTTGATATGCATTTTTTTAATATATTAGATCTAGTAGGTATTAAGACGGTATTAAGCCTATTTTGCAAAAGATATAAGAATATTTTATTTTAATATTTCTAGATCTTATTTAATTAGTTATGTAGGTGCAGGATATTTATTGATTCTGACAAATGATGATATTAGACTGGTTATTTATTTACATATGGAGGAACCAAGTCGTAGGAACTCTTTTATCCAAGGAAAGTGTGTATTCCTTAATGATGATAATAAGAAGACATTGATTTTCGAAGATAATACAATATGTATATGGCAGAGTTAGAAGAATGATATATAAATATTTGTATTTGTGAGGGGGAGAAACAATATACTCTGCACTTTTTTTTCTCTTAGCCATGATTTTGTCCCATAAGGTTTTTCTGGCAAGGTTTTTAATGAGGCAGATGTTTGATGCGTATGAAATTGAAGATGAACATTCAAGAGGGAGTGTTATGAATAATATAAATATGGATGTCCATAAAGTTTTGGATCCTTAACTTTAAGGATGTTATGTATTCCTCTTAACTCATCCCTTTAATATTATGTAACATATAAAGATATTTTACGCTATAAATAAAGTTTTGTAATGCGTAAGAAACAACAACAATTTAATACAAGTGGATGAAATTTTTTTCTCTCTATATATTCTTTTTCTTCTTTTTGTTTTAATTATTTCATAACAGTGAGAACGAAAAAGAGTTTCAATTTTCTTTATTGGCATTAGGTACCCATTAAAACTAAGGGCACCAATCATTAATATAGACCTTTAACCTAATTTTCAACGCTAAATAACACATTATTAGCTTGACTAATAAATTTGCAAATCATTGACCCACAGCCACACTGCATGAGATACAACTGCTCTGTCTCTCAAAATTCCTGCTTATGTCAAATTTTGTGCTGACATTCTATTCTAATACCCATAACCCACTGAGTTTTTGACTAAATCAATCAATTAATTAATTTTTTTTGTTTGAAAAAGAGGGATCTTACAATACAAAATTTGTGCTGACCCTCTATTCTAAGACCCATAACCCACTGAGTTTTTGACTAAATCAATCAATTAATTAATTAATTTTTTTGTTTGAAAAAGAGTGATATTACATTACAATACAATACAAATATGTGAGTGCCGGAAATGAAGGGTACTTTCAAGTCGCCGCTCGTTCCAATCTCCATCCCAAACAGACAACACCAACTCACTTCACTCCAAATATCTAAAGGGAAAAGCATAAAAATACAAATGATCAATGTTTGCTGTTTGGGAGAAAAAACAGATGGGCACCGAAAAGACGTCCGACAAAAGGCCGAGCGGGTCCCACTCTCTGACAGAATGACGTCATCGCATTGACTTCCCAAACAGCATCCTTCGCCAGAAGGAAACAAACTGATTAAATGAACTCCTTCTTCCTCTCCAGTCCTCAGAAGAGTACAGTGAGACTGAGCTTGTTCTTTTTGGGTGAGTGGTGAGGGAGAGGAAGCGGAGGGTTGTGATAAATGGAACCAGATCCCCAATGTGAATGTATCGATGGCGTACAAGGAACCTACGGATGATGGAAGGGAAATTGCATGCACCTCGTGCATGCATGAGGGTTATGGTTTGGATTTGTGAAATTGTTGTATCTTTTGGTCTTTATTGTTGGGGTGGGGGTGGGGGGATTTTTTTTTTTTGTTTATTCATGCGATGAAATTAGGTATAATTGATTATAATAATTGAAATATTGGTTATTGATAAAAAAAAAAGGTATAGGTTCGTTGTATCAAATGACTTGGATTGGGAATGAATGCAAATAAAAAATTGGAAAATGTTACTGTATAAATGCTACTTTTTTGGCAACAATAAATTTTTGAATTATGTTCTTTTTGAATTATAAATTCAAAAGGATTTTGAATTATAATTCGTTGAATCGCGTGACGTGAAATGTGAGTGAATGCAAATGAAAATTTAGAAAATGTTACTATATAAATGCTATTTTTGGGCAACAATAGATTTTTGAATTATATTCTTTTTTTTTTCCTTTTGTAATTAGCATTTATCTTTCTAAGTTTAATTATATCATTTTATATTTTATATGAATGATTGATAAATTATAGTCATGTTATTTTATGATAAATAAAAAAATGTGTCATATTAGTTCTATAATATAATCTTGACTTTATTAATATTTTAGAAATAGTATATAAATTAAAAGTTACATTACATATCTTACACAAAAAACTATAACTAGGTATGTTTCAGTCCACCAAGAGGAAAATGCCTCAATTAAACCCCATAAATCAATATAAAATCAACACATAATAATAATCATTTATAACTCAAAATAATAATAATAATAATAATAATAATAATAATAATAATTTTTTTGTTAACAATGCAACTTTATTTAATTAAATATTTTAAGTATTTTGCCAAATTTAACTAATCATTTTGGAAAATATTTTCACTCACTGTGGTCTTGAAACACTTTAATGCCCACATACAAGTCAATGCATATATGTCGACTATAGCAAAATATATCCATTTTTTTAAATATAACATGTCATTTCGTTTTATATTCATTGTATATTCTTACTAAATTAACTATACTTTATTAGGTTGCCCAATATATCTTTGTGTGGTACATGCATCTTACACTATTTTTTTTAATACACCCTTCATCCTAAATTGGTGTACTTTTGCATAATATGTATATATTCTGATATACCAAGTATTTTTTACATGTCAAAGTCAAATATATTTTTAGCTATATTAGTACACGTCATTACATGTCCATGATACTTTTTTTGTTACAAAAATGTAACTTTTTGCTCTTCTATATAATTTTTGATATGTTAATATACCATTTTCTAGATATTAATATAATTTTCATGTTTTAGCATATCTTTTGAATATAAATATATTTTTTCACTATTCAACATCTCTAATAAGAATATATTTATTGAATAACATTTTTTTTAAATATATAAATATCTTTAACAACAATATACTTTTTAATTGGTATCTTTAAGTCTCTAAAAATTTATTCTGAATTCAGTATGAATATTCTTTCAAAATTTTTTTATATTATTTATAAAAAATCTTTTGTTCATTCAATGGATCACAATTTCTATACATTGTACGAGCCTGCACCAAGGCCATGTAAATCAGAAAGACGAAGAGGTTATATCTTCACCCCTTCTATCCATCTCTCCTTTCCTTGTCTCTGTCTTCCCACCTCGCGGGAAAAGAAAAAAAAGTAGAACGAACGCCTTAACCAGAAACAGAGGAAACAAACGAGATAGAGATGCCGCCTTCTAAAAATAGCCTCTGATTTATCCCTCTTTGTCCTTTTTATAAGTTATCCCCCTTTCTAGACACAGAGAGAGAGAGAGAGTGAGTAGAAATCCCATTCGTGTTTTTTTTCCGTGTTGAAACGGGTGTGTTTTTCGTTAAACGCACTCGTTTTATTCTTCTTCTTTAAGATTCTTGTCTCACGGGTGGAATCTCTAATTTGTTTATGTTTTATTGTGTTTGGGTTTCTGTTGGGGACGCTGTGGAGCGTTGGTTGTTGGTTTCTTATTATTATACCTCTTTCTGTCGTTAAGGAGCGGAATTTTGATGCGGTTCGTTTTGAAAGCAGAAATCTTTTGTTTTTTCTTCTCGTCGGGCTGAGATTTTGTCTTGTGCGAATTTTTGGGGGAGGATTTTCTGACTGATTTGTTCTTCTCTGTCTCTTCGGTTTTGGGTCTGTGTTGGCGTTGTTGAAGCATTGATTGATTCCCTGAATTGTATTGAAAGCTTCAAATTGTGAGGTTTTTTTGCCCCAATTTGAGGTTTGTTAAAATGGGGTGTTTTTCGTGTTTCAATCCCAAATTGAGAGAGGTGAAAAATCGGATTGAGGATAGCAGCACAAATACTCGATCAAATTCTCCTTTCCTTGTTGAATCTCCAGGTAACAAATTTCCAACATTTATATGTCCAAAATTCGTAATTTTCCTTCTGGACTTGCGAATAATTTACACATTATGGTTGTTTTTCTCTCACAGAAGATAAGAGAAAAATACCATCAATCAGTCCAGAAAGGAATAGCGCTGCAAAGAGCTTCACATTCCGCGATCTTGCAATAGCAACACAGAATTTCAAAGATGTGAATTTGTTAGGAGAAGGGGGATTTGGGCGGGTTTTTAAAGGCCGGCTCGACTCTGGACAGGCAAATCACTTGAAAATTCCCAATTTTTCTCAAAATTTTGAATCTTTCTACTTAATTCTAACCCAATTTGGGATTTTGATGAACAGTTGGTGGCAATTAAGCAATTGAACAGAGACGGATTGCAAGGCAGCAAGGAATTTCTTGTCGAGATTTTGATGCTAATCATGCTTAGACATTCTAATTTGGTGAGCTTAATTGGATACTGTGCTGAAGGAGATGAGAAGCTCTTGGTTTATGAGTTCATGCCTAAAGGAAGTTTGGAAGATCATTTATTCGGTAAGTTTTTCTATAATATTTTTTTTGTAATTTCTTTATTTCTTTTCGCAAAATAGTGTTGCGAGTGGATCAAGAATTTGTATCTATTTAGAAGGATAAAAACTCTAAATTAATTGCATACCAACCTAAAAATTGCATTGTGGGATAATTTGGAAGATTATTTATTCGGTTAGTTTTCGATATATTTTTTTTTGTAATTTCCTTATTTCTTTTCGCAAAAAAATGTTGCGATTGGAGCACGAATTTGGTATCTATTTAAAATGATAAGATATCTAAAAGTTGCATGTTGGGACAATTAGTTTTCTACAAATTATACAATGAATTATGGCAAAAAATGATTTCGGAACCATCATTTTCACTAATTTAGCTATAATTTTAAACAAATTAAAAAAAGGAAACTCAAAAGAACCAAAAAAATCTCAAAAAAGAAATATCTACCAGCACAAGGCTTCGTAGTTCTTTCCTTCAAATAAATAACCACAGCAAATGCTCTAATTTTTTATTTTGCAAGGGCCTACAATAAAGCTCTCCCGATCAAATTCTTCTGGACTTGTACTCGATATACTTCTAGTCTTCTAGATGCTTCAACAAATCAATTCAATAAAAAATCTAATTGTATTTTATACATTTCTAGATCTGACGCCCGAAAAGCCTCCGCTCGATTGGAACACAAGAATGAAAATCGCAGTGGGTGTGGCCAAAGGCCTCACATACCTCCACGACGTTGCCAACCCTCCGGTGATATACCGCGACATGAAAGCCGCCAACATTTTGCTCGACGACGATTTCAACCCTAAACTCTCCGATTTCGGTCTAGCCAAAGTCGCGCCGGTCGGGGACCGGACTCACGTCTCTACGCGAGTCATGGGTACTTATGGATATTGTGCGCCCGATTATGTGTTGAGTGGGAAGCTCACGGTTAAATCGGATATTTATAGCTTTGGCGTGCTCCTGCTTGAGTTGATCACGGGACGGAGGATCTTTGATTCGAATAGGGTTCGGGAGGAGCAGAATTTGCTCTCTTGGGTATGTATTTCTTTGCATGTTGTATAAGAGTTTGTTTGTTTGTTTTGGCAAGTTGTTATTTTGTTGGAGTAAGGCAATAACTATCTTTACTCAATTGCAGTCGCGTCCGTATTTGCATGATAGAAGAAGATTCAAGTATCTGGCGGATCCTGCTCTGCAGGGCCGTTACCCTCAACGAGCCTTCCATCAGCTGGTTGTGATTGCATCAATGTGCCTCCAAGATCAGCCACATGTTCGTCCTATCATTGGAGATGTTGTTGTTGCACTAATTCATGTTGCTGCTCAAGTTTATGTATCTGAGCCCAGTTCGACTGTCAGCTCGCCATCGCCAGCTCAAGTTGCATCTCCGAGTCCCACCATGACCCCTTCGAGGAGACGGAGACGAGGCCCCGTTCATTTTTAGAGAGGGTTGAGAGATATGAGATCAATTGATAATTGTTTTGCGTTTACAATCATCGTCACTTCTTCCTCTTGTGAGGGCGAACTTTGAACCCGGCTTTAAGTTGGTTTTTCATAAAAGGTGGAACTAGGACTTGAGGCCCTCTCCATTGTTCTAAAAAATAAAAATAAAAGTATGTGACGACTTTTTTGTGTTGCCGGTTGTTGTGACTTGACAATTGTGTTTTAGGTCGTGTCTAAGGAATAAAGAGTGTATCCTTAGATAGTTGTCCTATCCAAGTGGGTCTATTTGAAGGGTTCTTATGGGCCGCTAATTTTCCAACCACTTGGTATATGAGAGAACATTCTTACAAATTTCATTAGTTCTTTTAGCGATATGTTGGAAACGTTGGGTTTTGGTTTTAAATGTATTGGAGTCCATTATCTCGATTTCAGTTCTCTAGATTTGAAGAAATTGTCAAGTTACAAGAAATTCGGGTGGTTGTGCTATAAATTGTTTACTTATATTTCTGACAAGACTTACCCGGTTTAATTTTATTACTACTATAAATATGAATCTATCTTATATGAGAGCTGATGTTGGTGTTTTGATTGTGAAGGGATAAACATGTATATATGCCTTTTGGTTTATCACAGAAAACGCGATGGCTAGATATATGTTTCTGTGAATTGTGTTGAGTTATAAATAAATGGTTACTTCAGATTTGCAAATATGTGTTATTTATTTGTTTAAATTTGCTACAATTGATGTTGCAATTATGCAAATAAGCAAACACATTATCAGACCTAAAAATTCTTTTTTGGGGATAGTTATATTTGAAGAACACTAGGATAATATTCGTGTTTCGCTGCGAGTATTTCTTATTTTTCATTTTTTAGTTGTTAAAATAATATAAATTATGTATAAATTAATCATATATGTTATTTTAAAACCCGCAATACATTAAAACTATAATATAGTTCTCCATACTCTGGATTTTTTTATATGATAATTCTCACGTAATTGGAGATATAACACGAAACATTAATCTAATAATTAATCATGTGATATTATTGTGGTAATAATTTAAATGAAAAGCTAAGATTTGAGAATATTTTTGATCCGACGGCCGAGAGAAAATTGATTATAGGTTTCTTGAGAATGCTCAAAAAGAAGTGAGAAATTAGGTAGGAATTAATAATTGCATCATCTTTTTACATGTTCTTTTATATAATCTATATTCATATACTTTTGAAAACATAAATTAATTGGAAAATTACAATATGGACTTCAAAATAAAGAGAAAATTCCAACAAATTTATATTTGACGATTTTAATATGAAAAATAAAAAATTTCATTAAGAATTATTATTTTTTAAAGAAAAAAAGAAATATTATTTATATTTTAATGAGTGAATTTTTCATTTATATTTGTGTTAATTGAATAT
Source organism: Juncus effusus (assembly GCA_027726005.1). NCBI lineage: Eukaryota > Viridiplantae > Streptophyta > Magnoliopsida > Poales > Juncaceae > Juncus > Juncus effusus. The sequence continues at coordinate 7,770,686 of CM050895.1, forward strand.
AACTTTGGATCATGATTCATTGAGACTATTTGATTAAGATCCAATGGTCAAAAACAAATTCAATGGTTCTCATTAAATCGGGAATGAAACACAAAACACCAATTCAACCAATTATATAATTATATTTTAAAAACCATACACATGTTGCCATAAATATCAATAAATTTGAAAAAATGTAAGGTTATGATTTAACAAAAATTTTGATTGAACGGTCCAAATAATAGTGATGATGTGGCTCAATGAGATAGCTCAAAAAAAGATGAAAAATAAGGGGTTAGGGTTAATTTTAGACTCGGGTTTCAAAATTTCATTTTTTTTTGCCGGATATCTTATTGATTCGTGACAACCTTGTGAATTTTTGGATTGTGAAGTTTGGATTGTTTGCGTAAAAGTATAAATTGGATTGGAATTGGATTAGTTCTTAACTAGAGTAACTTACTAATTTTGATATTTGGAATAAACAGTAGGTATTTAATATTCATAATTATTTTTATAATTATTCTTTCATATTAAATACTTAAATTGAGAATTTTCAGATTTCCAAGCTAGTGAATATCACCATCCAAAATTCAAAATCTCTTCCCAAAACAAATATCCCCTTTGTAACTCATAGAAATTTATTTTAAACTCAAGGCGGTTATTATCGCGAGTGATTGCACCGGGCTCGAATTCTTGTATAATTCATTTCATCAAATTTGAAATATAAACGATTATATTTATTTCAAAGTATAAATCCACACTATTGAATCTAGTGCATTTTTCTACCAGATCAGATCTAAACTGAGATGTGCACGCTTAAAAAACAAGCAACTTGATTAATCATTATTCTCTTGTACTGGTTCTCTAATTTTGGGCTTGTAATTTCTTTCTTTCTTTCTTACTTAGAAAAAAAAAACTCTGTCAATGCAATGCCTATTATTTATTAAAAAAACTGAGGTTATTGCATCCACGATATTGCACTTAGTGGTTTATAACTTTATATGAATCTCTGTCAAAGCTTGCTAGCTCAAGCGGTAAAGACACCACCTCACCAACCAAGAGGTTGTTAGTTCGATACTCGTCAAGAGTAATTTCTTTCAAATAAATCTTCTCATTTGAGGAGTTCAAAAAAAAAAAAAAATCTCTCAAGTTACTAATTGTGAGCTCGAACCTCAAAAAAAAAAAAAAAAAATACTTTATATGAATCTCAAAACTGCCACAATTTGCTATGGATGGAAATTTTCGACTATATAGACCTTTCAACCCAAAACGATACTCATATCCACAAAACTCAATCCTATATATCTCTAAGAAACCCTCTTAGTTATCTCCTAAACGATATTTTTCTGTAGATATGGCAAGAAAAGCCTCACAGATTATACATTTGCATTAAACAATTCGATTAACACATATATTTCCACCGCTATATATATATATATATATATATATATATATATATATATATATATATATATATAATCCAAATTTAATCATGCACAATTAATCCTTGAAATCCTTTCTTTTATACATGGTGTAAGAATGTTGGGTCCATTCGAGGCAGTGGCGCACAAGGAATAAATGCTGAAGGTGTGAGGCGTCTCACAAAATTAAAACTTCGCCATGGAGCAGCCATCGACGCGTTCGGATTCACTTTCCCATGTAATGATGGATCTCAGGAACAAACCGCACTTTGGGGAGGACCAACCGGGGATCAATCAGAGGTAATGACAAATTGAGTAGAACAACTAGGAGGCCTAAACATTCTTAATCAAAATCTTTTTTTTCCTAAGAAAGAAAGTTTTTGTAACTTTTAGATCTATCTTGATGAAGACAAGCAGATCATCAGAATAAGTGGCCACTTCGGTAGGATCGATGGCTGTAACATAATAAGATCACTTAAAATTGATACGAACAAACGTAATGGACCCGGTGGCATCGGGCCTTTTGGTCATGAAAGAAGGAGCTCCATTCTATCTTACCGCTCAGGGTGGTCGGGTCGTTGGTTTTCATGCAAGATCTGGAAAGTACCTCAATGCGATTGGAATTTATGTGGAAAACTGATGTGAGTGATGGTTTGTTCACTTTTCAAATAAATAAATTTATAATAAATAAAAGAATGAAGGGATTGTGTGTGTGTGTGTGCTTGCTTGTGAGTTATTTGAAAAGGGGAGCTGTGTGTTTTTTCTTTCTTTTTTTTTTTTTTGGCAAAGAGATTTGTGTGCTTCTATTTGAGACAATAAGTGCGTATTCAGATGCTCAACATGCTTATATTTGTTTTTACTAATTCAGTATTACCGCAACGCAATCAAAGAATTAGATAATGATAGAAATTTCAGAAAGAATTTAGCGAACCCAGATGCCACAAGCGAAGCAGCAATTAGAACAGATGAACAATATGCTCAATTAATGCTCATATATAGTACCACACTCCCAAGACTCACAAGTTTCAATAAACACTAAAAAATAATTTGCTCGAGCTCTTTGATGAGTTACTAGCAAAACCCTCGCACTTTGCGCGAGATTTTAAAGCTCTTACAATAAATCAATAATCAATACATATCTTATGAAAAATATATATACTTTAAATACATTTCATATTTAAACATAATACAAAAACTTATTTAATTCATAACAACATTTATATGGAAACATGAAAGACTTGCTACATTTCTTTATAGTGCAAAGATCAATCTATTCCATATATCGAATTTGACCTCTCGAAAATCTCAATCAAAAACTCTTAAAAGTAATTTCACTAATCTGATCTAATGTAACATAATATTAAGATACTTGATGATATACCTCCAATAATATTAAAATTTGAATGATGCGTAATTGTAAATTTAACATGATTCTACATTATCTTCTCAAATTTGAACCAAAAATAGGATAAAAATAAATTTCGCTCAACAATATAATCCATTTTCAATGTAAAAAATAATAAAGCTAAATTATTGCACATGTAGAAAATAAATATTATGATGAAAGCCATTACTCTTATTTTGCGTTGATTTCGCCACGAAAGGGTAGAAATATCATTCAAATCCAGTGTGAAACAAACTAGTAATAATTGTAATTTAATTGCCTTGCATTAAATTTCGAATTGAGTTAATTATGAATGCTTTGGAAGAAGATGATTTGACCAGCTACTCATTTTCTACCTTATTCCAAAGATGATCTGACCATCTACTCATTTTTACCTTAAAAAATTCGGATCCAACAAAATAAAAGAAATTCTTGTATCTCCAGCATAAATAATTTTTAACTATAAATTTGTAGCTAAGGTTTAATCAAGACTCAAATTGGAGGCCTAACTGAAAAAATTTGGATTCTTGGATGATCTTAATCAATCAAATAAACCCCAAATAATTGTTACACAGTCAATAAAATAAAGCCTTACAGAATTATCATTCAATCAAGCCCAATAACTGCTTTGCATTCATTCATGCTATGCTTCTCACTTCTAATGAGTCATGAGAGAGAGAGAAGGAAATAAAGGGGCTAAACACAATTAACAAAAGATAAAGGGTGAAACTGAAAAAATGGCTCGCCAGTTGTTCAGTCGTCTCAGCCAGCTCCACCCCCTTTTGTGATCCGTCAAGAACTGCAGTTCTTCCTTATACCCTCTGTTTCTTCTTATTCTATAAAATGAAATTATTTTATCCCCTAGATTTATTAAAAATATTAAATATAAGATATTTCTAGTCGCAAGCGATGGGATATTGAATGGCTCAGTGCGTGCTGGAGTATCTGGAAGGCACACAATCAACTCATCTTCCGTCAAAGAAGACTGGTCAGAAGAATCGTCATCGCCGAAATTGTTCTCCAATCGCAGCAGTGGCTACACTACTGTTAGACTCTCTTCTAGTTGACGGAGCAAGCATGTACTGAGTAGAACCTTGCTTGAATTATATCCGTCCTTTCTTTTCTTTTATCCGTTTATTTTTCTTTTCCGCTTTTCCTGTTTATTTTCTCTCTTTGTGTAATAACTATTTTGTACTCTCCATATTTATTAATCAATGAAAATCTCAGCGAGGCAATCGCCTCCTGTAGCTTCAAAAAAAAAAAAAGATATTTCTAGTATGCATTTATTAGAAGAAATAGCTGCTAATATTTTCAGGATTAATATTTAATGGATTTACATGGTAAAAATGGTAAAAAATCCTAATTTCAATGTATTCTATTTTCCATTGGTACGCATTTTATTTTTCAGGATCTTCCTGATTGATCATGGCTCTAGCTCAAACTCTTATACAAAAAGAAAAACATATTGTTATGTATGTAAACCTAATTTAATAGTTTTTTGTTGTTTATTTTCATAAACCTAATGTAACTAATGCATGGTGTATGATAACAAATTCATCATTTTTTTGTTCAAGAATATTTGTTCTGTTTTTTCATCAAAATTTAACTATGGTTTATGATTAAAATGATCAAAGTTTTGGGAAGATATGAGTATTAATAATATAATTATTTATTATATTTTAATTTTGTAATAAGCTTTATAATTACAAAGTAGTCCATTATTATGAACCTATAGCTCTCACCAAACCCAAAAGACAGTGAAATCAACTAAATAAATTATACTAAAATAAAAAAGCGGTAAAATAATCATTTTAACGTGAAAAAAAAAATATTTACCTGATGATCGGAAATTGAGCAAACAATGACGCTTGCCCAGTAGCTGTGATAGAGGGATTCAACCTTTGTATTATAGCTGTGCAACAAAAATAAACACTGATTTTAAAAATGATAATTATGCTATTTGCTAATTAATAGTTTAAATTTTTGTCTGACTATTGAACTACTATCTTGAAAAAAATGTCTTAAATATGATTATATTAATATGTTATGCTCAATATTTTTTTTTGTGTGTGAAAAAAATCATTATGTAATAAAACATCCGTAATGTCATGAAAATCATGTCCTAATGTTTATTTTGTGTTAATCACAAAGTTCAATTCATATTCTGCAAATTGAAATATAAGAAATATGACAGTTACTTGAGCAAACCATTGCATGATTATGGCGTAAACATAATTTTACCCTAACTGCTAGCTAATTTGGATTAACTGGTTGAATTAACCAATTAAGGCATGGATTAATTACTCCGTTAAATGTCCCAATTACTTGTGTAATTCAACCAACTAATTTGTATCTATAAATCAATGGCATATCTCAGTCAATTAACTCAACCAAGTAATTAACCAATTGAGCAATGATAAATTGACAATTGGTGTTAATATGGGAGGCAAAAAAATTATCAATTACCAACAAAGAAAAACAGGACCAACACATATAAAGTGGCCAATCGCGTAATGATTTTGCACTGAACCAAAATCCAGCTCTAATTACAAACTCATACTGCATATAATGAATTATATAAATATTTTACGGCATATAATGAATTATATAAATATTTATAAATAAATAATTATTACATAAAAGGGGAAAAGTTTATAATTTCAACTGATGTGGTATATTTTAATTTTGACCAACTTTTTTTACAGAGAGAAAGAGAGAAGAGAGAACCTTCATAAGATTTTCAATAATAAGCCGGCTATTAACAACAATTAGCACATGCATAAATTAGGAAAACCTGCACGGCTCTGAAAAAAATAAAATGAAATAAATAAGTTATTCATATAAATTCCATAATCGTTTTGATTCACTACTCCTGTTATTTAATTTGCAGACCTAAAACTTTTCACTAATTATTTTAAGGAACTCAAAGAAATTCCTAAAATGAGAAAGAAAAGCTTTTTGATCAAAATTATTTTTTTTACTTTGAAGAGAAACAGTAGCGTCAGCAAATCCATATCCTCCTTTAAGTTCGTGATATGTCATCAAAAGTCTACCTACCACCTGAATTTCAAAATAAAAAATATTAAATGAATAACAAAATAAGTAACATAAATAGTATACAAAAAGAGAAGAGTGACTTCCAGAGTATCTACCAAAAAGACAGCAAAAAGAATTATGAAAGGCAAGTGCATCTTGATAATTCTATCTTTTGATAGGATTTTTGTGAAATTCCACTATGAAGTAATTTGCCTCCTTTTCAGGCCCCAAAATTTGTGCCAAATATCCCAAATGGTAACCCTCAAAACCCTATTCTTTCACAACACATAACCAATTAACCTCCTTTTCAGTCCCCAAATGTTGAGCAGTTTAGAAAAGAGGGCCCATTAAACCTTAATTCATCTCCTCAAAATTGTTATTGAACCGCCAAAACCAAAATTTGGGGTTTTCAATTCGAGGAGCAAATCTTCTGAATTGAGCAATTCTGGTTCACAAATGCCTAAATTTGGGGTTTCCAGTACAAAAAGAACAGAATTTTCAAATAATTAGAGTTAGTTTAAGGCAATTTTGACCTTTTATTATTCTTATAATAATGTTTGTATAATTAATTTGGCTGAGTTTGAGCTGATATTTATATGTTTTGGATTTTCTTCATACAAACAACATTAACTTGAGACAAATTTTAAATTTTCAAAACAAACCACATAATTAATAGCTAATAGATGAGATATGTAACCATAAACCCAACATTCTTAGAAATTGAGGGATTAAAATCGAAAAACTAAACTTGTCTTTGACAAAATCTTTCAAATAGGTGTAGATTTTAACTGAAGATGAAATTGTACGTCAATAACTTGGGAGGCGGAGCTGGAGAAAGGACGGCCGGCGGGTCAGAAAGACGCGGCAACCGGGCAAGGTGGAGAGTGAGAGATGAGACGGCGGCCGGCCGGCAGGTAGATATGACGCTTCTGTCAGAAGAAAATAAGTTAGGGGCGGAAATAACACATTCTATTGACACGTACGTCTAGATGGAATAATGTAAATGACAAAATCTCAGCCATTAAATAATTATCTAATGATCAGTATTAATGGCCACCGTATGTCTAATTGGACAGGAAAATGTTAAGAATTAATACCTACAGGCTGACACCCGCGCGCGTTGCTGCGATTATAAAATCATTACGAAGATAATAAAAATTATTTTTTTATGTTATAAATATATCTAAAAAAATTATAAATTACAAAAAAAAAATATGTGTATTCATCATAACTATATAATTACTACCTTACAAATTTTTGTTTTAGTTTTTATAAATTAATAATTATGGTAATTTTTTTTATACCCGCAGCAACACTTATCTTCAATCCAATTTACACAAATCTATCAAATAACACTCTTGTCACTAATCTATTCGCAGCCCTAAAAAATAAAGAATAGTAGATTGACGTGAGATTCCAGTTGATGAGATTCTTTTCATAATCGACCGTTGAGATTAAAAGTTGAAGGACGTGAGTAAAATGACGAGAAATAGGACATGCTGTTAGAAACCGTCTTATTTTCTTACTTAGCTCCTAACTGTACACAGTCAATGCTATTTTTGGCAAATCCACCGAACTAAAAACATAAAAATACAAAAAGAATTAAAAATAAAAATATATATAAGAAGTAATTAAATTAAATATAAACAATTAAATAATTAAATATGAAAAAATATGAAAAATTAAATATAAATATGAATATGAATATGAATATGAATATGAATGACTAAAAATATAAAAAAATTAAGTAGATATTGGGGATCAAAAGTGATCCAAAATCTACAACAAAGGTTTTATATCTTGGATCTGGAGACTCGCATTGCTTGTAAGTTTATACAAATTATCCATTAAAAAATTTAGAATAAATAAGAAAAATAGGTATATTTTATATTTAACATTTATTTATTTTCTTTTTACAGCTATCCAGAAAATAATTTAGATGAAATATATATGGAAACTCAGAGCTATAACGATCTGACACTTGGCCCTGCAATTCCAGTCGCGTCTTTCTCCAATGTAATAATTAATTTTTATTATTTTATCCTTACTAATACATATGAAAACATTACGTTTCTTAAACTTGCGATTTTAATAGAATGCAGGTGCAGATTGTTATGTGGTGTCCCTTATCTCTAGATGATTTTGGTTCAGTAGAAGAAAACAATTCAAATATCATTTAACATATCATTTTCTTGTGAAAATAACGGCTTTTCCAAGGTTGTTTTGACAAATATCTTTATTCCATTTCAAAAACTATAAATTCACATATCTAAATAAACTATTAAATTATTATATTATTTTTTTTCTATTTATTTGAAGCAGCAATGATTGTTCAAGGGTCGCCAGCTGTAGAAACGTAAATATACGACATTGTTTTAGAAGCATCAATGAGAGTTCAGAATTTCAACACAAAAAATATTTTAATATAAAAGGCTCTTGGAATCGGCTTTTGAACGAATTCAGCTCCTATATATTATTTTTTAATTATTTATATTTTTTTAGTTTTTTATTTTCACATGATTCTAAAAAACATTCAAAATTAAATAAATATTAACAAAATTCAAATAAAAATATTCCAAAATCGACATAATATACTATAGTTAATAAATTAATACAAACCTTCCGGAGAGATGGTAGGTGCCAGTGGTACTATAAAAGGAAGACCTGCTGCTTATTTGACTAATTTGATTTATTTGATTTTTTACTAATTTTGTCACATTTTTCACGTATTTATAACCACTAGAATCAAATTTTGTTTATTCTAAAAGCAATTAAAAGCAATGGATTTCAAGATGGAATAGAAGCACAAAAGGAAAAGATTTAAAGAAAAAACACAAGTTTTAAATTTATACCTGCTTAACCCACTGGAATATGAATATGAATATGAATGACTAAAAATAAAAAAAAAATTAAGTATAAATAAAAATAAAAAAATAAAAAAATATATAAATAATAAAAAAATAATATAATAGGAGCAGAATTCGTTCAAAAGCCAATTCCAAGAGGGTTTAGCAGTAGAATGAAATCATTTTAATTTTTCGGAGGGAAGAGTGAAAGCTTATAAATCCTTCCAAAGATGTGGGAATCCTCTTTTTGGTATCACGATCCATCATTCATTTTTTTCTCTATTCAAATTTAGTAGGCTGACATCCGCGCGTTGCTGCTGGTATAAAATCATTAAGAATATAATAAAAAATATTTTTTTTATGTTATAAACATATCTAAAGAAATTATAAATTACAAAAAAAATATGTGTATTCTTCATAACTATATACTTACTACCTTACAAATTTTAGTTTTAGTTTTTGTAAATTAATAATTACAGTAAATTTTTTTGGTACTCATTGAAAATCTTAAAAAAAATTTTAATTATTAATTAATACTCTTTCTCAAGAATTTTTTCTAAAGTTAATTATCTTTCTTAAACTTAAATAAATTAATTAATACTTTATAATTAAATTCTCTTTGGCTGCAGTTCATGATGTTCACCTCCCTCCTTATTTCCTTTCGTTGAAGAGATAAGAATAAAAGAAAGAGAGGGGAGAGAAACAGGGATATCTTGCCCCCCTGTGAAGTTCACATGTATTATTTCTATATCAGTTGAACAAAGGTATTGTGTGAGGTAGGTTATAAAAAGCACTACCTAAAGACATTTTAGTAACTTTTTACATGATACATTTCACAACTATTCCACAAGAAATCAAAAGTCTACCCTCCCCATTTAATTCATAAATCCTCTCCATTAATCTAGCAAGCATAATATCTCCATTCTACGTCACATCTTATTTAAAATAATAGACTTCTCCTTTACAAGAATTAATGGAGGGGATTTTTATTTCCCAATAAAACAAAAGTTTACACTCTTCATTTATTCAACAATTATCTTCATTTAATCTAAGAAACATTACATCTAAATTGAAGGACACATGTTATTGGACTTCTCCTTTAATGAGAATGAGCTAATGGATGTGATTTTTCTATATACCTAAATTTGATGGCTCAACAGGAAGCTTGTCATTTGATCCAGCATAATAGAGAGAAAGACTAGAATAATACCCGCGCTACGCTGTGGGTTTCTTTAATATATTTTTAATTATGATATAATCAGTGTCAAACATAATCATATAAAAATAACATGAAATTTAGGTTTACATCTCCCACAATTTATAAACAAACAAACAGATCGCAAAGAATTTAGGGTTTAGAATTTTACTTCTCAATATTTATCAAATGTATTTATGTAAAAACAAAAAAATGTTAAGTTAATAAATCAAGTTACTCCTCTAAAACTAAACTATTCTTTGAAAAACGTCTCTGATCTGATGATGATCCTTACAACCTAACTAAACAGATAATCCTTACAAAAACCACTTTAATACTATAGCACAAATTCAGATGGAAAGGAGTAGAGAACATTCAGATGAAAACAATCAGGTGTGATCTTTGAACCCGTTATACTTATTATGGGCCCGGTAAGCATTTGTGAAGTTTGAAAGTGCTCTAGAGCTCCACAGGGATGTAGTTTGGTCCATATATATATATTTTAAATAGCAAACATATACTATTTTTCATCAATAGCATCAAAAAAATTTAAGATTTTTATAAGAATAAAAAATTCAAAAAAATGTAAGATTTTTTTTTTGTAAGTAGAATAATTCAAAAACAAAAATTAAACATAGTGGCCCCGTTTGGCGGGGGTTAAACCAGGAATAAGGTGATTTAACTCTCTTATTCCTGCCAAACACGGAACCAAACATGAAGATTAAGCGAGAATAAAAATAAAAATATTAACTCTGCTAAGAAGTGGTGTTAAAACTAACCCAACTTTATTCTCAATTTTATGACCAAAGTGTCCTCATGGTAACCCCGGCCACCTTATTTTTTTTATTTTTTAATTCAAATTTTTTTCTCTCTCCTCCAACTCATCAGTTCTTCTTCCCAACATCACTCTTCTTCTTTTCCTATTTTCTATCATTTAAAATCTCAAATATCTCTTAATCTAATAATTTTCTCAACAAATAAATCATATGATTAGATTCCCCTAATTGCATGAGTTTCGTTCAAGTATAATGTGTGTGAGTGTATTTGTATTTCTTCTTGTGTTAGTTTGTGTTGTGACTGGAAGAAGAAAAATAGATTGAATGATTGAAGTCAAGTTTAATAAAGTTGGAGAAGGAGAATGAAAAATAAATTGAATGGTTGAAGTCAAGTTTACAAATAACTGAGAAAAACATTAGAGCAAAAAAAAATGAAAAAAAAAATGAAAAAAATAAAAGAAATGAGAAAATACAAGAAATAATTACTGTATTGACGAGAAGAGGTATTTAGTCAATAAACAAAAATAATAAATGGAAGAATGAAAGACATCATTAATAAAGAATATAATTGATATTTAACTTAAAAAGTTTAAAATTGCTCTTAATTAAGTAATGTTAGCTCTTTTGATAGCATCACAATTTTTGAAATCTCTAAGTGATATCACTCAACCTTACATTAAATCATATAATATTACAAATAAATCATTTCTTTATTTTTTTCCTCGTCTAATATATTCTCATGTGATGGTAAGTGGTAATACCACCGGAGTGCAATTGGGTTTGCACTCGTCTAATATATTAATATGGTCAATACTATCACTCTTTTTAATAAATAAATCAAACAAATTGCAGAAACACTCTTGAATTTTTTTTACGTTATTGATCCTGGTCTTGAGTTGTCCAGAAAGTCTTTACCATTAAAGTATTTTCTCACTGTGAAGTGGGTCATCTAATATTCATGGTCAACAATTTGGCTTTCCTACCTCATGCCATCTGTCGTACTTTTAATCTTCACTCAAATATCCACCTCATCTCTAACTTTTATTATTATTATTATTGTCCCTTCTGAGTTGTAGTTATGCGATGTTTAGACTTTTGATGCATACAAATCTTGAACGATAGAAATTTTACAGTCTTAATAGTCACACCATTCTCACTCTTTATGGAAAAAAATGTGTGAGATGAATAGTAGAATTAGTTAAGCAACACAGAGGCCGTGAGTCTTTCACACTCTTCGGAATCCTTCTGTTTTATTTATACATGATTCTGGTAAAGTGGCTCTCAAAATACTAAAAAGAACTCTATGAACTTTATTATGGAGCAACATTGTGTTTATCTCAGTTTATATGATTATATGGTCATACAAAACTAAAGAACATATATTTTATACGTTATTTATTACTATGCAATATATTGAAGCTAATTGTCAATATTGGAGAAAATTGATAAAATGAAGAAGAAAAAGAGAAAATTGGAACTTATTTTCTAACTTCTCTTCTTTGTATTTTACAAGAAAACCTCAAATAGGAACGAAACTTACAATTGTAGTCACTCATACTAGAGAAGGAAACCGGTGCAACACACTCTTGTACGGACGCCGGTACATCCAGTTCGTGCTCCTGACAAACAGCCCCTGATATGGCAATGATGTAATGTTATCAAAACCGGCCCGGCTCACTGATTGAACCGGAAAAAACCGGACCCAGTGAGATTTTCGGTTCGGTCTGTCAATTGGATCAAATATGCTTGAAAACCGGGTTGTTTTAGTTGAACCGGCCGGTTTTATGAAAAACTGAAAATTGAACCGGCTGTTGAACTCGGTTTTTTGCTGGAACACGTTTTTTTTTGGTTTTTTTCTTGCGCATTTGCCTCTCTCATTCTTTCATTTCTTCTCATGTGGATTGTTTATGTTGGTAATAATAAAATAAAGTGATTGATACTTAAATTTTTTATTTTGAAATATATGCAATACATACAAAGTTATATTATTTATTTATAAATTATATTCTAGAAAACCAGCAATTGAACCGGTTGACTCGCTGAGTCGACCGGTGAACCGGTGACCCGAGACTCCTCCGAGTCAATGTCCAGTCCGGTTCTGATAACATTGCAATGATGCCGTCCATCAAAACTATGTTCAATCAACTTATTAAAGCTATATATGAACTAAATTTGTGTTATAAAATATTTTTCTATAATTAAATTATCAATTTGTATATTTTGAGGTATTAACTAAATTTTTCAATATAACAATATATTTTACATTAATATTTAGATGATTTTTATATTTCCATTTCCATATATTGCTTTTATCTGTATATCATGTTTAAAAGATTAGTAATAAAAATAAACCAGTCAAAGAAAAGCCACTCGAAATCACAGAATGTCTTGTCAAGAGATTCTTTCCAATATGTTACATCAGAAGCATAATAGTGCAACAAAAAAAATAAAATAAAATGTCTCTTCCCCATTTAAAGCAAATAACCCTCACAACTAGATCAAAATTGCTTCTTACAAAAATATCATCAAAACCGTATTTCAATCAATACGGGAAATCCCAAACATCACGTGCACTCAAATTGCTCGAACGAGTTCGCTTTATTTTTTAAAGAATTATCCTAAACTTAAAAAAAAAAAACATTTAAATCCGCATCAAGCAGCGGCCAATCTCTTTTCCTCGTGATTTTCTTCAAGGTTGAGTACTTGAAGGAGCTTTGGCCAAGATTCCGGAATTCCACCAGGTAAATCGAATTCTAAAAGCTTCCCTTTACTTCTGTAGAATTCTTCCACTGGCCGGCTCTGTAATAAGCCAAAAATATTTGAGTGTATTATAAAATCAAATCTTAATGTCTTCTATGTAAGTACATAAAAGAAAAGTGTATTCCTATAAACAACCTACTCCACTCAGACCTACAAAAGAACAGAACAATAATGCCACTATGGACGTGGAATCCAACCCTAGAATCTGCTCTAGAATCCAACCTTAGAATCTGCACTAGAATCCGAATCTACTATTCGGTCACAACGTGTACAGAATTTTCGCAAAAAAAAACCCATCTAGAACATACCCTATGAACCTCCAACACTATTAAATCCAAAAACAAAAGTAAAAAAGTTACCATGTCGTTGTAAATCCTCAACCGTTCTTTAACGACTTGTTCAGTATCGTCGGCCCTCGTGATCATCTTCTCCATGCAGTCCGAAGGCGGGAGGAGCGGCGCCATATACATGTCCGGTTGACCGTTTTGCCCTTTCACATCAATGCACGCGAGATTAAAATTTTTCCCGCATTGACTACAAATCCTTCGGCCCAAACACTTTTCGACTATTATGTTTTGCTGGAGTTTTAGGTTCACGACCAGATCTATGTCCATCACGCCTTCAAGGATTTCCTATAGGGCACAGAAGTAAGGTTAATCGAAATGAGGAATTGTAGAAGGGAAAATTTGCGAGAAAAGACATTGCGTATGCTTAAATTGTAAAAAAGGAACTCCATTATTGGAAATTTGGTCGTTTTGTTTGTTAATATTGTTATAGGTATGGAATCTAGGGATAAGTGCACGATTAGTCCCTGTACTTTAATTGGATTGTGATTTGGTCCCTGAACTACTGATTTGAACTTTTTGGTACATGTACACTTATAGAATTGCTCATGGTTACTCCTTGAATCAGGGATAAATCATGCATATTTTTAAAGTAAAAGGATCAAAAAGTTTAAATAGAAAGTACATGGACTAAATTGCAATCCAATTTAAGTACAGGGATGAATGGTGCATTCATCCCTAAAAGTCTTAAAAGAAAAGATGATTTGACTTATTAATCGTAACTATTCACTTTACTTTGAACTTTCAAACCCACAAACAAATAATTATTCTTTTAATTGAATGAACAAGCCTCAAAGTTCCATATTATTCATCATTTGGTGCCAAACGAGACGCATACAAAACGGTTAATAAGTTCTCACTATCTTAGATAGTAAATCCCATTTGAGATTATGAATTATTATTAGGGTAGATGTGTAATAATGCTTACTGCTTGATTTACGGTACGTGGAAAACCGTCAAGAATGAATCCTGATTCGCCCTTCTTTTCTCCTTTCTCAAGCCGTTTGGTCAAAAGGTTTATGATAATTTCATCAGAGACCAACTTGCCTTGGTTCACTAACTCAGCAAGCTGTAAAATGGTCAAACATATCAGAAAGATTAGATTGCGAAATTTTGTATACAAAGAGTATTAGCATTTAGTTTTTACTATCAAAGCAGTGTTTAACTTAAAAGAGGTTCAATTAGGGTTTACGCTACCAGATTGTTTTGAAAATAACAAAGTTCAATTAGGACAAAAAAAAACAACAGCTAACTGAAGATTTATACAACAAAAGTAAAATAATTGTATAATTCAGCTAGCTGAACACTCAAAACATGTTACAAGGACAGAACATTTCAAAATTTAATTCATATCACCAAAGGAAAATCAAATTGGAAAAGGAAAATTGAGCAAACCAAATACCACCAACATAAATTTCAGTAAAAGAGAAGCGCTTCAGATCAGGCAATTGCACAAAATAACCTTTTAGTCCAAAAATCAGAAAATTTTCTAAATCAAGTCAAAATCCAAAACCAAATGATCTTCAATTCTCATAAAATCGCAAATTGCATATTGCAAAGCCAATTAACTCAATTTAAACAAGATCCAATCTTTCTTCTCACCTCTCGCGACAGAGTTCCAGTGGACGCGAGCTCCTCGCGCACGAGATCCCCCGTAGCAATATGCGGCACGCCGAGCAACTTACACAGCCGACTGGCGTACGTGCCCTTGCCCACGCCCGGACACCCCAAGAACACCCACTGCACGTTCCTCTCCTGCCTCGCCGGCCCGCGCGCCGCCAACTGCGCCGCAAACCCCGCCGGGAACCAGGGTTTGGGCTCCGCCGCAAGCGTGGAGAACGGGATCCTGGTTGCGGATCCCGCGGCGGCGGATCGGAGGAGTTTTGTTACTGCCGCCATATCAGAAAGAGAGCGTGTGAGAGAAATATCTTTCTTTTTCTTTCACTTTCGGAGAAGAAAGAGAGTGAAATTAGAGAGATCGAAGAGAGGAAGGAATAGAATATTCTGTGGAATCATTTACCGAAAGTAACATGCGTTCTTCCTTGCTTTCACATGTATAGGACGAGACGAGAGTATAACTGAAACTGATTGTGAACATACGTGAGATTCCTTTTTAAGTTTTTGGGCTTTAGATTATGGTCTAGTTGTTATTGCCGGCCGATTGTTTAATTCTTGAGCTTTAGATTATGGCCTAGTTGTTATTGCCGGCCGATTGTTTAATTCTTGGGCTTTAGATTATGGCCCAGTTGTTATTGCCGACCGATTGTTTAATTCTTGGGCTTTAGATTATGGCCCAGTTGTTATTGCCGGCCGATTGTTTAATTTTTGGGCTCTAGATTATGGCCTAGTTGTAATGGGCCTTCTAGGCGGCCTATCCACTGGGACCTGTTAAAAATATCGAAAGAAAAAGAGAGTTTATGATGATTCGATGAAATCCAAAAATAACACGAAAGCTCTTTCCAGCTCTCTTCCTCGTATTGCTTCTTCTCATCGCATCCGGTTCCGGTTCGTCTCAAACTTGACATTTCAATTATATGAAAACATGTTTTTAGTTCATCTTTTAAAATAAATAAAAAATGAACTAAAAACATGCATTTTTTTTTTTGAAGCATCAGCAAGCGAATTGCCGGCTGAGATACTATTAAATAAGTTAAAAACAAAATTCAAATACAAATTAAGTACACCAATTCCCCAAGAGGAGCCGAAAAGCTAAAAAGAAATTAAAGATACATAGCACGACGATCTACTACATTGAATCTACAAGGTTTGAAAGAAAGAACACGGAGAAGGAAGATCCAATCTATTTAATGGTATCTCAGTCGAAAAACATGTTTTCATGTAATTGAAATGTTAAGTTTGAGACGAACCAGAAATGTGACGAGACGAAGCAATACGAGGAGAGAGCTGGAAAGAGCTTTCGTGTTTGATCCATTGTAAGAGATAAATTTGAGTACTATCAGAGAGAGAAATGAGAGAATGAGAAGGAAGCTTAGATGCAGTTTGGTTTTATTTTATAGGTGAATTTCAGCACAAGATGCTTCATGCTTCTAAATTATACCAGATAAAGAAAATGGAAAAAGAAAAAAAGGGGTGTTGATATTGGCAGACACTATTTTGATGAGTACAGAGGAAGAAAATTTTTATGACTATTTTGCCCTGACAATTAATAACTCTTTTAGATCTTCTAAGTATGTATCATTTCTTTATTTTGAATAATTACCGAGAGCAAATATGTATCTTACTTATACATAATTAAATGAACGTTTCATTTATTTATTTTTCTAAAAATAAATACTTTACTCATAATTTTATAATTAATATGAATTTATATTTTTTTTTCATCCAGTCAACTCAAATTACCATTAGGTTTAAATTCAAGCATATAGTAATTTTTTATCTTTGCTAATTATTTTTTTCATTATTTTTACTTTATTTTTGTCAAAATTTATTCCTTTCCGAAAGCTAGAATATTTAATTTTAGTTTCTCAATTTCTTAAGATTTAAAAATAGGAAAAAGATTTGGTGCACCCATCATATCTACCTCACATTGCCTCCCACACTATGAGAGTCCAATTTAGGGAGTACGGCCATATTTGAAACTATTTTTTAAGTATCTCCTAATGACTCTAATTCAAATCAGCTCAAATATTCAACAAATCCAAAGTATTGACTCCCACCCGGCTCCCATTCATATCATCTCGCAATATTTTGATTTCACACGATATGTTTAGATTGATATGTGTTTTGTTTAGACATGTATAGATTTATACCATACTGGTATGTGTTTTGTTTAGACTGGTATAAGTTTGTCAACACTTGATATATAATGACTAGTATGTGTTTGTTCAAATCTGGTATGAACTTCTATTCATCTGATATGTGTTTTGTTTAGACTTGTATGAGTTTATACCATACTGGTATGTCTTTTGCTTTAACTGGTATATGTTTGACAAAATTTGATATATAATGACTAGAATGTGTTTGTTGAAATCTGATATGGACTTATATTCATCTGATATGTGTTTTGCTTAGACTTTGTATGTGTGTAATAACTTACTTGTATGTGTTTTGTTTTCACTGGTATGGACATCTATTCATATGTTTGTATGTGTTTGTTTAGACTTTGTATGTGTTTAGACCTTACTGGTATGTGTTTTGCTTACATTGGTATGGACATATATTCATCTGAAATGTGTTTATTTAGATTTTGTATGTATTTATACCTTACTGGTATGTCTTTTGCTTCAACTGGTATGCGTTTATCACAACTGTCTAGCTGAGAGTATGCAACATCAAAAAAAACGCGAGAAATTGAAAATATCGCGAGAATTTAAAATCTTGAGAAATTGAATGGGAGCTATTGGGAGGTAGGAGAAAAAAATATATGCTTAATTTTTATGGGAAGTAATTTGGGAGTTTCTAATAATGTCACAAATATAGGAGTTGATATGAGGTAGTAAAATGGAAGTCTAAAATGATTTTCTAAATACCTCTCATTTAGATGCCACGTGACACGCTGTGGTTAATCGGGAGATAGAAAGCCACTAATTATGGGAGGTAAATAGTCATTCCCTTAAAAATAATAAAGAATATGATGAAGAATATATGAAATTTATGACCTATATATCAAATAAGGAATTCTTTTAATTTCCTGTTAAACATCATGCATTAATTGTAGGGATAAAATTGACATTTCAACATTTTTCATGCCTGCTCCGTTCAAATGCATAGTTTTAAGTTAATTTTAATTGTATGTTTTATTTTGTTATGAAACAATAGCTGTCAATTCCCAAAAAAATACACTATTTAATAATTAATACCCGATTTGGGAAGTCACTAAGTATGTTGTTTTAGGATGCCATTAAGCCAATCTTTAATAATTAATACCTTCAAGGCTTTAAGCCAATGTTATAATTAGTAAAACTCGCCAGTCGATGCAAGTTGGAAAGAATGGAGGAACTAGAAGAAATTATAGGGGAACTAGTTCGTCGTGTTATATATTATGATATTTAATTAATTTCATTAATATTATATTTTTTTTAATTTAAATTAATATTATATATAAATATCGTTTACATGACATTGAGATATAACTAATAACGTAAATATAATCTAAAATTATACTCCGATTCGAACCTAACATTTCAGAAAAGTCGCTAGAAATTAATAGGGACTACAAATATAATAGATCGTATTTGCAAGGTTGCTAACTGGACAGTTAGTTGGAAAAATAGGGACTAGAAATTAATTAAGGATTTCAAATTTTTACGACACTACCAAAGCCATCCCGTTTTACTGAAAAATATTTAATAATTAAATGCTATTGTGGTGTAATATCATCACTATATCAGGTATGTTGTGTAGATATACAAGCAACAAATTAAGTTCAAATAAGAAACCTTTCCCAAATCTCAAAACTATCACATTATCTATAGTCAGCTATAATTGCATCATTTGAGTCATATGCAGTTATCTAAAACCTATTGTTGTGTCGGTGAAGTTCTCCATTTAAAAAAGAAGTGCTCTTATCTTAAGAAAATAAGCCACTTGGCCACTTTGCAAAAGGATTAGACGATTGTCCCTTGGCCACTTACGCCACTTTGTTAGCTTTATACTGGCATAATACATCTGTTTTTTCCTTAAAGTATTGTTCTTTCTCCATTGTGAAAAGTTTGGGCTATAATATATCTACCAAAAGTCCAAAACTTGTAAACGAGCATTTTTATAGACACATGCACGATTTATTTTGGCAAGTTAGAATACACTTAAGGCTGTTTGGACTTTGGGTTACCCCATTAAAAACTTTGTAGTTGTAGTCCAACTGCTCTCATATTCTATTGTAAAAAAAATTGAAAATATTATAGTTACAGTTAAATTGTAATCAGGGTAAATTTTAATACACAATTTCTCATATGAAATCTTTATGTTCACTGATATCAATCAAAGTCAAAGTAATAGTATAACAAATGACATCATATGGCCACAGTAAATTTCAATTCTTATATATTTTATTATTATGAAATTATTATTTATCTTATATATATAAATTTTGGGTTATGGAAATTTTGACACTGTTTTCTCTGGTTCTGTGACTTTTTCCCAGCAAACAAATATGTGACTTTTAGAGAATGGATGCTCGGCCTTTAGGAGGTGAATAGCTCGACGAGACGAAGGATGATAGTCAGGATTTATTTTCTTCTCTTTATCTTTAGCTAGGCTAACATAATCGGTACACGAATTGTAAGGCAGCACGCAAGAATGTAAACCTTTTTTTTCTTTGATTAATGAAATTGTTAAGTAGGCTAATCGCCTACTTCTCAAAAAAAAAAAAAATTGTTGAATAATATTGACAGTTTGACAATTCGCATTTCCAAGGCCCAAGCTTAACATTAAATCCAACTTACAATAAAAAGATCAAACCCATAACAATAAATCGACCTTACAATAAAACGATCAAACCAACTTCAAGCCCGAACCACAAACTTGCACAAGACATCTTTTATTTTTAACGATAAAGAAGAAATTATCTCATAATACAAAAAGTTTCTTAATAAAATATTTTTATTAGGGCGTAGTCTCAACAGCAGCATCAGCAACAACAGTATCAGCATCAGCAGATTTGCAATGCGTAGTGCAAAAGCACCGGCGGCGTAATCCGCGGCATTTTCCACCATGGAAGCCTTCGGTTTTGCAGACATTAGCGCAGTTGCTCGCACGGACGCAAGGGCCCTTGAACTTGTGGCTTTGCGATTCGCAAGTTCTTGCCTCAACCATAGCCGGCCCTATCTCTGTTGTAAAGAAAAATATGTTAGACAAACTTAAAAACTTGCAGACAAATAAAGAAAAGAATGAAGGACAAACCAGAGGCGACCAGAAGAAGCACTAGGAGGAAGAGAGCTGGAAGGAGTTTTTGCGTTTGGCCCATTGTAAGAGAGAAATATGATAACTATATTGGAAAGAGAGAAATAATTAGGCTTGGATATGCATGTACCTGCTTTTATAGTGAAACTTCAGCACGCGATGGTTCTAAAAGCTTTAGCATCAGATGCTTTTGAGAGAAAAAAAATGCGAAAGGAAAAAAGTATGACTCGATCGAAATTGTAAATGTAATGATATTACCCGATCTATTTGGGAGCCCACTAAGATATGTTCTCTGAATGTTTCTTAGAATCTTAGCTAGTAACTCTAAGGGCCGTTTGGCAAGTGGAATTAGTAGAATGAACCGAATTATAAGATGAGGGGAAAATAATTCGGAATTAGCTAATTCTATAGTTTATTTGGATATGTGAAAAATAAAATGCTGCAAAATATAATTTTTTGTTTGGCTGTTTAGGAATTTTTGAAATTTGGTTATTATGAATGGTAAAATATACGGGAACTAGATATAGTCCGAATGGCAATCTGTATAATATTATACTATCAAATTTTGTTAAAATAACAATAAAATAATACAAATGATATTTTTTTTTGAAGGTTACAAATAATATTATCAATCATCTCAATATGCCCAAACGATGTATTGTTCATCTAATATAGCGATTGAATATTTTAATTAAGATAACAGAGATTAAAAAAATAAAAAAGAACTATAAATGATCGCTTTCTTCGTTCTCTTAGTAAAATAGGCTCATGTGTTCTAACCTATATTTTTAAAATTCTATTACTAAATGAGGTATATGATTCCTTCACCTATGAAAAAGATAGATGCTAGTATCATATCACTATGACTATCTCAGTGAAACTCAAAAGACCCTATATTTATATTGATTATCAGTATTGCAAATTAAAGTAATTAAAGGCGGTAATCAGACTTCTAGTTGGAAAGGAGGAACTAGAAATTATTTTTTGAAACAGTAGGCGATTAGCCTACGTTAAGACGTTTCATTAAAATTAGAAACTAGCGTAGCAACATACGACAATGATAAATGAATAATTACAATGAATTAGGAACAGGAAAAAATAAACGTAAATGCTAGGAAGTCTGGCTACCCTACTCGTGCCGTCGACCCGTGTTTGGCCTTGCTATTTTTTTGATATGCTTGAATCCAGCTCCTTGAGTCAGCGAGAGCTTTGTTGAAAGTCCGTTGAATGCTCAGTCTTTCCTCCTTGAATATTGCCGCGTTGCGCGTCTTCCAGATTTGCCAACAACAAGCGGCCCAAAGGGACCCCCAGTCCTTCCTCTTGTCCGGGTTTAGACCTTTGGAGGTTTCCGCAAACATCGTAATCGGGTGGCCTGTTTGATTTATACGAAGTTGCATAGATCTACCGGTTTTAGCCCAAATGCTCTTAGCAAAATTACAATCACAAAATAAGTGTTGATGTGTCTCTACCGCCCTTGTGCCACATAGGACACACGATTGGTCTTGGATCCATCCGGGTCTTAGTAATTTGTCCCTCGTGAAATGCTTGTGCTTTGATAAAAGCCACGCAAAAGTTTTGACGCGGGCAGGAAGGGGGGGGGGCGGGGGGGGGGGGGGGGGGGGGGGGGGGGGGGAGGGACTTTAAGCTTCCACAGCTCTGATTGGTGAGAGTCATAGCAGCCCCTCTTAGCAAAATAATTGGTATGCCTTTTGGACAGAGAATTTGAAGTCTGGCTGGAAGCCATTCCAAACTAATCTATCCCTAGAGTTTGAAAGATTAACTGTGGCGTTTAGGGCATTCATCTGAGCAACCTATTGTGAAAGGAGGGCAGCAACATGCATAAGTCAGAGATAAAGGTACTTCTCCATGGGTGATTCCAAGGATCGTTGCCATAGCACATTTGAAGAGTTTTATACCATAGGTCTTGTTGTCTATTTTTTGCCCTCCATATTCACTTCATAAGCAAGGCTTGATTGTGCAGATAGAGATCCTTGACCCCAAGATCGCCATTGGTTTTGGGGGTGCATACGAGGTCCCAATTTGTGAGGTGTTTGACTTTTTGTACTGAGGTCCGCCTCCCCACAAAAAGTTGCGACTAATGGCATCAATTTCTTTGATTACCCCTTTAGGAAATAAGAAATCTTGCATATGAAAAATCCATGTTTTTGTAACACTATCTCAAGTTATCTATTTTTACTAAGAGAGCACTAAACAAATAAATGAATAAAATAAATCTATTGCATAAATATATGTGGTGTAAATATCAACAAATCTATTTTTATATCATTTTCAAAATGTAATTTGTCTAATATCAACATTTAGTAGCTAGTATTGCATAAATGTGGTATAAATATCAACAAATACATTTTTATATCATTTTCAAAATGTAATTTGTCTTATATCAATATTTACCATTTAGTAAAGATGTACTACAAGCAGCATATCAAGTTCAATGAAACCTTCCAAAATTTCAAATCTATCACATTACCGAAAAGCAGTTACATTACAACTACATTTATTTGTCATAATGTGCCCGTTAAACAATACATATAATAGAAGAATAGCAGAATAGCGAATAGACAACTAATCCACTTTATTCCATGTACATTTGGCAGTTAGTTATATGAAAAATTTGATTTAAACATATAGAAAAGAGCTTATGACTATAATACCCTTGTTCCATAATTTGAATTTATACGAATCATATTAAATGGAAAATTATTCAAAATGTAAGAAGATAAAAATGAAATAAATTAATTAAAAAAAGTAGTATAAGAATAAAATAAACATTTAATAAAAGTACAATAGTAGATGATAAATTGAAGCACAACTCAAATAAATATTTACTTAAATAATTCTTAAACGCTCTTTAATTATTGTTATGACATTGCATATATTTTCAACACATTTTTAATAGTCGTTCGAAGCAAAAAAAAAAAAAAAAGAGCAAGCAACATATTATGGCCAGAGAAGTGAATAACGAGAAATATAGTTGATACATATCTTGTTAAAGAGAGAAAAACTAATTTATTTGTGTATAGTTATTCAATGAATTATTTCACTGGAGAACCATCGGAAAAATGACGGAGAAACTAGCACGGAGGCGATTATGGCATTTTGTGCTCATACATAGAAGATAGAAGAAAGATGAAGTAGTTTTTTTTTTAATAAAGGAAAGAGAGAGTAGTTATGCCATGTAGAACATAGTTGGAATAGATAAGGACATTTTTGTCTTAAATTTGGGCTTAATTCATGAAATAGTCAATTCTATCTCAACCATGGAATAAAGAATTTCACTATTCTATAGCTGTAATCCAACTTATTCTTATACTGTTCGGCTGGAATTACTCGGAATAGAGTAGTTATTTCACTATTCCTTCCTATTCTAGTGTTGCCGAACAGGCACAATATGTAGTTATGTTTATGTTAGACCTCTTGTTATTTTTGTTGGTGAAATTCTTTCATTTGAAAAAACAGCAACAACATGTGTTCTTAAGAAAAGAAATTTGAAAGTGTGAATATAATCAAAAGAAAAGGTAAACAAAAGAATATAAAGAAAAAAAGGTAAAATAAAAGTTTACAAAAGGAGCATTATTGCATAGACCATTGGTCACTACTTTATTTACCTTTTTCCTTTTTAATTTCCTTTTCTTTCTCTTTATGTGCTAAACAAAAACAATATCAAGAAGCCATTAATATAGAAGGGGCGAGCGTCTTCTTTGGGGTTTAGAACTTGCTAATAAATTTCATTTGAACAAAATAATAAATTGAACAAAATAATAATTGAAGGTGATTCTAAAATCATAATCGATGCAATAAAAGAAACATATTGTGAACGACATGATCATTGGATTTACGCAGCAAAATATGAACGAGTGAAGTAGTTTTTGTGTGTAATTCAAATCCATTATCAAAAAGCAAATGAGTTGCTGATATGTTATGCCAAATACATATATGAGAAAAAAAAAATAACCATTTGTATCCTTAAGGTTTCATCGTACAAACAGTTTCTTTCCTCATGTTTTGGCATAGTCGATTATCGAGTTTATTTGCATCTCGATCCTCGCTTTGAATTAGACAAGTGATCTATAATCTAGTTAGTAAAATCTATTATATATGAATCAAAATATTATCGGGTCAAATCTCGGCAAACACAATATTATTTAGCACATATTTAGTAAAAATTTTCAAATCATTAAATATGGGTTGAATCTTAAAAAAAAAAAAAAAAATTGTTATGTAGAGTACAACCAATAGACATCTAGATATCATATTCTTTTATTGTATCGATTAAATTCTTGCAATCACCTCGATTATTACCTTGTTTAAATGAATTTACTAGTAGCTTCTAAACCCCCAAGCAAGACTTTCTCCCTCTGCATCAATCGCTTTTTGCTCTTGTATTTGTTCAACATATACAAACACGGAACCGCCATCTTCACATAGAACTTCAATACAACCTTCTTTACATAGAGCAATATATATCAGTAATGATTCGGTGAAAAAAATTTGAAATACATATGTTTTTATGTATTTTTTTTTTCCGAAAATTTTGTATAACGTTAATCAGCAAGAAGAATTTTTTTTGACTCCTAATAAACACAGGTGCCACCTCAAGCTTTGAAATAAGTTATAAATTACTTTCAAGCGACACCTATATACTTTGAAGGGACACGTGTATGGTAGTGGTGTTATATTACAATATGACGATAAACTTAGTTAGGAGTGGGCAAATGGTTCGGTTTATTCAGGAACCGAACCGAACCAGTCGAATTCGGTTTAATCGGTTCGGTTTTTCGGTTCATACGGTTCGGTATGAAAATTGAGATTATTCGGTTTAAACGGTAACCGATATATGTTATTATTTTCTCATTTCTTTATGTTTTGTTCAAATTTTCATCTTTAAAATAAAAAATCATATTTAAAATAAATTAATCATGAGTTTAATTGATCTAGTTATACACTTAATTTAATTTAGAATAATTTTTGTTCTTAAAAAATTAGAAATTAAAAAATATTTATTTTTTATTCGGTTCAACTGAATAAGAAATCGGTTTATTCGGTTCGGTTTAAATTTTATTCGGTTCGGTTTTATTCGGTTTGCTCTTATTCGGTTCGGTTTGAACCGAACCGACCGAATGCCCACCCCTAAACTTAGTACCTTTTTCTTTTTTCTACAAATTTTTCCAAAGAATAAAGATTTCTTTTATAAAAAAAATATTATATGATATTACTAATAATACATGATCGTTGGGTTTCTCCTCATAATGGGCCAACAATTAAGCATGGGCTTATAACTCATTCTTGTTTATTTTATAAGAAAGAAAATTAATTAGGTTGTACTGTGATGAATAAACTCGTATCGTTGCCTCCCCCGACATAGTTCAGTTGGTATGGCATATAGCATGCCTATCAATAATAGAGGCCAGCTTCGCCCCTGCATAGACTTGGTTCACCATCTCACACATACTCATCTCCATTAACTAACTACTAATATTCTATTATATTCATCCAACCAATGCCTCACACGTGACACACCAATTAACTAACTAAATTATGCATTTAAAAACAAAACATACATTATTCATTTTTGTTCCTAATTTTATTTTTATTACAATACAGATCAATTTATGACATCTTTCTCTTTAGTTTAGGAATGGATTAACTTCTTAAGGAACAACGCAAATCGCCATAATTTTAACTGGACACGGTTTACAAGAATCTATTCCAATTTGCATCAATTAACCCTAATTTATACAATTCCCCATCAACTAATATAAATTTCAGCTTCAATATACCAGCCTAATTTTCCTCAAAAAAAAAAAAAAAAAAAAAAAAAAAAAAAAAATATATATATATATATATATATATATATATATATATATATATATATATATATATATATATATATACACACCAGCCTAATATTAAATAAAACGAAGATCTAAAACCCATAGTAACTTATGAAATCAAGATTCGAAAACTTGAATCAATTAATCAACAAATAGCACTTCAAAATGGAGGGACAAAATCAAAGAAGGGGAAGGAAGACGACCCTTTGAATAGATCGACGATAAAATAAGAAGAACTCGAGCTTGAGTTCCTCTTTCTCTTTGGTGAGGAAATAGATCGTAAGTGATATAATTTTAAATGGACATGGTTCACATGCATCCTGCAATTATTCTATCTACAGTTTTCCTAAACCATGTCCACCCAAAATGAACGTATGTCTGTATAAAAATCGGGTTTATCTTGATAATAAAAAACAATGAGCTAGAATGTGAAGTGGGTCGGTATTAACTGCTAAATAACCCATTACATGAATAACAATATTTTTGATGAAACAATGAGCTAGAATGAAGAATATAAAAACCACAACAGTCTCGCAATGACCATTTTTAAATATTTATTTTTTCCTCTTTTCAAATATTTATTTTTTGTATATACCATTTTTACTGTTTTATATATTGTTGTTATTCTTTATGTATTTTCTACTTTTGAAATTTATATATACTGTTTTAATATACTATTTTATTTTTTATATATTATTTTTATTCTTTATGTATATACCGTTACAAAAAATGAATTAGATATATTGTTATTATATTATTAGTAAGTTATATATATTGTTATAGTGATTTCGGTGTACTAAAATGCGTCGTGACATGTCAGACCACTTTTTATAAAACACAAGATCTGAAACATTAAACTCATAAAAGTAGTAAATTACAATCATATAAAAAACACACTGTGTAATTATTCTTTACTTGTAAGATTATATAATATTACGTTTAAAATTTGGATGACATCATTTTATATCAAAATACAACATTTCCTTATCAAAATTCTAAGATGCATGGAAGGTTACACAGAAATCCTCACAGCAGTTATACAGAGGCGGTTAGGGAAATATGGAGAGTGGGAGGCGAATCTCCCGCCAGGTTCGTTGCAAAATTCACAGGGAGGTGAAAACCGAAAAACCAACCACTGAAAACGGGGAGGCAATATCCACCGTCCAATTGTCAGTTTCTAATGAGAGACTCCTTGGATTGCCGACACGTGTCAGCCGTATAGGGCACTGACGGCGGTTTAAAAGGAGACCCTCACTAATCCTTCATTAGTAGCTTAATTCTCTTCTTCTATTATTGTTATTGTAATTAAGAGAGAGATTAAGAGAGGAATTGCACTGGTCTAAAAGGTCTTTATTTTCTCTAAAAGGTAAATGTCTCTTTCTCGCTCTCTATTCATGTTTTATTTCTTTGTTTTGCTATTGATTCCTTCTTTTCTCTCACTGTTTATGGCGCTTATTAGTTATTACTACTGTGTTTGAGTTTGAACTTAATTATGAAATTCGGTTTGGGTTTTGAATGTTGATTCGATTTTTCTTCACTAAATCAGCAACAATTGATCCCTAATTTGGATTATTTTTCCCTTTTTGTTTTTTCAGGATAATAATGGCTGTGACATACCAAACAAGCTGGGACTCCATACCGGGTCTCTTCGACCCGCAATCCGAGGTAACCGACGCTTTATTCGGGTTCATTTCCGATCCGTTTGGCTCCAACTCCGGTTTCGACATCAACTCCCTCTTCAATCCAGAACCCAAATCCCAGTTTTACTCGGAACCCAAATCCCAGTTCTACTCAGAACCCAACTCCCAGTTGTTCAACCCGGAACCCAAATCCCAGTTTTACTCGGAACCGGATCCGGAACCCGAAACCGCGCTACCTACTGATTCCTATCTCTCCTTCTCTTCCACTCCCTCTCTGTACCAATACCAGTACTTTACAGATGACGATTTTACCCCTAACCCATCAAAACGGTACAAAGTTCACAATGACCTTTTTGACACCAACAATTTCTTTGCTAACCCTAGCCCTAGTCTAAGCCCTAGTCTTAGCCCGGTAGGTTTCTGTACGAATTTTGGGAATAACCAAAACCCTAATTCGTTTGGTATCGGTACGGAGGGACAGAACTGGTGCAGGCCCGCACCGGTACCGGTATCGGCTACAAGCATGGCGGCAAGAGAGAGGAGAAAGAGGATAAGTGATAAGACACTGGAACTCGGCAAGTTGGTGCCGAGCGGTTCGCGCATGAACACGGCCGAAATGTTTCAGGCGGCTTTTGATTATGTCAAGTTTCTGCAAGCTCAAATCGGAATCCTCACCCTTATTAACAAAAATGAGGTATATAATTTATTCACTTCATTAGTCATAATTGGTTAATTAGTTCACATAATGTGTTGTATTAAATTCTTTTTTTTTTTGTGTTTTGGTTAGGGAGGAGAGGTTTCATTAGTGGAAGCTGAGAGAATGGAGCTTCTGCTTGGATCGACAAACTTGCACGAGAAGTTTTCGGCTGAAGGAAAGTGTTTGGTACCAAAAAGGGTGGTAAAAAATTTGTTCAAGGACAAAGCGATCAGGTCAAGTGTTTTTGTCGCTAGAGATCTTGATCGTTTTGTCGAGTCGATTTAGACTCGCGATTAGTTGTCATTTGGGAGTTGTTGTTGTTGTGGTTAAAGATAGGTCAGTTTTGTGTTGTGTCGTTTGTTTTTCGTTTTTGTGTCGGTGTAGGTTTAGTTAGTACATATTTAATTTACTAACTGATAGTCATGCAGATAGTCTGTAATTACTTTATGTCAGAATGTAATTCTGTTTTTTTAATGAAATGTGTTCAATTCGTCCATTTTCGACATTTCTGTCAACATTTCGTCATTAATTATATGTTTTTGAATTTGGTACTCTTTTTTTAGCAAAGAAAGAAATTGCATACCTGGTATGATTGAAATTTAGTGACAATTCCAACATCACATACGGGCAAGTCAAAAAGTGGAACAGAAGAGTTACATAATAGTAAATACCAATATTTCATAATTCATAATATATATTAAGCATTTTTATTCAGGGGAAGAACAGTATGTGAGTGTATAATTAACTAATGGGCCAATCTCAAAATACATAATTAAACCGGCCTACAATATAGAAACATAATTGGGCCGAGTTAAGGCCCATGCGCCGCCAGGTTAGAGATTTCTAGAAGCTTTGCGGCGCTTAGGGTTCTTCTCTTTCTTCTCCTTCCTTCGACTATAAATACACAAACGCCGCTCCTCCTTAACATAGCGCCGTCTCTCCATTTGGTTATTTCTCTTCTATCTTTGTTTGCTTACTGTCTGATTTACTTGTTGGGTTTTTGTTGGGTTTTTGATGTGTTTTTGTTACTAGGAAGATGGATTGAAATGAGGATCCTTTCCCCGAATGATCGACAATGATTATACCTTTGCGATTTTTTATTAGCCTCCTCTAAATTGAGGAGGCTGTAAAGCCAGAAATCTGATCTATTCATCTTCTTAACAATTTCGATTTCCTCTTTTAATTGTTGATTTTGTTTTTGTAAATGGTTTTCTTGTTTGAATTTTGCTGTTTTGAAATGAGGATCCTTTCCCCGAATGATCGACACTGATTATACCTTTGCGATTTTGAATAGTCTCCTCTATATTGGGGAGACTTTCAAGCCAGGAATCTGATCTAATTTTGCTTATTTAAACTCTTTTTTCAATCTGTTTTCTTGTTTTTTGAATTTTTGGATGATTAGAAATGAGGATCCTTTCCCCGAATGATCGACAATGATTATACCTTTGCGATTCTTAATAGTTCCTCTAAATTGAGGAGACTGTAAAGCCAGGACTCTGATCTAGTATTCTCTATACTATAATAATTTGTTCCCAAAAGAAGTAGTTACTCAATTCACATTTGAATCCCTTAATAATGGGCCTGTTGTTAATATAGAAATTGGACTGCCGACAATATCATATTGTTGTAATTACTAATTACATCTATTTTTTTTTTTAATATATGTAACCTATTTAGGGAGAAAAAAGTAATATTAAAATGTAGTATATAGGGAAGTAATGTTATAATTTTAATTATATCAGAGCTTAAATTTGAGTAACAATTACCATCAGATTAGTTAGCAGTCTTCACTTAGGAATCATATAATATACATGACAAAAATGTAAATTAATTAGAACTTCAAATGTTAATAATGTTATTATATGGCAGTAAAAGCTTGTAAATAAGCCTACTCCTTGCAATAAAAAAAAAAATTGGAAATAAAAAAAGAGAAATTGGAAATCATGCCGGAGTATTATAGCAATGGATTGAAATTATATATTTTTTTCTCACGTTTCTTTATATGTTATATATTATTTTCATTTTTTAAAATATATATTATTTATCGAATGATTTTTTATATATTGTTTTTCAGTTTTTATATTTCTATATATTGTTTTCATTTTTTTTAATATATACTGTTTTATAAAATGAATATTTATATATTGTTTGTTTTCAGTTCATATATTTGTATATATTGTTTTCAGTTTTTATATACCGTCGTTATAGAGTCGTTACAGTAACGTTGCGTAGTATCAGCTCCGATAAAAAAAAAAATTGTAAATAAATCAAATTAAACTTGCACCTCAAAAAAGAGGCCACTTGTGGTGTGTTGAATGTGATAAGACCTTTTTTTTTACTAGGGCCTCGTTTGGTATTGTTGCTGTTTTCTGTTTTTTGTTTTTTTTCTTCAGAAAAAAAAACAAAACGTATTTGGCAAAATGTCTCTGTTTTCATTTTTTTCTATCCAAATGGCAAAAAATAAACAGGATTTTGGAAACAAAAAAAAGTTGTTTCTTCTTTTCTGTTTTTCACTGTCAAACATATAAATGTCCGAAACCACACGAAAATAATATGATAACACTAAAAAAGAATATGGACCTTGAAATATTGTATTGCGCTAAAAAAGGTAAGTTGACGTAAAAAATAGTATATTTATATTAAAAAGGAATTTTGACCGTAAAACTTTATATACACTAAAAAAGGTAAGCTGACACTAATTAAAAATCTTGACAATGAAACTTTATATTGCAGTAAAAATAAAATAACTTACCACTGAAAATAATATAATGATACCGAAAAAGGTTTATTAATACTGAAATCTTTATATTCACACTGAAATGGTATATTGACACCAAGAAAAATATATGTCGATATTAAAAATGATATATTAACATTTTTAATACTAAAATGATATATTGACATTGAAAGTGTTATATTGATACTAAAAAACAGTATTTTGATACATTAAAAACAATATATTTTCACTGAAAATAGTATATTGACACGGAAAATGATACATTGATATTGTAAACGGTAGATTGACACTAAATACTCAATATATTGGCATTGAAAACATCATATTAACACTAAAAATGATTCCTGAAAATAGGATATTAATACTCAATAATAATAAATCAACATTATAAACGGTACATTGACATTGGAAATTATATATTGGTATTTAAAACGGTATATTAACGCTGAAAATATTATGTTGATACTATAAACGGCATATTGACGCTGAAAACTTAATATATTGCCGCTGAAAATGTTATAAATATACATTTGATAAAATAATAACTAGGAAAAATATTATCGGTTTTAAAAATAAAAAACAGCTTTTTTGAAAACAAAAACAGAAAAACAGAAAACTGATTTTTGTTTTTAAAAAACGAAAAACAGAAAAACGGAAATGATGCCGAACGAGCCCTAAACAAATCATTTAAAATTAGCATTTATTGAAAAAGGCCTGTTTTACTAGCTACTTTATTGTATATAAATACTATATATCTATTTCTGTAATATCATTTCCCTAATTTTCAATTTCTCTGCTACCCACTGCACATTATCATTTTTTCTATAATGTGTGTTTATTCTTCAGCGCATCAAGACTGCAAAAATCAAACAAACCACAACTGTCATTTTAAGCCAAAATTAATATATTTATTGATAACAAAAAATTCTTAACAAAAATTTCATAAATTCATACCTGCAATTTTGCGGGACCTGCCATGAAAAATGACCTGACTGTTTTACCTCCGGTCTTAATGACATATAACTCCTCCAATCCTCCAACATAACTCTCAAGTCATTAATCTTACTTTCCAAACCGATGCAACAATTCGCATGCATGGTGCAAACCTTTCCAAAATCCCGACTAGGCTCGCAAATCCCGCCGAAATACTCAGTGCTCAAAAACCGGATCTCGATTCCGATTTCCGTTAAAAACGGGTCGTGTTTTATTAAATTCAGCACGTCCTGATCGTGATTACCGGGAAACCTAAATTGAGAATCGTACCAATATTTGTAGAATTGTATGGTTTTGTTGTTTGATTTTACGTAGTTGAATCCTCCGTTTGGCCTATTGTTTAAGTCGGTTGAATTGCCGGTGAAATGATCACATGCGATTTGGAAATCCGCTTTTGGGTGGAAATTCGGAATCGGATTTCTGAACCACATTATATCTGCATCCTAAATTTTTTGTACGAAAGAAATTGTTGTTAGAATTGGCTGATATATTGTGTTATTTGATGTTTATATTCATTATAGCAAATTATTAGTCAGAATGATTAATTTTTATTTTGACATGATAAGCGCCTAAAATCTTTATGTATATATGCTTTTTATTTATAGTAATATAGTTATTTATTATATTTCTTTACGGCACAAACTCAAAAACAAAGAAAAATACTACTTACCGAAAAAATAAAATTGTATCCTTTTTCAAGCACCACCCTCAAAAAGTCAATCCTTCGCCACATCATCTTTAGATACCCGTCCGACAAAAAGTCCTTCTGGCCGGAAAAATCCACCCCGTCAGTAATCAACACGAAGCAATGGGCGTGTATCAAAACGCACCGCGTGTAGGCCTCCATGTCAAGCGCGACAATGATTAAATGGTCTAGAAGGTTCCGTGTGTTGATTCCGGTCCGAAAGCTCTCAATGAACAGGTCGATCACGGAATTTGGGGCGGACCACGCAGAGTTTAACGTGGTTAGAATTACGGTTTTGGTTTCGGTTGCAGCGGATTTGAGGATTTGATTGAGTCGAGCATCCTCACTGTCCTAAAAGAAATGTCATGTTATGTTTTGTTTGTGGATGCTAAATGGCTTTTGTTGTAATGAAGGTATTAATTAGCAGGGGTGGATAATGGAATAAAACAATTGTAGCGATGAATAATGAAACAGAGTGAAATAAAAACTTTTTCCTCTCTTATCAACATAGAACATTAATTTATCTTATGATTATATTGTGTCCTTGCTGAACACTTTTAATAAAATGGACTAGCCAACTATTCTTATTCCATAATTATATTATTCCCCTAATTATACAAATACAACACCTAATTTTTTTTTTTTTTTTCAGTTCAACTATTTATTTTCATTATTCCACTAACCCAACTAACATGGCCCAAAGTGAAATGGTACTCTTAAGCCCAAACAAGACTCCCGATTCACAACAGCTTCCATTTCAATTTCAATCAATTGAAAAAATAATTTACGTGCATTACTCCCCATTTTTTAAAATGACGAATCAAAAAAACTCACCAACTGAGAAATATCAATCGGATCAGCAGCAGGCACAACGACAGGCAGAAACCCGACGGAACGGTCCGCCGTGGGTCCCGCCGGTGCTACGGCTCGGCAATAAAGCACCGCACAAGGGAACAAAACGAAGACGAGAAAGAGTATCAGGTTGAGCGGTCGGCGGAGATAGGCGGCGCCGCCTCCGTCATCGCCGGCGGCGGCGGGAGTGGTGGGACCCATGAAGTGGCGAGATGTGTGAGGTCGATTTATTGAGGGAAAAAGAGAGGTTATTAGGGCTTTTGTTGGCTTGTTTCTATGTTTGGAAAAGGAATGGGAATGGGAATGGGAGGGAAGGTTGAATCGGGGACTTGGTTTGTTGAAGAATCGTGTTTTCATTTGAATAAAAAGATGATGGAAACGTTAACTGAAAGAGAGAGAGAGAGAGTAACGTAAGCTGGGCTGGGCGGGTGATATTCAGGCGGCTCGATCGGGAATTTCGCTTCCAACTTGGAGTCTGGCGTGATGAAATGAATGGAATGATAAGTTGGATAACTGTTTCGTATTGTCAACGGGCCTTGTAGTTCTCTTCTTCTAGCCCAGTGGTAGAAAACAAGTTTCTTAAATGAAATATTGGGATCAACTTATGTGTACTGGTAGAAAAAATGCATTTTGTTTCATACAGATTGAAAGGTTATATTTTCTCTAAATCATGTGATAATATTTTCAATCGAACTTAAAATTACTTTATCTTGATACTCAATGTTAAGGCATGATCATTTGACCGGTTGTGTACCACACTACCACATCAATTTTGTAGCCTTTACATATTTATTATTCATAGCGCTATTACGTGTACTCATTCAATACCATGCATGGTACCTGTTAATTATAGGTTAATTGCACTCTTAAATGTATGAATTGTACCTGCTCATATTAAGGCCTGTTTGGCTCATAGTAAGTAAGGCGGTTGGAAAGTGTATCTATCGTAATTAAGATTTTTTGAGTATTTGGATTGTGGTATTTTATTTCAACTACGGAAGCTTGAGTTTCTATATGCATCCATGCGCGGTAACTCAACTTTTCTACAAAACTACGAGCTTCCGACTTACGGAAGAAAGAAAAAAAATACAAGACTAAAAAAAAAAGGTTGTTAAGTTAATGGTTAAATTGGATATACTATTTTGGGCTTAATTTATTTCTAAAATATATAATTTGTGCGGCCAAAACTATGACTTTTTACAAGATTTTTATTTTGAAAAATAATAACAATAAAATAATATTTATTTAAAAGACATATAAATATAATTGTAAGAAAAAAATATACATTTCATATGATATTTGATTTGATAACTAAATAATACCAAGAAATTACATATTTTAGTTACGTCAATCCCAACAAGAAAACTGTAACTATAATAGTTTCAACTTCTTTCATCCAAACAATAAAATTGTAAGTGCAACTCTAGAAAATTCAGCTGCAAGATCGGCTCCAAACACACCCGCCAAGCTCCCAGAAAACACAAAAAAAGGCAACAGGTTAATTTTATAATAATTCATAAACACCGTAACAAATTCTGAAACCTAATCAGCTCCATCCACACAAAAAAATCAAGTATTTGTTCATTGCAATAAATTTCCTATTAATACCACAAATCTGATTCATTTTTTACAGTTCAAATTCTGCTAACAAGATAATCATCAAAAAACAAGCAGCAGGAAAAAAAGGTGAGTACAAACTTACCATCACTAAGAAGAGGTTTGTACAATTTATTAGTCAGTCAATTTCTACCATACATTTACTATTATTTTATCAAAAACATTTTTCATAAGATCAGAATTTCAAGTATCTATTAACAATTAAATCATTTTAACAGGTCACACTCTGAAGATTAAAAAAAAGATGAACCTGAATTGAAAACTTCTGTAAAATATCAGATAGTAAAAGACACTTTTGTAATAGATAAATTATGTTTAGTCGCTTTGTGTTTTGCTATTACAGGTAGAGTCCTCAAGAACTTTAGTTGTTAGCGATGCCATGAGAAAGCAAATTACCTCTCCTTATGTTTAATTTATCTGTTTTGTAATTTGTCTTAAAACGTATGGTAACTTACCTGAAATGAACTGGAAAAACTAATCAACTAATTTATGTTGTAATAGGTTAGTTTGATGTTATTAAATTGTTCATGTGTTGACAAAATAGAACTTATGTAGTTTTCATTGTGTGTTGAAATGATGGTATGTTTCTTAATCTTTACAATTAAAAAAATATATGTACATCCAAACAATACAAAGTTCTCCAAAAATGTACATTTCCCACTATACAAACACAATTGTTTATATTCATAAGTATAATTGTCACAGTTTTCAAAAAGAAGTCTTTTTGAATTAATTGAAAATTTACAATATTTTTTGTTACATAACATTTAAAATAATTCGCGCAACGCGCGAGCCTTCGCTTGTATTTATATACTTGATTATAAAATATAATATTGTTGAGACGTGTGAGGGGTTTGCAACAGAGTATATGGTACATCTTGTCCTTATTCTCCGTATTACTTCTTTTTTTATCTGATACCATACCACCAGACACTGAACTTAATTAGATTTACTAAGGGTGTGCTCCCAAGTCTTTTATTAGGGAAGAATGGGAGAGAGGGGAGGGAAAAAAAAGCGAGGGCATGGGATGAGATGGCAAGTCATAATAATTATCTTGCTCCCGAGTTCTAAAAAAAATATTGGAGGATAAATATTTTGCCACTGAAAAAAAACACAAATGCCTCTTTTAATAAGTAATAAAACTAATGTTATAAAGGGTATTTTTGGTATTGAATAGTTTAATTAGGGAGAGGAAACATTTGTTCCTCCAAATTTGGGGGCAACAAAAATGAGCTATTTTCATATTAGGAAGACAAAATTATTGTTATCCTTTATCTTCCCATCTTATCCAAATAAAACTGGGGAGCAAGATAAAATAATTTTTTGTCATCCATTCTCTTCCCCTCCCCTCCTTGTCCCTCATTGGAGCACACCCTAAGAGGCCAAGAAAAATTCTTTTTACTGAAACATTCTGATTCATAGCTTTAGTTCAACAACACAACAACAAAACATGCATTATCCCAAATCACCCCTAAAAGCCCACACATTAAAAATTCAGTACGATACATAAATCAAAAATTAAAAAGTCTACATACCCAAAACAAAGCACCATTAAAAAGAGCCCTATATACATAAAAACCAACTAGGGGCTCATATCAAATCAAAAAGGGCTGAATTGGGGAAATTTCTGGACCGTTGGATCGGTCTAAAACAGATCTGGATTTAGAAAAAGATGGTGGAGTTGTTTCGTTGTTATTTTATGCAGTTATTGCTTAGTTTTGATATTCTTTTTTATTTTGTGAGCATAATATTGTTTTCTTAATATTGCGAGCTATTCGAAGATTATTCAATATGGAAAAGAAGAATAATGTTTAGGCCTTTAAGGGTATCTATGGAGTTGAAATCAAAATATGCAAAACTAGTGAACTTTAAAGGGTACTGACAGCACATGAGTTATATTGCTGAGCGAGCAAGGTATGATCCGGTTTTTAGAACACTACAAGTATAATCCAAGAAAAAATCAATATATATCTTCATTACCAAAGCCATAGGAACCATCCCATCAAAATTTAAATTTCTTTTCCATAACAACACTCATTTTGGGTGAGAAGATAACAAACTAAGAGAACCCCCCCCCCCCCCCCCCCCCCCCCCAAAAAAAAAAAAAAAAAAAAAATCAAATGGACCTTGAAATGGGTTTCCCTCAATTGCCGATGTTGTCTTTTCAGCCAAGTACTGAAGCAGATTCATCAAACAGATATCAGCCAAAAAGCAAATCCCCACTCGAGTTTAAACATGCCTTGTTCTTTGAGAAGAATGAGTCTACAGGGCTGGTGAGCGTACGGTTTTCCTAAACTTTAACTGATTCTGATAAACACAAACCTGTAGAAGAATTAGAGCCAATAATTCAAGAAATCAAGAAGAAATGTATTGTGGAATCGCAAAATCGTGAGGGGGGTTGGTCCTACTTGGTCATCACGTATGAAGATCCGATCAAGGGGAGCGATTTGGGGATAAAAAACTGTGAAGTTGCGTTGGAGGATTATACTGACGAACAAAATGTTGAATGTGCGCGGGTTCAGTTCAACTACGATCCAAAGAAAGTAATTCAAGCAGGGACCACTGTCCGATTAAAAGAATATAATTATGTGCAGATATGCAAAATAACCTTCATAACCCACGATGTTCTTGGTTGTCTGCCAGTTCAAATTCAGTACGATCCGTTGGTGAAAAAATAGGAGAAAAGACGGGTTTCCGTTCTGAAACCGTCTAACAAACCGATCATCGCAAGCCATGATGATCAATATAAGTGTATGATTTGTAAATTGGATGGTCCTGAAGATCTTCAGAAAGTGAGGATGGTGGCAATTGGGCCGTACCACCATGACCTTCAGGACAAGGGTGAACTTACTGTGACGACTAAGAAGAAATGGGAAGTCGTGAGTTACCTTCAAGAAAACATTGGGTTCAATTGGAAGAGTTATTTTTCCGAGATCAAGAAAACGACAGATTGGTTATCTTTTTACGAGTTGGACAAATTTAAAATGGATATGGATGCATTTCTAGAGATGATGTTACTCGATGCGTGCTTTCTAATTTACGTATTCACCGTTTTGTTACCTAATCTTAGGTTAAGTTCATTTCCCATATTTCATCAGGGAATGATATTAGTAAGACGATCAGAGCAGATTAAGCTTGATTTGTTAATGTACGACAACCAAATCCCTTTCAGTGTGATCGAGTGCGTGCCCTCTGTAGAACTTGAGAAGCTCACAGAATTCTCGATA
Source organism: Juncus effusus (assembly GCA_027726005.1). Lineage (NCBI taxonomy): Eukaryota > Viridiplantae > Streptophyta > Magnoliopsida > Poales > Juncaceae > Juncus > Juncus effusus. The sequence continues at coordinate 7,809,588 of CM050895.1, forward strand.
AAAGAACTCGCGTTTATGTTTTTCGACGATATGTTACCACCAATGGATCCTGAAAAAAGGAAATCATCAAAAACCCCCAAAAATTTTCATCATGTGCTTCATCTTTTCCATTGGTCCAGAACTCCATTAGACAAATATCGACTAGGGTATTTTCCCCTAGAAATGTTCAGAGCTATTCCGGCCGCTTCAGAGCTTCAAGAATCCGGCATATCTTTCAACAAAAAAGGGCCTGTTAGTCCTCTTGACATCACATTCTCTCACAGACTCTGGGGAGCCTTTAAATTAAAAGGGATTCTCAAGATGCCGACTTTAGTTATCACGGATCATACAAAATATGTTTTGCATATGCTCGTGATCTTTGAACAACACCAGAAGAAAATTTACATGTCTGATTCTGGGCTTTATGTCACATCGTACATGGCATTAATGTGCCAACTCGTGAAGAGAGAGAAGGACGTAAAGATATTTCGACAGTCTGAGATCTTCGTCAACACGTTCGAAACCGACATGGAATTGTTGGAGACCATTCGCAGTTTGGATTTGAACCAATTGAGTGATGACATTCAGGGTATGAATTTGACGATGTGGATTCCCTGGGATGCATATGAGTTATATGAGAAAATAAGAGACCATCGAGGCATTAAATGGAATATATGGACTCTTTCGGCTGTTGCTGCTTTCCTTGTGTTTTTCTTCACCGGTTTGCAAGCCGTCTATTCAGTCCTGAGCTACCATTTTCCGAAGCAATAGAGATGTCTTCATCTTATTGATTTAACTACCGAGTTTTCTTAAGTTGTATTGGCTGTGATTTGGTTGAATTTGTGTTATTTATTATCAATAATGCTATTAGTTTTAAAATAATATCAATAGTAAAAAATAATTATTGAATTTATTTAGTTGATTGTTTTTGTTTTATTTTGTGATGCACATTACATGCATCATGAGTTGTATAATTTGAAGAGATATTTAATTGTAGTTTATGAAAGAGATTAAATAGAATTAAAAAGAGGTTATAGAGGAAGGTGAAACTTATGATTTATCATGAAATTGTTGACTTCTTCATTTACCTATACATAAGTATGAGAAATACTGTTTATCTCCCTATACATAAGTATGAGAAATACTCCTTTCCTTCCAAACACATCTTATTCCCTTCCAGCTCTAACAAGGCATGAGATACTCCTCTCCTCACTTTGCTTGATCTCCAAAAAAATAATCTTCTCTTTTCCTCTCGTAAAACATAATTCATCTTATTCCCTCCCTCGTCCGTCACAAGCGGTGCGAGTTTGATTGAAAGAGTTACTTTTTATGAGATCAAGCAAAGTAAGGGGCATCTCGTGCCCTGTTACGAGTTGGACAAATTAAAAAGGATGTATTTTTAGACATGCTTCATTCGATGGCTGTTTTTGATTTTCGGGTTCATGATTTTGGAATGCATATGTCTCACAATTAAAATGCTTGAGAATGGCATGCCAGATTCATTAATTTTCCTAATTGGGAAATCTAGTGGAATGAGAATTCCTGGATTTATTGTTGAGGAAATACTAAGGAAAACGTGTTCAAATTCGGCTTCAGGGTTTATTGAGCATGTTATGAAGCAAAATTTGAAATTGTTTTTCTTATTTAAGCTGGAGTTTGAAACTTCAAATTAGGATAATAAGAAAAATAAGTTAAAAATGAGATTATTCAAGTATTTACAAAATGAAATTATTTATTGTTATCGTATTATTTTCAACTTTGATTTGAAGGATCCTATTGTCAACTGGTCAGAAAGAAGAGGCCGAGTTAAAAAAACAACTCAAAAAGCAATTTCTAATAATGCAGAGCTCTTTTGCGATTTAGGCATCATGCATGTTTTTTAATTCAAATTTCCATAAATAAACAATTGTATAAAAAAACAGAACCAAACTTAATAAATCATAATTTTTGCAGGGAATTGAGTCGAAATCCCAATCAAAAGAGGAAGGATAAGAAACCCTAATCGCCAGTCCTCAAACCGAAGAAATTAGCGCATTTCTCAAGCAGCAAAAAGTACTCAACAATTTAACCGAACAAGGCCTAAAAAAGAGCCAGCCTTTGATAATCTCAAACCTAAACCACTCCAAACTGGACTTGCTCAAAAAGGAGGATTTAACAGGGTTAGAAAAACTCGAGCAAATTTGCATTCAGGCCCTTTGCATGAAAGTTTACCCTAATTGCGCGATTATCGACTTACCTGGGGACCAAAACGCAAATATTGACCAAAAAGTTGCAAATAATTCCCCAAATCAAGTAAATAATAATAAGAGTTTTAGTTCTCCTTCTTCAGTGGCTGTATCTGATTCTGACTTGCCTGAATTTGTACGTAGTTATTTTATTTATTAATTATTAACTATCTTTTTTTGGAGAGAAAATAATGCGTGATTATTTGATTATGTGTGAAAATATAATTTTTTAAATATTTTTATTGCAGGTTCTATTTATACAGTCTTGCCCACATGGATTGAACAAGTTGTTGGATTTATTGCTTCAGAATTTCTCCAATACTTCCAAGACTCAACTTAGGAATAAAGTGTGCGAAATATCTAGTTTCAATTTTGTTGACAGTCGCTGGGAGGTAATTTACGTACATTTTAATTTTGTCCTAATAAATCCCTTAATTTAATGTTACTTTTCATTATCTTGACACTGTAAATAAACTTATTTTTTGTTCTATTATTATATTAGGTCAAGAAAGAGGTTTTGGATAGGCTCGGCTTACCAGCTACTCCTCCTCCTGGTACTTAATAATCAAATATTTATTGATTTATTTATAAACTACCATTTTAAGCCATAATAATCATTTAACATTTATCATTTACCATTTTTTTTATTTAAAGAAAAAAGGCCCAAAAAGAGCATAGCAATGTACTTCTCAAAACGATGTTTACCACCGCCAGAAGGAGACCACAATAACAGTGAAATGACTCCACCGTCTTTTTCTAAATCCAGATCCGTTTTAGACCGATCCAACGGTCCAGAAATTTCCCCAATTCAGGCCTCTTTGATCTGAGTCCCTTGTTGGTTTTATGTATATAGGGCTCTTTTTAATGGTGTTTTGTTTTGGGTATGTAGACTTTTTACTTTTGATTTAGGGTATGTAGACATTGATTTGGGGGTCGAATTTTGAATGTGTGGGCTTTTAGGGGTGATTTGGGATAATGCCTGTTTTGTTGTGTTGTAGAACTAAAGTTATGAATTAGAATGTTTCTTTATGCAGTTATTGCTTAGTTTTGATATTCTTTTTGATTTTGTGAGCTTAATATTGTTTTCTTATATTGCAAGCTATTCGAGGAGTATTCAATATGGAAAAGAAGAACAATGTTTAGGCCTTTAAGAGTATGTATGGAGTGGAAATTTAAATAGGTTAATACAAAATATGCAGAACTAGTGAACTTTAAAGGGTACAGACATGAGTTGAATTGCAGAGCGAGCAAGGTATGATCCGGTTTTTAGAACACTGCAAGTATCATCCAAGCAAAAATCAATATATATCTTCATTACAAAAGCCATAGGAACCATCCCATCAAAATATAAATTTCTTTTCCATAACAACACTCATTTTGGGTGAGAAGATAACAAACTAGCTGACTTGTTAATAGTAACCAATTACAATTCACTGCATGCAACAGTTTGAAGAAAAACAGTACCCAATTTCTGATAAAAAGAAAAACATAAAGAAACCCAATTACCTGGAAATTAACGAACAGAAGAATTTTCTGCAGAAAGAAAAAACAGCCAATCAAACAATCTCTACCATCCAGTTCCAAATCCAAATCGAAAACAAATTAATAATAGAACTGTATGCAACAGTAGAACTGCATGCAACAGTTACCAATATCAAAAAATGTCTGAAAACAGTAGAAGAAAAATGCAAAAATATCTGAAAACAGTAAAAGAAAGCAAGTACCCAATTTCTGATAAAAAGAAAAACATAAAGAAACCCAATTACCTGGAAATTAACGAACAGAAAAAAAATTCTGCAGAAAGAAAAAACAGCCAATCAAACAATCCCTACCATCCAGTTCCAAATCCAAATCCAAAACAAACTAATAATAGACAACAACTAATAAATCCAGAAACAGCAACATTCTTTGATAACAACAAATGAAACAAATAAACGAAACCGAAATAAATCCAGATCCAGACTAAAATCAATTCAGTATGAAATCTCAATGGAAGCAATTTTATGAACGCAGATTCAAACCAGACTGAAAACGAAAAAGAGGAACAAAATGGCGAAAATAAAAGAGGAAGAATGAAAGAAACCAGACTGGGGACGAAGAAAGGAAAAAAATGGCGAAAAGAAAAGAGGAAGAATGAAAGAATCGGAGAACTGTAGAAAAATGTTTGACAGCTGTGAAAAAGTAAATGCCACGCGTTAATAATAAAAAAAAAATCCTTAACAGTTGCCATTAGATCGGACGATAGAAAATTGAAACAATCAAACGGCACAGGTTCAAACGGATCCAAATAAATCAACCCGTTAACTAAATCGGACGGCTCATAATGAAAAGACACGCTGTCTGGTTAGATGAGCTCAAAACCGGCCAAGATGTAGTCCTATTAATAATATGATATTTCGAATTGACTGTTGAAAAAAAAAGAAATAATCAGTCACTTCCATGTATGTGCTTTGAGGAGTAACAAAGCCTGAATTATCTCGCGGAGTTCCACAGTATAAAAGTCAATATGCTTTAGGAAATTTTTAGGCCATCTCAATAAAGATATCCAATTATGTATTTTACTATGTATAAATATTATGTAATGTATGTAAAGTTTTAATTTATTAATTAACAAAATATTGTATTCCTTGTAAAAATCTGAATTTTTCAATAATAATAGAAGGGAGTTTGGCATGAAGAAATGAAAGTGAAAATGTTACAAATTGTCAATGGGCCTTGGCCTTAGCCTTCAGCCCAGTGATAAAATATCTTGTGGATAAATCCCCATTACGAAAGTAATTTAAAGAAATATAAAAATTAATTTATGAAGGAGTAAAATATACATTTGAATGCTTCATAGATATTAAAAGAGAACCTGAAATGTAGGTTGTATTTTTAATGTTCAGAAAGATCAGAGTTCTTTCGAAAAAAAAATATATATCATTTCATAATAATATCTTTTTCCAGATATTCAAATCTTCTCCAAATTTCTCTTTTTAGTTTTACTTCACCAAATTTCGTACTCATGAACTTTTGAATGAGGGAGATGTTTTCTAATCACTTAATTTGCTCGAATTTTGGCTAAAATAATAAATAATTAATAAAAAAATCCAATAATTTGATCTAAGCCTAAGAAACACATTAAATATATTAAATGGAACTTACGCGAGAAATAATTAAGCTCTCCGTATTCGCTCAAAAAAACACACATTAATTATATGAGCCCCCAAAACTAGTTACAAAATCACATCCTTGTAGCACCCAAAAGAAAGTACCAAAAAGAAATCAAAATTACAACTATATAGACAAGGTAAGATCCAAATTAATGCCATCATCATCGCGAGACGAAGAGATGACGCAGCTGCTGCTTTCACTCATCAATGATCTCACAATTCCACTTTTAGGATCGAAAGATGAAAAGAGCGAGAGCAAGCAATCACGGTCCGTAACTCCCTGATCAACCTCTTTCTTTATCTGTCAACATTTGTAACAGAAGCGATTATTAGTTGGTATTATTTAACATGGAGAAATTTGATATTAATCCGGTATCATCAGTACAGCTAATTTAATACCTGATACCATATGGTTCCATTATTGACCTATTTATTATAGAAACCTCTTTATTATATCATCGTAAATCATAACATTAAATGCATAACTAAATCCTGTAAAAAAGATACGTACATTATTCATATTGGCTCCATGGCAATATGGCTTATAATGCACCTTGTCTCCTTTTATTCTCTTCTCCATTTTGATTGCTTGCTTGTATCTATCAAGCCACATGCTTTTTTGCATTGCATTTGTCTGCATCCTAGATCTGGGGTACATTGATGGAGAAACACATTTTAATTTTTATTCAAAAAAGAGATGTATGTTAGGTATAAATTGATGGAGAAACACATTTGACTATGAAATTGTTTTGACAGTAAAAATAAATTGTTGATTATATACCATCACATATGAAGTACCATTTGGCCTTATACCATATAAATAATATCATAAATTACTACTAATGTACACTAAATGTGTTACTTATTCATAATACTAAATTTCATTCGTTAAAATACAAAAGGGAAATTTACAAATAACCCCTATCTTTTATCAATATTACAACCCCCCCCCCCAACCCATATTTTCAGAATTTACAAAAAAATCCTTTGATAAACTTTTCATTTACAAAAAAACCCCTCCATCCACTTTCCATTCATATACTAGTTAAAATTTTGAAATTCCCATTTTACCCCTATGATTAAATAATTTCCAAAATATTTTCTTTTAAATAATTTTTAAAAAATATTTTCTGAAAAAAAATTCTTAGAAAAAAAAAATTTTAATTTTTTTTTTTTATTTTTTATCAAATTTTTTTTTAATTCGAACAAAAAATTTCTTACAATTTTTTATTTAAAATTATTTTTTTATAAACTTATTTTTTTAAAACAAAAAATTTTCAGAAATCTCTATTTAGAATTTTTTTTTCAAAGATTTTTTTGAAAACATTAAAGAATTTTTTTTTTCTAACAATAGTTTTTGTTAGAAATAAAAATTAGTAAGAGTTTTTTAAAAAAACTTCTACAAAGAATATATTCATAGAAAAATAGTTATTCTAAAATTTTATTAAAAACAAATTTCTCAAATATAAAAACTATTTTTTAAAAAAAGTTGCATGAAAAAATTATTTCTTAAATAATATATTTTTCTTAAAAATTATTTCAAAAATATCTTTAGAGAAAGTATTTTTCTTAAATGTTTTAAAAAAAATTATAACATTTGATAAAATATTTTTTAAAAATATTTTCTGAAAAATATTTTTCTAGAAAATATTTTTTTTTTGAAAATATTTGTTCTAAATTTTTTTAACAAATATTTTTTTTCAGAAAATATATTTTTAGAATTTTTTTTTTTTTAATATTATTTTACATAGGGATAAAATGGGAATTTCAAAAATTTTAACTTTTATATGGATGGAAAAGTGGATAGAGGGATTGTTTTGTAAATTCTGAAAATATAGGTTTTTTTTGTAATATTGATAAAAAAGATAGGGGATTATTTGTAAAATTCCCAATACAAAATAATTGAAATAGTTTGGAAATTGTTGATAGGAGACTATAAGCATGCAATTGTCATGTACATATATTCCATGATGTGACAAGAGAACATTTGGACTGGAGAGAGAGAAAAGCTAACAACCTTTTCAGAGGGATCAGCCATGAATATGATTCCTCTTCAGATGTGGATTTTGTTTTGGAACAATTAGGCCAGAGAGATAGAACATCATTATGATTCCCATTTTTTGGCTCATCACAGACTTTTTCATTGTCTTCACTTGACCTCTCTCTCCATTCAATATTACCTGAGCCTAAAAAAGGAAAGAAGTTAAAAGGATATTATTATCATTGATTCATTATATATTATGAATAAATGTACAATTAAAATAAGGAAGACATTTAATGCAAAAAAAAAAAATAAGGAAGACATGAATGAGAGGAGTTACCTAGTATTCTTACATTGTCATTCTTCATGTTTCTATACATCTGTTCAAACAAAATTTCAGAAAGTCATTATATTATTTTTTTTTAATAAAAACTCATTATGTTTCTTGAAATTTTGTTTTGATACAATAAGCCGTTTAATTTCCTTCCTAAATAAAAATAGAAGATTTTCTTATTCTATTTTGTTTATTGTATGTTTTTGAGGAAACCAGCTAAAACCTGGAGATGGCTCTTCACATGAGCTATGGTTATCCCTCTAACATCCATCAGATGAAGAATCAGCTTAGGCGTAGCCCCTATAATCAAACAAACAACAAATTAATTACAATGAATTAATGTTGTTTCATACAAAGAAATTAAAAATCATATAGCTTGCTATGCCGAAAAACAATAAATAAACTAAAGATAACAGTAAATAAGTAATATACAAAAAAGGAAGAAGATGTAGTGTTTTTTTCTTTAGAAAAAATAAATGAAGAAAACCACAACCTAATTTCCCTGATAATGTAATTATTAATTAAAGATTTAAAAGAAAGAAAGAAAGAAAGAAAGAAAGAATGAAAGAAAGAAAGAAAGAAAGAAAAGTTGGCATACTTTCTTCACCACCAAGCATTTCAATGGCATGAACAAATCGACGGTGGAGATCCGCCGTCCATTTCATGCGAGGCACCTTTGATCTCACATAAGGCCTTGTAAAGTCAACTTCATTAGTATTTTTCTCACTGTTCTCATCTCTTTTCAGCTCCTTTCTCCCCATTTTTGTTTCCTTAGGAAAGAAAGACCAACTTAGTAAATTGGTTCCAGACTTGTCATTCTTATGCATGCTTTATAGCCTTTATTTATATACAGAATCTTTACAAAGGAATGAAAAAGGTAAAATATAACAAGACAGTCTTATACGTAGGTCAGGTCAGTGTGGGCCTGAGAAGATCGATCTACGTCTTAATTAAGATCCCTTATTAATTGAAGGCCCTTTTAGGGAGTTCATTATATATCACTTATCTTTTTTTCTTTTTTTTAAATGTCATTATATCACTTATCTTAGCTACTTCATGGCTCATTTATTAGTATTAGTAGGTATTTCAGAGAATCAAAACACTAGGATACGTATTTATTAATTCTTTTAAGAGTACACTTACGAGAGGATCTTTTTCATTCTTTTATGAGTAATAAACGTAGTTCATATATCCTCTGTAGACCACTATATTTCCTTCTTTCAGTATAGTTTCCAGTACATGTAGACCAAAATCAATCAAAGCAAACATCTTCATAAAATGGGTTAGACCTAGCGTATCTATTTATTTTATTTTTTGAGACTGACCTAGCTTATCTATTTAAACCACTAAATTGAAAATTACATTCATACTTCACCATTTTACCTACGAAAATTTTAGGGGAATAGGACTTAAAAAGTGTGCAGCCTTTTGCAATTCGTAGTAGAAAAGAAGAGGGACAAAAAAGAAGAAGACAAAGCAAATGCTGAGTTTTAGCTGAAAATTCTCCTAGCAGCAGTGTTACTGTTTCAAATTATTGCACTTTCGGCAGGGCAGAGCATTACCACGGAGGCATGGGACTCGAGAAAGAGAGATGTGTCCGTGTATTATTTGACTTATCATATTTATTTCACCTGACAACTTCAAATACGTATGATAGATTAAATTACAATAATATATATTGAACAAATTTGAATTATACAACAGATATAGAATACATGACATATTGACATGTGCATTGGTAAGATTGCAACTAGGTTGTATTGTAACACTCTCCAACGAAATTAATACTTGAGAGGAGAAATTTGTTTTATCTTTGAATATTCAAGAAAAAACGAATTACTTAAAAAGTTAGAGCAATCTATTAGCACAACTTAAATATTTGAAGTTAATTGTGCGACCTAAATGGCTGTACTCAACCAATACAAATAGTCATTTTTTTCGTTTTAGATATCGCACAAATATAATGAAAGAACTCAGTCTATTGGACCAAGGGACCAAAGGGTAATGTGTGGTCTAATGGCAGAGGCTCATAGCTCGAGAGTTCGAGAGAGAGAGAGGCAACAATAAGAATAGAATCTCTGAGCAGGATTTCTTTGCAGTACTGACCACTGGCAATAAGCTTGCCTTTATTGCCTCATTACTGTAATGCTCGACCTTTTTACAGTCTTAACTGTACTTTTCTACTTTTATTTTCTTGAAAATAATACATTGTTTGTATGTAAATTACTATTGATAATAGATCAGAATGTAGGCCAGTCAATGCTACAATGGATATACAGGTTGCACCCATTTTTACCTGATAATTGGAATTCGCATTGGTAAGAGAAAGAGTCATTCGGTTTTTGGGTTGCTGATAGTCTAGTTTTCGGGTCGTTCTGTAATCAGTCGGTTTCTAGTTACGGAGTCAATTGAATTTGAGTTGCTTCCAGTCAAGTTCGTCTCATAAGGTCATTTGGATTATTATTCTAATTCTAATTAGTATTTTCATATCGATTATTTTGGGTGAAATTTGCAATTTCAACAAATCTCATGAAATCGGAAAATTTTGGTTATTTTTTAGGCATATGAAGCGGTTGATTGGATTTTGGGTCTTTAAAGTAATAATAGGTCGAGAAATTATTCGGATTGTTCAGAAACGTCCACCGTACAGTTTTAGCTATACACATATATATTTCTACTTGGATATACGTTTTGTGTTTACAAATACACATTTTTGAAAATATACATTTTTGTAATTTCACTATACATTTTCTATTTATAAAAATATATTTTTGTAATTTCATCATACCTTTTATAATCGGGCGCTGCTGGACGCTCCAAAATGCTGGGACTCCATATCTGAACCCAGTAGGTCATGGGTTCTCAGATCATTTAGATTCGGGTAATTAAATTATGGACATTAACCCCAACCCCTTATTTTTCATCTACTTTTGAGCCCTCTCAAGAGGTCACATCATCACTTTTATCTCCACCGTTCGATCAATTTTTTTGTCAAATCTCAGTCATTTATTTTCCCAAATTTATTGATACTTTATGACAATATGTGTGTGATTATTAAAACATAATCATGTGATTGGTTGAATTGGTGTTTTGTATTTCATCTCCGATTTAGTGAGAACCGTTGTAAATTTGTTTCGAACCATCAGATCTTAATCAGATGGCTTGAATGAATCATACTTCAAAGTTATGTTCAATTATTAATACCAATAATTAATGAAGAGTCCACTCATTAAAATATAAATAAATTTTCTTTTCTTCTTTAAAAAATTATAATTCTTAATGAAATATTTTACTTCTCATGTTAAAATCATCAAATATAAATTTGTTGAAATTTTCTTTTTATTTTGAGTTCCATATTGTTATGGTTCTAATTTTTTTTCTTGCTAAAATATGAGAATAAAGACTATATAAAAGAACATTTAAAAAAATAATATGCTCATTAAGTTATACCTTATACTTTATTTTTCATCTCTCTTTAAGAATTCCCAAAAGACCTATCGTCAATTTTATCTCGGCCGTCGGATCAATTTTTTTTCAAATCTTAATTTTTTATTTAAATTATTACCACAATATCACACGATCGGTTAGATTAATGCTTCATGTTATATCTCTAATTACGTGAGAACTATCATATCAAATAAAATCCAGAGTATTAAAACTTATATACTTAATGTATTACGGATAATATGTATTATTTTAATAACTAACAAAATATAAATAAGAAAAATAACGGTGACAATTTTTTTCAGAAAATGAGTCATGTTATATTTTCTTATGTATAGTAAACATATTTTTTCTATATATATAATATCATATTTTCTTTTTATAAATCGTGTTAAATATAATTATTATTTTTATATTTTTTAAAGTTAGTCATCTCTAATTAAGTCCTATGGGTTTTCAACTAAAATCTATGAAATAAATTATCGTTTATTTTAGTTTTTAGATATCCTTCATCGTCTGATTAATACTTGATTTTTTTTTCTTATATAATATGTCAATAGATGACGGTACAAGAAAACTAAAGAGATAAAAAAAGATGATATTTTAATCTTAGAAATCTTAATGCAAACATAAATTAATTAGATTGTAAATTAATAATCCAAATTATTTTTTGGATTATTTTTTTATTTTTTATTTTTTATTTTTTTTATTTTTTATGAATTTATTATTTATGTTATTTTATTTCATATATGTAAATTATTTATATATAATTATTCATCATTATAAAATTAGATGTGATATAGAAACTATTATTTAATGAATAATAAATGGATATAACATCTTATAATATAGTTCAAAATGATTTTAAATATAACTAACTTACATAACATAATTATTATACATAATTGTAACTTATACATAAATTTTAAATAAATAACAAATTTAAATATTCACAGTGAAGTGCGAGCATGATTCTAGTCTATAATATAGGTTGGTTCCAGGTTCAATCAGACAACGAGTTTAAAATTTACTAGCTGCATGCATGTTAATAATTTTTTATTGAATAAAGAACCATCTTAGTCCAACCACAATTATTCGAGGCCAAAAAGATTTGAACTCATAGATTGTTAGTTCATTGTGTAATTCACTTAATCAACTGCATAATGATTCCAATATTTATGCTTCACTTTTTTTTCTTGTTGGAACTATGCAAACATAAGAGACACGAGCAAGAAATAGAATCTCTTTTTCTCTATGCATTCTAAACGAAACCTGATCAGATGCCAAACCAAATGGGCCTACTTTATATATTTGCATGCATGACAAATAAGCGGATCAAACGGGCAATCATGACTATTATCCCATGAGAATATTTCTTCATCTCTTGGTCTTCAGTAGTATTTTATTGATATCATTTACAAAATAAACTTTTTCATTTCTCCGTTCATTCTTTTTGGTACACATGTCAAATGGTCAGAAGTAATAGATGGGAATATTAAAAACGACAAGCAGAACTTAGTTTTTTTTGTTGTTGCATTTCATCATTGCATTCAGGACAGGACCAAGAAATGTAATTTGCGAGACTTTTTTGTTTTTTTTAAAGTAACACGTTTTTGAAAAATAATTCATCAAATAATACTGGTTTAAAAATAATTCAGCAACTAACATTTCTGTCGGCCCTTCTGACAGAACAGAGGTGGGCTTTGGCGGAACTGGATTTTTTTCTCCATTTTTGTTGATCCCGGCCATTTAGCAGTCTTAAACACGCTTAATTAGGCCAAAAAAAAGTAATTCCGCCAGGGCCTTTGATGGAACTGCTTAAAAATCATTTTTTCTACTTAAACTCTAAATTTAGAAGAAAAATTAGCCCAAAAATTACGAATTTAGCAAATCCGCCAGGCCCTCTGGCAGAACAGACTATTATATATATATATATATATATATATATATATATGTATATATATATATATGTATATATATATATATATATATATATATATATATATATATATATATATATATATATATATATATATATATTTGTCTCTAACCAGCAATGAAAATTTAGCAAAAATAAAAAATCATTTTTCCGCCAGAGTGTTCGGCGGAGCAGTGAACATTTTTTTTTGTGGCTAAATCTCCTTACTAATGCAACCAGCCTAAAAAGTGGAATAATGTTGGTTCCGCCAGAGGGAATGGCGGAACCATGAAATTCGTAATTTTTACACTAATTTTCCTTCTAAATTTGGAGTTTAGGCTGAAAAAATAATTTTAAAGCAATTCCGCCAAAGACTGGTGGAGGTGCTTTTTTTGCCTAATTAAGGATGTTTAAGACTGCCAAATGGTCGGGATCAACAACAAAAAAAAAAGACTAGATTTGCCAGAGACTTTGGCAGAACCACTTTTGTTTCGTCAGAAGGGCTGGCGAAAATGCTAGTTGCTGAATTATTTTCAAAACAGTGTTATGTGATGAATTATTTTTCATAATAGTGCCATTAAAAAAAAAAGACAATTTTCTGTTTATTGTTATCATTATGTTTGCAGTACAGGACAAAGAAATGCAACTTTTATCTGGACGGTTAGAATTAGTTCAAACTTATCTATAATAATAATAATGCCTCTATAAAAGAGGGAGTTCCGAGCAATTCTGTCCATAGCCAATGAGGTATTGACACCTCAGTCCAACTATTAAATAACTAAATAGATTTGGTGTACAGTGTGACATACGGTTGGATTAAATAACTAATAACGGTTTATGTGAATCGAGGTCACGCTGAAATGAATATTAATACTTAAGAAAACGCATGCTAATGTGAACCTTAACAACTACGTTTGTCTATATATACATGGTTCACGTACACCATGAGCCTTCTAAATTTACAGTTTACATGATCCCGGTCTATTTGATACAAAGCTCTACATCTACAGTTCGTTTGATCCAAAGCCTACAATGTAGTCATTCTATCATCACGCAATTACTGAACCCTTTTCTTGGTTCATATACACCATGGTCCTTCTAAATTACCGTAAACATGATCTCGGCCTTTTCATGAATAAATCAGTTAAATTAAAATTGGAGTAGATTTGAATCGGATGGACACTGGTCCAAATTAATATCAGGTCTTTATGTGTGAAGTATATATAAGAGAAGCAAACAACAATTTATTTGAATATAGATCCTAATATTTATTTCGTCATTTACATACCTAATATAATCTCTAACTATTTATTTTAATTCTTGTAATACCAGATAATGAGATAAGTATATTATAGTCTAGATATTAATACATCCACTTAATAATATAGTAACTATTGATAATTTATATTAGTTATCGCTGCCTTACATGTTCCTACAACTTAATTAAAAAAACAAAAGAATATTCAATGATTTGTGCAAGCAAATCTAATAAGGTAGAATCATACATTCAATGATAAATTAGAGATAAAAATTGCGCTGATCCGTTGAAATGGTCTGTGGTCTGCTTGAGAACAAAAATTGTATTAATAATTTACTGCAAATTACATTAATATACACTATATTATATACATCAATTCATGTTAACACTTAAAACACTTAAAATGTGACGTTATATAACGAGGTACGTAAATGCTTCATGTTAATAAATTTTGAGATCACTGTGCATAATATATGCAATATATGCGTGCCATATAACTTTTGGAAATTGATTATCAGTTTACAATAAAAGTAATTAATTTTCAAATAAAGAGAAACGTCTTCTAAAATAAAAAAAATAAAAAATGATGTTAAATTAGCTTTTATACAAGCAACTACAAGATTAACAATTTGAGCATCTCCACGTGAAACGCACGTGCCGCGGCTAGTCACATAAAAACATAAACGTTGTCTCAAACTAATTTTGAAGGACTGGAATTGCACCTTACAGAGGAATTTTGCGTAGAAAATTAGAAGAGTATATATAATCGAATTTTCACAATTATGGTTCTAGTTCAGCGTAATGTAAGAAAATACTGAAATGTAATTTTCAGTCTTCTGGTCATCATTATGCTTAGAGATTATGTAATTGCAAATTCGACAGGAATTCAATAGGATGTCAAATTTTTGAGTTAAACTCCACCCAAGTCTCTCAAACCATAACTGTTTAGCATTAGCACACAACACACAGACTTTATACTGGGGAAAAATTTGTTTTAATGGAGATTATATAATTGCATAGGATTAATTCATATATATTCGAGTTAAAAGGCTTATGTTCACGCATGGCGCTTATCAATGTTTGAATGTGACTTCTGTTTTTAAAGAATTTGACGCGAAAAGATCTATTTGGAACAGCCAGAGTTCAAAAGCGAAAAGCGAAAAGATTATTTCAAACTTCAAAGAATTCAAAACATTATCTGTAGACAATCAAACATATTAACATTACTTTTGCAACTGTTATTTTAGAAAGGAATTCAGAAAGAGACAACTCAAGAAAACTACTTCAGTTCAGAAAAATGTGAGGAAATATTGAAAGAATGAAATGAAACATATTCATTTGAGTAGAAACCATGCATATTTCAAACAGCAGTGTTTCCACACAATAAAAACAATAAAATGTTTTTTATTAAATCAGTGAAACGCTGAGATGCTTAAAAAGCAAAAAATAAAAAGAAAAAATAACAGAGTGCCTAAGCTTTTATCCAAATTCAAGAGTTCCATTTGTTCGGAAATACATAAAACATGGTCTTTTGCAAATTATGCAATCAAACAAAGCAAAAATCCGCATCATGAGTATGAGCCCTGTAAAAAAATAAAATAAAATTTGTTAAAACTCGGAAAAGTGTAAAGCAAATTCTTGAGTTGGGTAGATAATTATAACTATTATAGTATTTTCGGATCAGCCAATTAAATTTGTTTATGTTAATTTGCAAACATAAATTAGACAGCTTTTGATTGAATTTTGATTCATGTAGTTTAAATAGGAAATTTTAGAACTTCGGCAAGAATTTAAACAATTTCCAGTTAAGTTTTTCTTTAAAATGACTGCACTAGTTGTTTGAAAAAAAAAAAGAATGAAACTGTAATGTTTGAAAAAGAATTTCACCCCTCTTTGTGTGGATTCAAATGTTTCTCATTCTAGCTTCTACTGAGCATATTCCTCAATCTCTACTTTCTCTCTCTAGAATCACCCAGTAGTCATCAATACATTGAAAAATTTAATTCCAGGGATGACATTTTTTTCAGCTTCCTTATAATATGGGTGTTGCTATTCTAAGCGCAACTTTTATGTATTAAGCGCAACAGCATTAATTGCTGTACCATCTACTCATTTTACCCTTCATCCAACCTATCATTTATCTTAATCTTTTCTTATTCCTATTTTACCCCTGTTTTAATATAAAGTAAAGCAGCACTTTTCAGCTATAAACAAGTAAACTTTTTTAAACCCCCTAACTTTTTCGAATATTAAAAAAAATCCTTTCAAATTTGTTGTATTTTTTATTCCCATGTAGGTATAAATTTAATTACTCCATCCAAAAAACATTTTTTTGCACAAAATATCCTCATCAAGTTTCTTTTATATATTTATTCATTTCAAACTAATAAATAATATATATTTTACATTAAATATAAAGAAAAGGGAACTAAAGTATAAATAAAATAATAATAAAGAAAAATAAATAAATAATAAAGAAAGAAAAAAAGAAAAAGATATTTTATGTAAAAATAAATTATAATTTACATTAAAACGAAGATAATAAATATTCTATGTAATATATTATTATAAAAATATAATGTTGGCAAATATTACTTATTAGTTATTATATCAAAAAAATAACCCTTTCATTCAATCAGAGAAATAAATAAAAGAAAATTAATCTTTTTGGACATAATATTTCACAATATTATTTTGATGATATTTTATGATATTATTTTAAAATACTTTATTTATAACCCTATTTTACATAAAACATTTTCTCTCTTATTTTGTATGTAAATTATATTATAATTATATAATTATTTCACATAAAATGTCATATTTTCTTTCTTTATTTATTTACTATGATTTTAGTTATAATTTAGTTCCCATTTGTTTATATTAAATGTAAAACATAATTTTCTTTTTAATTTATTATTTTGGTTTGAATAAAAATAAAATAATTTGATGTGAGTATTATGATCCACAAGTTATATATAGGATGTAGTAGTTAAGAACGGAAATAAGAAAAATTTAATCAACTTTACAAGAGCTTTATGGATATATAGTAAAGGCTTTGTTAAAATATTTAGAAAAGTTTTGGGGTTTTTTGAAAAAACAAATATTTGTAGTCTCCACTCTCCAGCTCCGGCTAGAGATCTCTGTTGTCTTGTATGAAATTAAAATGAGGGTATAATGGGAATAAAAGAAAAAGTAAATCAAATGACCGGAATGATGAAGAATAAAATAGGTTAATGATACAATTAATGCTTGTGCGTTCAATACACAAAATAAGCGCTTAAAATAGCACTACCCTATAATATACATAAGAAATTTTGGAAATATGACAAGATTTAATTCTTAATTATGAACCATTAAATCTTTAAAGTTCAAATTCTTTCATTATTTATCAATTAAATTTTCTTAATATTTACAAAAGGGGTCTACCTAGCTCAACAGGGCCCTGGATTTCTTAATTCACCTCTTTTATTCTACTAGCTTAGATATATCAATACCAACTTCAACAATATGATTGCTCAATATATCAATTAACGGCTAGGACAAAAATTGAAGATATGTATTCATAAAGGCCTCTAATTAAAACATCAAACAATCCTGATTTTAATTAACACGAAAGATTTCCGTAAGTATTCGTAATAAATAAATAAACTGATGATCTAATTAATGGAATAAAACTGAAACAAGTACTTCCTCATTGTTAAATTTCTTAATTTCTACACCTCTCTATTATTCTTACCCAATTACCCCCATTTAAATTTTAATCAAGATTTTCCTCTAAATCAAGATCAAAATCAACAAAACCCTCAAATCGACCGAAAATACTCAAATCATAACCAAACTCACTGCATACCTGAATCACATATTGGCAGTAGACGGAATGAGAGGCACAGATCCAACCACCTTCCCTTTCTTCCCCTTCATCTCCTGCGCCTCCTTGATCTTCTGCATCTGGAGCATCCGCTCCATCACCAACTCATACTCGCACTTCTCGTACGCGTGGCGCTCGCCCTCGCACTTCCACGGCAGGTAGAACTCCGCGACGCGGCACTTGTTCAGCGGGATGAGCAGGTGCGCGCACTGGTCGCGGTACGGGATCGGCACCCGGTTCTCCACCAGCTCCGCCTGCGTCGCGATCATCGGCTTGGACGAGCCGAGTTTCACTCCGTTGATCTCGCTCTCCGCCATCGCTGTTGGTTGAAGGTCTCTTGCTCTCTCTTCTTTTCTTTTGTTTGTTTTACTTTGGTCTGTCAGATGGACGGGTGAGATAGATGGGTTGTTAATGTTATGGGGAGTATTTGGGCTGGGTTTAGGTGAGGTTTGAGCTTGGTTTTCAGTGAAAAGATAAAAAAGAGAAGTAGGTTTTGTTTTTGAAGATTATTGTTTGGGCTGTTTAGGTTGGGCTTTTTTGTTTTTGAAGATTATTGTTTGGGCTGTGTTTAGGTTGGGCTTTTTTGTTTTTGAAGATTATTGTTTGGGCTGTGTTTAGGTTGGTTTTCTAAATCTTCCAAAATCCCGAAAAAAATCCCCACCCATCCCATAAAATTCCGTTGTTGAGAAAAATAAAGAGGGCTGTTTTGAGCCCAGAAGTAGTTTATTATGTTGTTTTTTTTATGTATGTATTATTTTTTTATAAATTATAATACACATATATAAATTATAAATTGCAAATCATAATACAAGTATATAAACTATGAATTAACACGTATATAAATTATAAACTATAATACACATATATAAATTATAATTATAAAATTAACACACGTATGGAATATTTATGATCAGTGGCAAATAATCTTAACCGTATATATATGTTTGTGAGTAATTTTTTTTGTTCACACCAGCTATTAAACACACATATTGTTTTACATTATCTAATGTCTTACCACCAGACCGAAGTTTTAATTATAAGCTTATATATCAGTTTGATAATTATTATTCTTTTACAAAAAGGGCTGGGACACATTTCTATTACAGGAATCTTTCAACCAAAAAGATATAAAAAATTAAACAATCAGAAGAATTTTATATTAGAATTTGAAAGAACCAACAACAAAAAAAAAATCAGTGGGCAAATTATACATCAGAAGCGTAAATTTCTGCAAAAACTTGATAATATAATACACAAATGCTTTGATGCATGCAAATATAGAAAGTCACATAAAATACATACAAATAACAAGTCTAAATAATATAATCCCTCCATATTTAAATTAAAATTAAATCTACAAATAGAAGTTACATTATATATGTCAATTGGAACTTTTCTCCTATGTTCGTGGTCTTCATCATATATTTTTGAGAGAAGGGGTCCTCAAATAGGTCTTCATCATCATCTATAACGACATAATCTTCATGAAGCATGAAATCATCATCCATATTCACATTGACCAAGTAACAAACTAAAAATAAGATTTCTCATCTACCTGTATAAATAGTTGATTAATAATACATGTAAATTAAATGAGTCATTTGACCAAGTTATTAAATTAACTGTACTTGATTTGCAACTCGAGTAAAATTTTCAATATTGAGCACTGAGTCATTGGCCAATCTTATTATTTTGAAAATAAACTTGAAAAATCTAAAAAGATTCAAACACTTCAAAACCATAGTACATATACAATGCCGGCATGACACTTCTAATTAATTCATTTTTAAGAATATTATTCGTGAAAAGCCCAGCAAAATTTGAATAAAAATTATAATAATAAACATTTCAATCACCCTTAATTGAGAAATAAAGAATTTATTACCAATCAACATACAAAATGGCAACAATGCGGGTGAAGTATGACGGCAGGCATGGAAGAGACAAACACAGGAGAAGATAATCAGAACCAATATAATCTGAATCCGCTCCTCTGCATGCCCCTTCCACCTCTGCCGCCACCTTCTGATTTATCTGATGGATTCAAAACACCAAGCTAATTTTCGTTCTATTTGTGTTTTGATTTTGTGATTTGTTGATCCGAGTTGGTTTCTACATTTATAGCGAAGGAATCATGGAGGCATTGAGAAGTTGAGCAGTACAAGAAGAGTTAGTAGTACATAGAGAAGAGTACGTTTCAAAAAAGAACCTCTTTTTCTTTCAATATGTAGAAATATTAATTAGGAAATTTTCCAGTTGTACCCAATTTTTGAAAGAAAATATCATATATACACACTTTTTTTTCGGAATTCCACAAATAACACTTTCGACGTTTGAAACGCCGGTAAAAATAAAATTTCGGCGTTTCAAATGCCGAAACATATTTAAAGTCACTAAACTCAGTTAACAAAATGGTTAACAAAAAAAATAATTAAAAAAAAATTCGGTCTTTCAAAGACCGAAATTTATATATTCGTTATTTTTTTATTAGGCTTCGATTTGATTAATATAGATTAATATAAATTAATAAATATTCCACAAATATATTAATATTAATTAATAATTATTTTACTAAATATTTATTTATATTTATTTATTAATTTATATTAATTATTAATCTTATTTATTTTTTTATAATTTACTCGTTATTTATGTTAATTATTTTTAACTTATATACAAGTTTTATTATACATAACGAATTATTTTTAATTTATATACAAATAACTTATAGACAATAACGAATTAGTTTTATACAAATAAGTTATTTTTAATATACAAATAGCGAATTATTCGTTATTATACAAATAATGTCTATAAATTATAATAAAATTCGCTATATTCGTTATTGTCTATAATCTTGATTTGTATAATAACGAATAATTCACTATTTGTATATTAAAAATAACTTATTTGTATAAAAATAATTTGTTATTGCCTATAAGTTATTTGTATATAAATTATAAATAATTAATATAAATAACGAATAAATTATAAATAAAATAAATAAGATTAAAAATTAATATAAATTAATAAATAAATATAAATTAATTTGTATTAAAATAATTATTAATTAATATTAATATATTTGTGGAATAATTACTAATTTATATTAATCTATATTAAACAAATCCAAGCCTAATAAAAAATAACGAATATATAAATTTCGGTCTTTGAAAGACCGAAATTTTTTATTTTTTTTGTTAACCATTTTGTTAACTGAGTTTAGTGACTTTAAACATGTTTCGGCGTTTCAAACGCCGAAATTTTATTTCTACCGACGTTTGAAACGCCGAAAGTGTTATTTGTGGAATTCCGAAAAAAAGATATGTATATATGGTATTTTCTTTCAAAAGTTGGGTACAAATGGAAAATTTCCTAATATTCCAAAAAATGTAGAAATATTAATTTTTTTTTATTTTTGCAAAAATAACAATTTTGCTTATAGAGAAGAAAAGAAGTTGTTGAGAGTACAACAGGAAAAATGTATTAGTAGTACTAGTATCAAGTACCAACTCTACTAAGTTTCTTCTTTCAAAAAAAAACAAATCTACTGAAGTTTCTTGGCCCAAGTGTATTTCTTACAACGGACTAATTACCAAGTCTCGAGTCCCAATCATCTCTGAGACACACACCGAACTCTTATCTTCACATAAATCAGGACAATATCTTTATAAATGTCAAAATAATGCACATGATAAATTACTCCCTAGTGCATTCCTAGTGCACTCCGATTTTTCATTTTTCAGCGAAACTGTATATAAAACAAAATAAAAGGTATATAAAATAAAAAAAACAATATATAATATATCTTTTTAAAATAAAATATATAAATGAAGCACAATACATAGAAACAATATATATATATACATAGAATAAAAAATAATAGATAAAACCGCAAAAATGGTATATAAGTATAGAAAAAATAGTATATATAAACAATGAAAAATATCTAAAATATATATTTTGAAAACAATATATATAAATAGAACACACAACAACAGTATATATAACTCAATGTAAGCACAAGTCAAAGGTTGACCGTTGAACCGAAGTGTATAAGAGTGATTTAACAGGAACGATTACACATTTCCCTAAATATTAAAATATACTGACAACATTTTTTATATGTAGAAATATTAACCTGAAAATATATTTAGAAATGGATGATGTGTATAAGATATTCACTTTGGAGTTCTAGATGAATGAGGACTTTGGAGTTCTAGATTAATTTGGCGGTGCAAGAGAAGATCAAATCTCTTGCTAAATGAATCACATGCAAAGTAAGAATAGAAGAGATTATTGTTATATTTAAATGAAATTTAAACAACCTAAAATCATTTCTTCGAATATAAGGGGTTTAAATAATAAGAACAAAAGAAAATTAATAAGGGTGCTAATTTAATATCAGAGATGCCAGACATTTTCTGCTTGCATGAAATCAAAATACAAGATTACACAATGCAGTTACATGCATAAAAAGTAAGAAATAGATTGGAGTGTTATACATGGCTTGAATCTCAAGGGGCTTCAGGAGGAATATTGTTAGCTTGGAACAAGAATTTGTTTTCTGCAATAAGATGCATAAAGAAAAGGTATTATGTTACTGTAAAACTTGTATACAATTAGGATAATTCAATAAAGGGTGACACAGGAGTTTATAGCCCACATTCAATGGATGAAAAAAAAGGGATTTTATTTAAGAATTAAAGATTTAGATGATGATCCAATCACACCATGGCTGTTGCAAGATGATTTTAATTTGATTGCGTCTATAAATGGAGGATCCAGTAACAACTCTTTTAAAAATTTGAATGAATCTCAACTTTTTAGAGAGATGGCCACCAATGGATTCGATAAACCTGCCTTTACAAGGAAGATTCTTTACTTGTCTAATTCTTTAGCCAACGTAAAACTAGATATATTTTTATTTAATCTAGCATGAGCTCATATATTTCCAAGTCACAACCACATCCTACTAAATATTACCAGCTCTTTCCCGATTCATGAAGGGTTTAGGTTTGAAAACACATGGCTCAATACTGAAAGGCAAATCTACTTATTGAAAATCATGTTCATGCCATTCAGTCAGGTATCTTGTTTGAATTTTCCAAAAAAAATATCAGGTTTAGGGACTAAGTTGAAAAGATGGGACAAAAATAGAAAAAGAAATACAAAAAAATTATCACCCTTTTCTCAAAAAAAAAAAAAATTCTCAAAAAAATTATCACCCACTTTCCCTTTCCCTTTCATTTGTTGCATCTCCTTGATCTTCTGCATCTGGAGTATCCACTCCATGACCGTCTCGTACTCGCACTTCTCGTACGCATGGTGCTCGTTCTCGCACTTCCATGGCAAGTAGAACTCCGAGACGCGGCACTTGTGAGTGGATGAGGAGGTGCGAGCATTGATCGCGCTACGGGATCAAGACGCAGTTCTCCAGCTGAGTGGCGACCATTGGCTTTGGATGAGCCGAGTTGAACTCCGTTGATCTCACTTCCGCCATTGTTGTTGAAGGAAGATTGATGCTCTCTCTCTCTCTCTCTCTCTCTCTCTCTTACTTCGGTGGTCTACGGATTGATGGATTGCTGGGAACTTTTGGGCTAAATGATAGGCCAACTGATTACTTCCCTACTGATTAATATTATATCTTTTTGAATTGTTCATTATATTTTCATGTATATTCTTATCTATTTTTTCATATATTCATTGCATTTTTATATGTTGATCGTATTTTATGAACGTTATAAAATTTTGAATAACAATATATAATCTTGTCCAAAGATATATTCATCCTTGAACTTTTGAAGAGGTCTCAATTTCGAGCCTCAACAAACGGCAAGCGCATTTAGTACAATTGATATTTAATAAGTCTTTGAACCTATTAATAATGACTTTGAGTCTAGAAGACAAAATATAATCTTATTTATGTTAAATTTTGCTAGTTCAAACGGTAGACACCTCTTGAATTTTGAAAGAAGTCCTTAGTTTGAGTCACAACGAATCTATTTAATACAATTGATATTTGGCCAGGTAGTCTCTCATCAACCCCTTGTGGGTTTGAGTCTCAAAAAATCTAATATTATTTATACACAATAGACTTTTTGTAAGTTTGTTATACAATATGCATTTCTATATGTTCATTATGGGCTCGTTCAATAACACATGGAATAGAAGAATAACGAATTGAGAATAGAAGACTAATTTACTTTATTCCATATAAAATTCCGTAAGAAAGTTATATGAAAAATTTGATTTAAAAATATAAAAATAGCTTATGACCAAAATATTCTTGTTCCATAATTTAGGTTTATACAAATCATATTAAATGAAAAGTTTACTCAAATTATAAGAAGATAAAAATAAAATAAATTAATTAAAATTAAGTAACATGGTCAACACATGCTAACCCAAGTGGTCAAAGGCACACTCGAATGAGAGAGAGATCTCAAGTTTGAGCCCGGCCTAGCCGGGTTTTTTCTGAAAAAATACGTGAGGACATATGAGCCAACGTATTAAAACTTCAAAAAATTAAATTAAATTAAATTAAATAACATGAAAATAAAATAAAGATTCAATAAAAGTACAGCAATAGAAGATAAACATAAGAACAATTCAAATAAGCTTCATTTAACTAATTCTTAAAAACTTTACGGTTGCTGTTACGACGTTGCATATCTGCCCATAATGCGTTTTTAATAGTCATTCGAAGCAACTCCCCAACACCCAGTCTATCGCATCAAATTCTTAGCCGAACTCATTACCATCTTCACTACCGTGTAAGTATAATTAATTAACATATGACATTGCCTAAGTATCACAATTCAGAATCAACCACAATTAATCAAAAGAGCTCAAAACAATAAAAATTATTTATCCATGCACATGAGAATAAAAATTAACTAAATAACCAAATAAACTTTATATGAGAAATATTCAAGAGATAAATTACAAAACAAAAAATATACTAATAAGTCACAAGAGAAACAAATGCACTTACGATATTAAAGAATCGATGTAGCTTGCGGTTGACGAATCGATGTTATGCCGTTATATTACCTATTGTAAGTCAAGCATATTTTTTAATTTTGATAATTTCAATATTGAGGACAAAACTGAGGCGAAGTACATTCATATTAAGAAAATAATAAAATCGAAAAATCTAAAAATGCTCAAGCACACTTCCTATCCATTCTACAGTTACAATGCCGACATGATACTACTACATTTAGAATATTATTCGAAAAAAGAAAGAAATTTGAACTGAAAAACAATAACAGATAACATTTTCATTATGCTCAATTGAGAAGTAAAAACTTACCAATAATAATACAGAATGGCAGCAATGCAGTGCTAGTGAAGTGTGATGGCAGGCATGGAAGAGACAAGCATAGGAGAAGATAATCAGAACCAATATAATCTGAATCCGCTCCTCTGCATGCCCCTTCCACCTCTGCCGCCACCTTCCGATTGATCCGACGGATTCAAAACAATGTATCAAAACTGAACTCTATTTGTGTTTTGATTTTTTGTCGATCCTGGTTGGTCTGCACATTTATGGGGAAATGGGGATGGAATCATGGCGGGATTGAGAAGTTGAGCAGTACAAGAAGGTTAGTAGTACATAGAGATGAGTACATTTTTAGAAACAGACCTCTTTTTCTTTTAATGTGTAGAGATATTGTATCTTCTTTAATTTGCAGAAATAACATTTTTGCTCCCTTAAAACGGTATTTTTATTAGAATTTTGCACAATTATATTTTACAGAGGGAGTGAAAATGCAATTTCTGCAAAATAAAATAAAGAAGTAATATTATCTCTCCAAATTAAAGAAAAATAAGGGCTTTTTTGAAAAAACACTCCATAGAGAAGAAGAAAAGTCCTTGAGAGAGTACAATAGAATTGTCAAAAAAAAAAAGTACAATAAGGAAAAAAAATATAATATAAGTAGTACCAAGTACCAACTGTACTGCAGTTTGCTGGCCCAAGTAATTTCCTACAACGAACCAACAATCAAGTCCCAATAATCTATGATATGACCATGAGACAACTCTTATCTTCACATAAATCAGGATTTTTTTATATGTATACATATTTTAATATTAAAGGAAGTAAATGTCAAATATGAAGATATTCTAAAATAAATATACTGACACTTGATGAATGTGTTATATTACATATAAAAGGAGAAATTTTTCATACGTACTTAACGTATTGAAAAGGAGAAATATAAAAATGCACATTTCAAGAAAAAAAAGCGAGATTTTGATAATTTTACATGAATATTTTATCATGTAAAAAAAGCGAGATTTTGATAATTTTACATGAATATTTTATCAATTATTTGGTGCCATATCTTACGAGACGACACTCACAAAAAATGGTACATATCATCTTACTTCTTAATTTCGTATTTAACAAAATGTCAAAAAATGCTCCTAGTTTATTAAATATTCATAAATCATTTTAATTCTACTTTCACTCTCACTCCTCTTAATCACATTCTCAATCAAAAAGCACCACAAATCACAATTGGGCACCAAACCGCTACTTACCATTTCCATCAAATAACCAAAAGCTCTAAAATCCTTCTTCTCACAAAACACACGCACCAACGGCCCGTAACTCGCCGCATTTAATGCACAACCTCTCTCGCCCATCTCTTGCACTAATCTCGAAGCGCTTCTCCACTCCCCTTCATCGCAAAAAGCACGAATTAAAGCATTAAATGTCGATGTAATAGGAAATATACCATTTGTTACCATATCATTTATCAAATCAAATGCCTCTTTTGTTTCATTTTCCTTGCACATTGATTCAATTAAACTGGCGTAAATCAAAGCATTTGGAATCCCGCCTTCTTTTACCATTTGATCAAATACCGACTTGGCCTCTCCAATTTTACCGTTTTGGCAAAATTGTAATATTGTCAAACTTCTATTGACCGCTCGAGGGAAATTATTTTCCATTCTTTTTAAAAATATAATAGCCTCTTCTATTTTCTCGGTTTTGTAATACCCAAATATGATACTATTATAAGGACTAATTCTATGTCTATACTCATCTCTAAATTCTTCCATCAAATTCAAAATCTCCAATCCATCCTTAATTCTTCCGGCCGAACAAAACCCACGAACTAAAAAATCAAAAGTATCGAAATTCGGCTCAATTCCGTCCATTCGCATCTCATTGTAAAGCTCCATTGCATCGTCCATCTTACCAACATCACAATACCCACAAATCAAAATATTAAATGTGCGCACATTTGGTAAAACCCCTTTTCTCTCCATTTCCTTCAATACTTTTTGACCTAAATTCGGCTTCTCGGCCCGACAAAACCCTTTAATTAAGGTATTATACGCCACACAATCGGCCACACCGCCTTTTTCCTCAAACCTTCGCAAAACCTCAATTGCCTCCATTGCTCGATTCTCTCTACACATCAAATCCACAATCTTGGTGACCGAAATCGAATCAGGAAGGATCCCAAGATTGAAACTTTTCTCTAGCATAACCAACGCATTGACCAACTCACCCTCAGAACAATATGCCGAAATGAGTATATTAAACGTGACATCACTCGGCTCGGTCCGCATGGACTCCATGAGGCTTCTAGCTCTCCCAATATTACCAGTACGACACAGTGCGTGAATCAGGGTGTTGTATACGACATGATTGGGCTTCAATCTCGACGATTTGATCAACGAAAGGAGTCTGAAGGCCTCGTCGATGCGATTCGTGAGGCAGAGGCCCTTCATGAGGATTGAGAAGGTGTAGAGGTTCGGGCGGTGGGTCGACTCAGGGGAGAGGAAATGGGTTTGGAAGAAATGCCGAGCTCGGTCTATGTCGAGAGAGACAAGGTTGTTTAGGGCTGAATTGAGGTGGCGGATTGAAGGAGGAGACTGAGAAGACGAGGTAGAGAAGGAGAGGAGGGGGAAACCGTACCGAATGGTTCGTGCCGGTACGGGCTTGAAGACGCTGGTACGGTGGAAGAAAGGAAGAAAGAGCAGGGGTTTGGAGCGATTTAGAAAGATATAGTGGGGCATGGGTAGAGGAAAGAGAGGTGGCGCCGTTTTGACTCTCAGAGCTACTGATTTCCTATTACAGGGTTCAAAAGGAGAGAGGAAGGGTGTAAATGGTTCTGAATCTATCTGAACCGATTCTGAGTTCGATCCCAAAATTGTTAAATTCGGATTTGGATGCAGACCAGGTATTGGATCCGGGTATGGATAATGGAGTCTAAAACAGTATATACAAACGTATAAACTGAAAACAAACAGTATATAAAAATTCATTCGGTAAACATTATATATTTAAAAAACTGAAAACAGTATATAGAGTATATAGAAACGTGAGAAAACAGTATATAATTTCAATCCATCGCTACAGGGTCGCTACAGTACCCCCGGCGTGATTTTCAATTTCCTTTTTTTTTATTTGCAAAACTATAGCTATTTTTTTTGTTTTCCAAATTAAAGTTTTTTTTTGTCATTCTCATTGGCATAAATTGTTCTGATTTCGGCAATGGGACGACGAAACCTAGAATCGTCATTTTGTTGGCAGCGTCATTTTTCACAGGAATCGAGTCTTAAAAAAATGGCGCCGCTAAGAGAGATGACGATTGTAGGTTTCGCAATTCTCATCCGTGAAAACATCATCTTTAGAAAATAAAAAAAAGTAAACTTATATTTGCAAATTAAAGAAAATAAAAAATCTAATCCTAAAAACGAACAATGAACGGTGTTCTTTCTGAAACCCAACTATCAAATAATTTTTATGTAGATTTAAATCTATATTAAGTTAATAATTTAATATTTTAATATATATATATATATATTAAGAATCTAATATTTTATTTATTTTTTAAGTAGTAGACGAACGATCTACTGAAATTCGTATAGTACTTAGTTGCTAAAAAGTATTACAAAATAAATCAAAAAATTTAAGAATGCAATAAAACTTTATATAAATTAAGCAAATAATCATTCTCTTTTATACTAATTTTATGAATCCAATAAAGTAAAAATTTATAATTTTGAAAGTTATCTTTTGGTCGAATCTCCAGTAAACATTTTTTTTAAGTGGCCGAAGGGTCAGTGAAATTGTAAAAAGACTTTATTCAGCAAAAAAAACGAAAAATTTATATTTCAGTAATGATTATGCGAAGAAAGAATTTAACTCGAGAGCATATCTAAACAATAAATAAAAATTAACAAGCAAAATCCAATTCCAACAACAACAACAAACAAAAATATAAATAATACTTCATCGTGCCACAAAATTTATTAATTTCTTAGCTATTATAATTAAATTCCCGAGTTATACAATCATTAATCAATTGTGTTACAAATAAGTAATTCCCGAGTATTACAATCAAGTTACAAATAAACAAATCCGCCACAAAATCGGCCATTTTCAGCCTATCGGCAAACGAATCTCAAATCAATCAATCAATCTACTTAATTATTCCCCTCACCATAACTTACCTTACCCCCTCAACCCTAATCTCATCCTCCCCACCCAATAACCAAATAAAATAACCAACAGTATAAACAAATTACACCCAAAACTTAAACAAATCATACTCAATTCAGTCTTGTTCCATCAACAAATTAATTAGTCGTTACCATCCATGGCGCCTCTCACCAAATGCAACCCCTCCATCGAAATGCTCTTCCTCACCCTCCACCGCGGCACCTCGATCTTCGGCGGCGGATCCGTCGAAAAACAAACCACCAAAACCGTCAAATTATCGCAACAATTCCGATTCAACGCCTCCTTGACCAACTCCTTGCTACACTCTTCCGGATCATTGTGCACCATCAACGCCTTTCGCACCATCGTCACCGCGCACTGACTGCTCATCACGTCCCACAACCCGTCACACGCTATAATCAAGAACTCGTCTTCTACCGTGAGTGGAACTTCGTGTAACTCGGGGTCGCCGGAAAGAGGGTAGAGAGAGTTTTTGGCGCCCTTGAGGTGCCAGTCGCCGAGAGCGCGAGAGACCGACAGCTGGCCGTTTAGATAACCGTCGTAGATCGTGCCGCCGAGTTTTTCGATGCGGATTTTCTCGGTCTTGCAGGTCGGTTTGTGGTCTTTGGAGAGCTCGACTGCCCGGCCACGTTTGCCTAATACCGCCCTGCAGTCGCCTGCGTTCGCGATCAGGAGTGTCCTGCACGGATTTTAAAGCGTGTGAGAATTTTTTTTTTGGTTAATTGGGATTGGTATAAAGGGGAATTTTGGGGTATTGTGTGATCATGTATTGAGTATTAAGCGAAGGTTTGGGAGACTAATATACAGCTAGAAGTAATTAGGTGAGTTTTTTTGTATTTTATTTGTGCATTCTTAGGGGAAATTTCGCAAAAGAGCCTCTTCAGTATGCTGAATTGCAAAAAAGCCCTTGTATTATTGAAAATTGCAAAAAAAAAATAAAAAAAAATCGCATTATTGTCGAAACTAACAATGCAGGGGCTTTTTGCAAGTTTGGCACAATGCAGGGGCTTTTTTGAGAATTTCCCTTCTCTCTAGCTACCCACAAACAAACGATAACAACAAGCACTTCCTTTCTTTTTTTAAAAGTACGCCCAATTTTGGTTCATCTAACCGATAAATAAAAAGTACGTAATTTTTTTCCCAACTAACCTTCCGAAAATGAGGGCGGTGAGGACGGTGGTGCCGGAGCTCCGGTCGAGCGAGTCGGAATCCGCAAGAAAATAATCGGCTTTCATGAACGCGCTTCTCAAAGCCTTGTCTAAATTACTCGGGAAATGATTGTCTTCCACTATGAACTTGAGCAAGTTGCTTTTCACGAAACACGCCGCGTCCGTGCCTCCATGTCCGTCAAACACCTGTTGAAATTATATTAGGGGTTAGATATTGAAGGTAATATTACAAAACACCCTGAGTTTGATTTTTCAGTTTCCAAAACCCCCCTAACTTTTACACTTCTAAAAAAACATAAATTATATCTAAATAATGGTAAATGATGTGAAATACATTTTGCAAATTATTTATTTATTATTTCAAAATAAATTAAGGTGTTCACATATTATTCCTCCAATGAGGTTTTTTTTTTTGAAAATAAAATGTTAAAGTTAGGGGTTTTTGGAAATAAAAGGTTCATATTAGGGTCTCTTTTTAGTATTTCAAAAGTTTCCAGGTTATTGGAAAAGGGAAAGTTTAATGTAATTTTCTTAATATTCCAAAATGTAGGGTTTTTTCATAAATACCATAAAAATACATAATTGATTAAAAATTGAGTCTTAATTGTAAAAAGAAGGATTATTAATTGAGGCAATTCTAAGGAATTTATAAACAAATTGAATAAATAAACTCACTCCGTAAAAAGAACAAGGAGCGGGTAAATTGAGCGGTGATGATTTGAGAAAATCGAATAAATCATCGACGCATAAATGCTCATCTTCCATGTATTTTTTCGGTCCAATATCAGCATAACTGCCCGACCGGAAATTCGGCAGAAATCCGTCATGCGGGTCGGTAGGAGAAATCATGCCCATTTTGGCGAACTCCAAATCCTATGAAAATGTAAATAAATTTTAGAAAATAAGATAGAAAGAATTTTCTTTTCTTTTTTAAATTGAAAGTGCAAATATAAAAAGAAATTTTCTTTTTTTCTTCCACCAGGTTATGAATGGAGAATTATTATATGAGGAATCGAAAAAGAGAACAAATTGAATTGTGTTGGAATTGTGGAAAAAATTATTCAAAAAGGATTTATCATCCTAAGCTCAATCTGTTCAAAAGAAAAGAGATTCAAATTGACAAGGACTGAGGCTCAGATACAGCTGATCCAACAAAATTTGCAATTACAATCCAGAAAAGAAAACAAAATTTTCAAATTGAGCCGGAATCCCCACTCAATTCCCATTCCAATCAAATCAAATCAATTCAAATTAAATCACAATCCAATCCGCTCTTTCCCAATTCCAAATCCCCTCATTGACCAGCTAAAAAAAAATAAAAAAATCAACACTTACGAAATCAGTTGACGAGGCGAATCGCGGCCCAGAACTCCCAATTGGGGGCAAGCGCTGACGCGGCGGTTTGGCCAAGGCGGCCTTCGTCTCCTTCACGCCGCTTTCTTCCTTCCCCGCTTCCGGATCCACGCCATTGCTGACGTAGCAAGACACCACCGCGTTAGCCTCAACGCCCTTGCTGACGTGGCAAGAGCCCACGGCCTTCGCATCTATGCCGTTGCTGACGTGGCAAGACACCGCCGCCTTCGAATCCACGCCGCTGCTGGCGTGGCGAGAGACCGCCGGAATCTCTTTTGCGGCCTTGTTCCGCTCTACGAGAGCCTCCATGCTCTGGTAAAACAAGCCGCTGCCGCCATCGCTCCTCCCGTCGAAGAGCGTCGGAGGCAGAGGAGACAGAGGCGGGAGGGAAGGGAACGGGGAGGAAGGCGATCGGAGTCCTCCGATTTCCGGCGAGAGTTGGTTGTAATTCGACAGCATTATTATTATATGTTGAAAAGAAAGGAAAGGAAAGGAACGAACGAAATGTGAGTTTTTAAGCAAAAGAAAGAAAGAAGAGAAATGGGTGGTTTATTCTTTTTGTTTCTAATGGAGGAGAGGAGGGTATTTAAATATTTATAGGGGGAGGAAAGTGGAAAAATGGAGGAATGGTTTGTTGAGTTGAAGGCCGTTGAACTTGAAAGATACAGCGGGGATTTGTGAGGCTGACTTGTGGGGCCGGGTTGAATCGGTTATGTTTTATGTACGTGGCCGACAGATGATTTTCCAGATGGATTGATTTAGTTTGGCAAGTTTTTGTTTGGAAACTTCTTTCTGATGATGAGGCGGCGTTGATTCGTTAATAATAATAACAAATGATGATCAATAATAGTTCAATAATAAACATAGAATATAATAGTCATTATTCAATAATAATAACAGTGATCACCATGAATATTATTATTATTATTATTATTATTATTATTATTATTAAAAGTTGACTCTGAAATATAAACATAGAATATTCAATAATTAGTTAATAACTTTACAAGTTAAAAAAATATAATATTTTAAAAAATCTATAAATTTTCAGAATTTGGGCTTTTCCAAAATAGAGCTCTCCTAGTTTAAAGGCTTTAAATTTGCACATATAAAAAAAGGCTTATAGAAGTAAACTTGGCCCATGTTATAATACCGTTTAAGGCCTTCAATTGCGTTCATCTCAACCGTCCGTTATCAATCGAGCGGTTGTGAAAACACAAAAAATGTAGAGCAGTAGCTGTTGTGATCCGTTAGAGATTTGTTTTGATGAGATGAGAGAAGATATTTGGGTTTCTGTTTGTCTTGTCGTGTTTCTCTGCTCTGTTTTTCTCCATGAAATAACGCGAGCGAGAGAGAGAGAGAGAGAGAGAGAGAGAGTTCACCAGTTGTTGTGCAGTATATTTCTCTAGTAATGTAATGCGCTTTCTTTGTTTACCGTTACATTTTATTTCTCTTTATTATTTTTTCCTTTTTTTAAAGTTGTTCTTAGTTTCGACTTCGGAGTTTCAACATTTATATAAACGAGGTAATTTCTAGGTAGTTAATGGTTCTGTATGAATTTTACTTCACAATACATAAAATTTACTACCAAAACTTGCAATTCATACAAAAAAAGGAAATTTACAATATTTTATATAGTACTCTCATGCATTCAAGCCTTATCTCAACACCACATAAGGTGTTTGTCCAAACGCCTCACACACATACAAATGATTGCAAAGTTTGATAATAACTTTTTCAACTTACCAATTTCTTCCATTTTTGGTAGGTTAAGAATCCAAACATCCTTGTGTTGTCACGTTACAAAATCGAGAAGCAGATTTATTATTTGTGAGGCTGCTTTAAAAGACGGTCGACAGAATTATCATGTTTTAACTGAGAAAAAACGTCAAGACGGAGTTTTTCTTGACAAAAGATCGGGCAAATGGAGGTCCTACGACCGTAAAAAACTCTCTAGGAAAAAGGGTAATTAGTAAAATTCATCATCTTGACAAGCCCATCAAAATGATTTTTCGATATTTTTTAAGAAAGTTGCAGAAAAACCCCTTCATTATTGGAAATCGCAAAAAAAAAAACTTTATTCTTTAAGACATTGCAAATAGTTAACTCACCTTGATCATTCGAACTAATATTCTCCTCAATAAAATCAATTTTACTTACTATCGTAAAACTCCCAAAATCCAACCCTAAGAGCCTAGACCATTAATGAAGGACCTTTCTCTCAATTTAATCACCATATAAGGGCCTTTTTGCAAATTCCCCAACTTTTTTTATTTCTCTTTTTGATAGGTGGTGCACTAAGAGGAAAAGGATGGAAATACGGATCGGGATTTGTGGACGGGATTTTCCCTGTTCTTAGCCCAAACGCTCAGAACATTCTGGAATACGTGCAGTTCGAATTGGAATATGCAAAAATCTGGAAGTGTTTGGATAATTTGCCCGCGACTCACGGCTTGTTTGACGATCTTATAAATGTGTCCGTTCAACTCAGGATTAACAAGCAATGGGGCCCTATTATATCGGTAAGTTTGTTTTGTTTCTCAGTGTGTTATATATATTTTTTTTTTATTTCTTTATTTATTTACTTTCTTTCTTTCTTTGTTTTATTTTGTTTTGTTTTATTTTTTACTTTATTTTATTTTATTTATTTTTATTTATTTATTTATTTTTGATAATTTAACGTTTTTATTTGTTGTGATTAAGAATTGCGATTTTTGTTGTTCAGCTCCCATATGATCTAAATCATCCAATAATAGGGACTAAAAATTAGTTTTCAAGTATATATGACATTTTCTCATACTTATTTATCGAATAATTACTAAGTATATATTTATCTTAATATAATATAAAATCCCTACATTCAGGTCTCCGAATGGATCATATACAAAAGCTCGTTCCAGCCGGACGTAATATGCTACAACTTGCTAATCGACGCGTACAACCAAAAGTCCCAACTGAAAAAGGCCGAATCAGTATACTCTAAGCTTCTAGAAGCCCGCTGCGTTCCCACTGAGGATACCTACGCTCTCCTCTTAAAGGCCTACTGCGATTCTGGATTTCTGCATAAGGCCGAGGCCGTCCTGTCTGAGATGCGTCAGAACGGGATTGCTCCAAGTATGTATGATTTGGTTTTTTTTTTTTTTTTTTTTTTTTGGGAATTGATTGGTAGTAGTAGATTGTAGGGAAATTTGCAGAAAAGCCCATGAGTTATTGGAAATTGCAAAAAAGCCCCTGAATAATTGGAATTTGCAATAAAACCGTACCGTTTATTTACAAATACATGGGCTTTTTTGCAATTTCCAATAATGTAGGGGCTTTTTTGTAATTTTGAGATAATTCCCAGCTCAAAAAGGCCAAGTTGGTGTACTTGCGGCTTCTAGAAGCGAGATGCGTTCCCACTGAGGATACCTACGCTCTCCTCTTAAAGGCCTACTGCGATTCTGGATCTCTGCATAAGGCTGATGCCGTTCTGTCTGAGATGCGTCAGAACGGAATTGCTCCAAGTATGTATGATTCGTTTTTTGGGGAATTAATTGGTGGTATTAGATAATGGGGGGGTTTACGAAAGGCCCATGAATTATTGGAAATTGCAAAAAAGCCCCTGAATAATTGGAAGTTGCAATAAAATCGTATCGTTTATTTACAAATACAAGGGCTTTTTTGCAATTTCCAATAAAAAGTATGTATGATTTTTTTTTTTTGTGGAAATAGATAATAGGGAAATTTGCAAAAAAGCCTCTCATAATTTTCAATTTCCAGTAATGTAGGGCTTTTTTGTAATTTCAGGATAATACAGGGACTTTTTTGCAGATGTTCCTAAATAATCATAGCGAAATGTAAGTAAATTGAGGCTAAATTAATGAAATTGAGGCTAAATGGAGTACTGATTATTAAATCATTGGATGGATTGAGTAGAGGAATAATTGCAGAATAAAAGCATAATTTCACAAAATTGCTATTTATTCAGGTGTAATTGTATACAATGCGTACATTAGTGGGCTGGCAAAAAGAAGGCAAGTACAGAAAGCGGTTGAGATTTTCGAAAGAATGAAGAAAGAACGGTGCAAGCCTTCTACTGAGACTTATACTTCCATGATTAACGTTTTTGGAAAGGTCAGTTTAGTTCCTTTTTATCAATTTTTAACTATTTTTTCTTCCTTTTTTTGGTACACATCTTCAGAAAAATACTTCCTTCCGTTGGAGTCAATATTCTCATATATAAAGTAGTAACTGTCATAATTTTCTGGGTTATCTGATTTTGGATAGATTTATCTGATCATTTCATGTATTTTTTTTTATTTTTTACTATTTTTATTTGTGTAATTTTTTTATAGCATGTAAATATAACCAAACCAATCCTTTTTGTATTTAAAAGGTCTAATTATTCGCTCCCTTGACTCCTTGAGCTTATATTTTCTTAAAGTTTTCATATATTTATTTATTTTATTTGTTTATTTTGAGTTAGGCGAACCAGCCACAGATGGCTCAGAAGATCTTCAACGAGATGAAAACCGAAGAATGCAATCCAAACATCTGCACTTACACTGCATTAATAAACGCATTTGCCAGATCGGGCCTCTGCCAAAAGGCTGAACAAGTTTTCGAAGAGTTACAACAATCCGGTCTTGAACCTGATGTTTATGTCTATAACGCCCTCATGGAAGCTTACAGGTAATTAATTAATTATGTATTGAGTTGTATACAAGAGCTCGTTTGAGTGAAATAGGATTGTGATGCTTTTTATTTATTTTTTGTTATAATAGTCGAGCGGGGTTTCCGTATGGAGCCACTGAGATATTCTCTCTGATGAAGCACATGGGTTGCGAGCCGGACCGAGCTTCATATAACATCTTGATTGATGCGTTTGGTCGAGCCGGCCTTCATGCAGGTAAAATCAATGGTTAAGATTTATGTGCATTTCATTATCTGACGGACGGCTGAAATAATAAGATCATATTTGTTAATTGAGTACTAATATACCTTTATTTAATAATAATACATATTTTATCTACTAAATATATCTTTATACCTATCCGATATTCCTTCATTGATTACTAATTTACCTTCTACAATCGATTAAAAATTTCAAAACACTTCAATTTCAACTCTCATTAGATGCTGAAATGACATTTGAGGAGATAAAGAAGCAAGGAATGGAGCCCACAATGAAATCCTACATGCTCCTCTTATCCGCGTACTCCAAATCCGGCAACATCCCCAAATGCGAGTACCTCATGAACCAAATGCACAAATCGGGCCTCAAGCCCGACACGTTTGCCCTCAACTCCATGCTCAACGCGTACGGCCGAGCCGGCCGGTTCGACAAGATGGAAGAAACCCTAACCCTAATGGAATCTGGCCCGTACCCACCCCACATTAGCACTTACAACATACTCATCAACTTATATGGCAAATCGGGATTCTTTGAAAGGATGGAAGTGTTGTTTAACAATGTTGGGAAGAAGGGGTTGAAGGCCGACGTGGTGACGTGGACTTCTAGGATTGGTGCTTATTCGAAGAGAAAGATGTATAAGAAGTGTTTGAGTGTTTTTGAGGAGATGGTCGATTCGGGGTGTTATCCGGACGGGAGTACCGGGAAGGTTTTGATTTCGGCGTGTTGTAATGAGGAGCAGATTAAGCAGGTGAGTGAGATTGTTAGGTCGATGCATAAGGAGGCGCAAACTATGCTTGTTGCGTGAAGGTTGAGTTTGATTGCTTTTAGTGAAGGGGTAAAAATCTTTAAGACTTTGATTGAGGTTTGTTTTATCTAAATGTGCATAGGAGATATTGGATTTTTTTTGTGTAGTTTCTTTGCTTCACTGAATACAATTGTCTAATTCTTTTTCTTGAAAATAAAAGATAAAAAAAGGTACTTAATTACGTTGGTAACAAAGAAGTTTCTCAGTGTCTTGACTCTTGAATGCGCGAACGTTTTTCCTTTTCGGAAATATAAGATCTTAATTGCAAATCAAGCATAAGAGCGATTTGTTTCGCTTTTACTGATATATTATATTACATAATAATATGTACACATTATTTGGATTTAACTGCTTTCTAAAGACTGACTGTATTTAGCTGTAGGTAGAGCAACGGTTTGTTTGATTTTTTCTATAATGACTAACATGGTATGATTTTTTCTCCTTTAGTATATACTAGATTATTGATTATTACAGTTCACACACAAATTGTTTTAAGTCTTCAAACTGAAGAAAAAAAAAGAATGATGGTAAAAGTCGACATTTTTAACAATTCACAGTTTATAGACAAACATCAAAGTAATTCAATCTCTCCGCCCATCTTGAAACGGGTCCTCTTCAATATATAATAACAAATTATGAAAAATGATTCGTTTTCCAACAGAAAATATGCTCATATATATAACTTCACGACAAACAGCAACTAAATGGGACTTAATTAAGATTCGAAAACTTTGCATTCGTCAGTTGCAGGGTTGTCTTTGCAGAAGTCCTCCAGCGGGTCTCCGCTTCCTCCGGAGGTCGCACCGGGCCACTTTGCGGCCACCAGATGCGCCAAATCCACCACACGTTGGCTGCAAATTGGTAATTATTATTAAAATATTATACAATATTCTGAAAAATGAAGTAATTTGACTACTATATCGTTGAAAGTTTGAATGGATCTTGGGTCAGTCAAGGGCAGTTCAATTTGCCTCTCTTTTTGTTTTCTTATTGGAGCTATTAGTCTGATATGCATGGCTTCAAGAGGAATTAGTGGCATTCTCTATTTTAGAATCCTTTTTTGTTAAATTGGTTGTCGTAATTATATCCAGAAGTACTAAGATATTGCAAAAAGGCTTTATTACACTTGGCACATCACTGTTAGACATAACATAACATAATTATTAACAAAAAAGATATAACATAATCCACATTTCAAAAGTTCATACCTGTATCCCCACTCGTTGTCATACCAAGCCACCACTTTCACCATATCGTCCCCCATGACCATCGTCAACGACGAGTCAATCGTTGACGACACATCACTACACCTAAAATCCACCGACACGAGCGGCACGTCGCACACCGCAAGCACGCCCTTCAACGGCCCGTCAGCCGCCTTCCTGAACGCATTATTAACGTCCTCGGCCGAGATGCCCTTCTTCGCCACATTCACCACGAGGTCGACGACCGAGACATTGGGCGTGGGCACACGGAGAGCGATTCCGTTGAGCTTGCCCTTGAGTTGCGGGAGGACGAGAGAGACGGCCTTGGCGGCGCCCGTGCTGGTCGGCACGATGTTGAGGGCTGCCGCGCGTGCGCGGCGGAGGTCACGGTGGGATGCGTCGAGTAATCTCTGCAATATCAATAAGGTGATTTATTTATTTATTTCTTGAGGATAATGCAGGGCTTTTCTGCAATTTTTTTATTTTTGCAAAATAAATGTGATTCTGCAGATTTCTGCAAATCTTCTTTTTTTTTTTGAGTTAGGAATTCTTAGAAAATCATGTTTGGGTTATTGGAAAAAAGAAATAAAATCATGTTTGAAAGAAGAAAGAGACCTGATCGCCTGTGTAGGAGTGAGTTGTGGTCATGGTTCCTTTGACAATACCTACAAAAAAGGACATGACCTTTCAATTTCCTTTCTTTTTATTTTTATTTTCAGAAATGAGCTTGAACATCTCGAGCTTTAGTGTGAAATTTAAACGACTTACCGAACTCTTCATCCAAGATTTTCACGAAAGGAGCTAAGCAGTTAGTCGTGCATGACGCATTACTGCAACAACCAAAATTAAAATGTTACCAAAATGATAAATGATAAATGATTAAGGATGTCTATAAACAAAAAAAGTACCTAATAATGTTAGCCACTTCATGGGAGTAATCTCCTTCGTTCACACCAACAACATAGGTCGGGATATCAGCTCCCTTGGCCGGTGCAGTGATCACAACCTTTTTAGCACCGGCTTGGATGTGCTTTCCTGCACCAGGTCCATCCACGAAAACTCCAGTTCCCTTCATTCAAAAATATAAGTATTAAATATAAGTATTTTTATAACTAAATAAATAAGTTAAACTTATCCATGTAAGTACTTCAGATATTTTATACCAGTTGGTATGAGTAAGCTCTTTTTTGAGTGTCAGAATTTGATTTTCTTTTTTATATGAAGGGTTAAATATTAATTGAGATCTAAACACTTGTTCCAGAAAAAAAAAATAAGTTAAACTTATCCGTGTAAGTACTTCAGATATTTTATACCAGTTGGTATGAGTAAGCTCTTTTTTGAGTGTTAGAATTTGATTTTCTTTTTTATATGAAGGGTTAAATGTTAATTGAGATCTAAACACTTGTTCCAGAAAAAAAAAAGTAAAATAATTATAATAATAT
The DNA here is from genome assembly GCA_027726005.1 of Juncus effusus. Lineage (NCBI taxonomy): Eukaryota > Viridiplantae > Streptophyta > Magnoliopsida > Poales > Juncaceae > Juncus > Juncus effusus. Next base: position 7,850,112 of record CM050895.1, read on the forward strand.
TTTGTCCATTAGACTTCCTATAGAAATCAAAAGTATTAGATGGTTATATACTACGCATTGTAATTCTTTTAGTTATATAAAACCAATCTGAATAAATTGGTCCTGAGACAAACTTGTTAATAATAAATTAATTTCCCCATGAAATTAATACCTCAATAACAATGTCGATCCCCATCTCAGCCCACGGCAGCTTAAGCGGGTCCCTGTTGGACACGACTTTAATGATCTTTCCATCCACACTGATGTTAGAATCATCCACAATCTTTACATCCGCCTTGAAGGTGCCGAGCATCGAGTCGTACTTCAGAAGGTGAGACGCCTACAATTATTTTATTTATGTTAAATAAACTCATTTTTTATGTTGAAAAAAATATAGCCATCTCTAATGTGAATGAACCTATAGTTGGTTCAATGGAAAACATAATAAGTGGTTGATAGGGTTCAAACTTCATTGACATAAAAAATAGAATTGGTACAAAAGAGCCCTATCTAGTCAATCAAAAAAATTAAATTTATAATTAAAACAATAGTAGGGAGAGAGAGAGAGAGAGAGAGAGAGAGAGAGAGACTGTACATTTTTGACACCGCCACTGTCGTTGACAACGATAACCTCAAGAGGCGAGTCTTTACGACCGTGCCAGCAACGAAGGAAGTTTCTTCCAATCCTTCCAAATCCGTTTATTGCCACCTTTAGCTTTGCTTGTGTCTTGATGCTTCCGCGTCTACTTTGTGCGGTCGCCTGGTTCCAATTTGAAAATTTTAAATCAATAGTGTAGTTGTATTTTTTATTTATTTTAAGGAGTAGGCTCAAAGTCCTACATCCTCGTATGGTGTAGTTGTATTTAAAAAATAATAATATTTGCTTTTTGTAGTTATATTATTATCTAAAGAGTTGTTTCATATGTTATATTATACTTAATGAGTTGCCTAGGGGCTGCAAAGCAAAAAAAAGAAAAGAATGATTGTACTAATGAATTCTCAATAGTGTGTTTGAATTGCTTTTTTGTGAGATATATCATATATGTGAGAGAGGCTTACCATGCATGCTAATTGGGCACTGATGGCATTGGAGAAATCCTTTCCACTTGTAGACAAGCTTACGTTCGGCCTCAATCCGCAGTATTCCACTAACTCAAACCTCTGTTTGAATAAAAAGATAATTATACCAATCATAGAGAAAGATTTAGAGAGAGAGAGAGAGAGAGAGAGAGAGAGAGAGAGAGAGAGAGATACCTTAGAGAGAGGAGAGGTTCTTGACTGGAGCCTAGAGCTCGACGGAACTCTACAAGAGGCAAGAGCAGCATGGCTAGCCATTGTTTAGCTCTTCTAAGCAAACAACAGCAATTGGCCTCTCTCCCAAAGCACTCCCAGGATTGATTGATTATATATACTATCTATTTCTCTCCACTGATATTTCAAGGCTGATATTCTAGTCGAAATTTGAATCACTCGTTGGTTTTATGGTTCAAGACTGAATTTTGGTGTTATGTTAGAAAAGAAATTGCATGGGGAAAATGTATATATGTTGATTGAGAGTGATGATTTATTTGTGTGGCTCAAGATGAAGAAGCTGATCAGTGATCACAGATAGGGATAAGGAGATTTGTGTTTTGGAACCACTCGTTTTTCAGTGCCCTATCCTGCGTGGGAAATTTTCTAAAATTTCTTTCAAACTTTATTATTATTTTTAATTTTTTTATGGAATTACATTTCAAGAAGCCAAACCTGTTAAATATATCTGAAATTTTAACCATTGACAGGAAGGAACCGGTACTATATAGAGAGTTAGAGACAACATTTAACAATTTCTTGGCCCATGAAAGATGCTCATAAAAAAAAATATTAAAAACGTATGTTGGACAAATTAGAAAGGTGTAATAGACAAAGATGCACACTGATAATTTGGTATTACAATTTGGTAAATGGATAGCTAAAAAAATAAAAATTGAACATTAATATTATTGAATATGTAAAATATTATACTGAACAGATAAAAAATATGAATATTAAAAAAAAACATACTGGATAGGTATATAAATATACTAATTAGATAAACAGATGTATTAGACAAATATAATATGTACATGATATATGAAAATTATATTATTCAAAAGATATATTAATATATTAGACTAGACAGATATAAATGCATGTTGGCTAGATAAAAATAAATATTGATATTAAGAAACTAAAAAAAATTGAATTATTTTACTGGTTCTTGGCTACAGCTTTTAAACAAACATTTTTGTGGGCTTTTAGAAAGTATGGGCTCGTGTGATATATAATTATGAAAAGATAAATAGTTTGTGTGTAAATGACATTTATTTACTAGTTTCAGCCTGGCAGTCCCACGGCCCAATATATCACACACAAGCCGCTCAGGCAGGACTCGTGATATAATTGTAGGGCACTGGTTCATTCTGAACCCGGTCTACACAGATAACATACCACACGCATTCAATTTTTCATACTATCATGAACGACTTCCCTCTATGATCTCAGACTGCTCAACCCAACCCCCGCCCTTCTGCCATTGCCGTCCGACAAAACAACCCATTTTCTTCGCAAACCTCAAAACCCTTCTTTCTCCCCTCTAAAACCCTAACTAAACCCTAGCCAAACTGAGCCGAATTGGAATAATTAGACAGGATGCTGCAGAGCAAATCCTTCGTCAAGAAAACAAAGCAAGGGAAAGTCACTAAGGTGCGGCTCATTAACGTTTCTTCTTCAGCACACCTGTTATGAAACTAGAGATCCCAATCAGAATCTCTTGAACTTTTATTTGTAGGTGGTGAGAGCATTACTTGAGGGATGATATATATTGTGGGTCCCATCCTGTTCAGTTTGCGATCAGGTAATTTCACCAATATCCTCATGAATCATTAATCATTATTGAATGATTTTCCGTTATACTGAATGGTAAATTTACCAATGCAAGAAATATATCGAAATTCTACATTTCATCATTTTCATTAGCATAATTGAACGGACAGTATTGACTTGAGTGACGCTAAGTTCAAAACTGAATGCCTGAAACCTGAAACGTTCCGAACCAAGATGACTCAGAATCCAAATGACTCGATTCTGAATGACCCAAAATCCGGAATTGTGCAATGATCATGATTGGATTTTCTAAATGATTTTTCCATTGAAATGTGTGGATTGTTGGATTCGACTTAATTCCCAATAGCTCCCTTTAGGAGCATCTAGTTCATTTTTCGGAATATTGGTTTGGTTTCTAGGCATGTTTGGTGAATATATACAGATGGTATCTATTATTGTCATGTTTGATGAATCAACGAGTAATCAAAAATTATACTACGAGACAAGGAAAACGGCTTAGCATTAGAAGCCATAACACAATCTCAACTTTGAGGAGACATGTTTCATCACTCAGGGCAAGTAATAAATCTTTGGTGAGAAGTATGACAATTTGTAAAATAATTTGAGATTGGGAAATTGGAAATCACGTCGGGGGTATTGTAGCGACTCCGAAGCGACGGATTGAAATTATATATTGTTTTATCGCGTTTCTATATACGCTATATATTGTTTTCATTTTTTAAAATATATATTGTTTACCGAATGAATTTTTATATACTGTTTGTTTTCAGTTTATATGTTTGTATATACTATTTTCATTTTTTTTAAAATATATACTATTTTATCAAATGAATTTTTATATACTGTTTATTTTCATTTCATATGTTTATATATACTATTTTCAGTTTTTAGATACTGTCCCTACATGATCGCTATAGTACCGTCGCGCAGTATCAACTCCCTTTGAGATTTTATAAAAAATAATCGCTATAGTACCGTCGCGCAGTATCAGCTCCCTTTGAGATTTTATAAAAAATAATTCGTATGATTTTTATTTGCCAGTTTCAGGCCCAGCAGCCCAAAATATATCCCACAAGCTAACTGAGACTAGTTCACTATAAACCCGGTCTACCGAGAAAATACCAAGCCATTCAATTATATAAGGTCTATTCCATTTCCTCAGACGGCCCTCCGCCCTTCCGCCGTTGTCGCCTCGACAAAACAGCCCGTTCTGTTCACAAACCTCAAAACCTTTCTTTCCGCCACCTCTAAAACCCTAACTAAAGTTACTAAACCCTAGCCAAACCGAATTCTAATCAGAACAATTTCACAACATGCTACAGAGCAAATCCTTCGTCAAGAAGACGAAGCAAGGCAAAGTCACTAAGGTGGGAATCATTACTTGTTTCTTCTTCAACACGGCGTACTGAATCAGTGAGCTAATCGTAAGGTTTTGGTTTCGGTTTTGTTTGTAGGTGGTGAGAGAGCATTACTTGAGGGATGATATATACTGTGGCTCCCCGTCTTGTTCGGTTTGCGATGTTTCTTCTGCTCGCTTGAGTTCTGAAGCTTCCACTGTTCTTATAGTCGATACTAATGTCGTTCTTAATCAGGTAATTTCACCAATATCCTCATTACTGAATGATTCTTCTTAAAATATTTGTAAAAATGAACAATTCATTACAATTTTGTGAAGAAAGTCTTGTTCTTTTTGTGTATATCTGTACTGAATTGGATTCAATTGCAGATTGATTTGTTGGAGAACCCTAACATAGATGATGTTGTGATACTTTTGATTGTACTTGAAGAAGTAAAAAATAAAAATCTGTCTGTCTACAATAGACTTAAAGCTCTCTGCTCCAATCCCGCTCGGAAATTCTTCGTTTTCTCAAATGAGTATCATAAGTAAGCTTATTTCCTTCCATTTGTGTGGTAATTATTTATAATTTATATTACTAAGTGTGTTTGGTCGATTGATTCATGTTTTTTATTTATTTATTTTTGTTTGAAAAAAGGGAAACTCATGTGAAGCAAATGGTTGGTGAGAGTCCGAATGACAGAAACGACAGAGGTATGCATCAAAATATTCATATTTATTATTTTTAAATCTGCACAGAAACGTCGGTTATTAGGTTTAATATTTTGTTTCCATTGTTTTTTTTATTAATTTTGTTTTTGTAGCGATTCGAGTGGCAACTCAATGGTACCAAACCCACTTGGGCAAAAGCACTAAAGTCATGCTCATTACAAATGACAGAGAAAATAAACGAAAGGCAATTGATGAGGGTATTTCTGCCGAAACAGGTATTAATTAATTATTAATTTTTCCATCCACTTTCTTAATTATTATTACAATTTGCCCATTTTCATGTTTTGATTCGGTCTCACTTAATCCCTGATAAATCATAAAATCTACAAATTGGGGTTTAAAAGGTTGTAATTAACTGCTAATATTTTAAAATTGGGCAGTTGAGTCATATGCAAAATCTTCTTTCTTAATTAATATTACAATTAGCCTCTTTCATGTTTCGATTTGGTCTCAATTAATCCCTGATAAATCATAAAATCTATAAATTGGGGGTTTAAAAGGTTTTAATTAATTGCTAATATGTTTTGAAATTTGGCAATTGAGTCATATGCAAAATCTTCTTTCTTAGTAATTATTACAATTAGCCTCTTTTCATGTTTCAGTTCGTTCTCAATTGATCCCTGATAAACTATAAAATCTACAAATTGGGGTCTAAAAGGCTGTAAATTAATTTCTAATTGTTTTTGAAATTTGGCAGTTGAATCGTACGTAAAATCTTCTTTCTTAATTAATATTAAAAATGTTTTGAAATTTTGGCAGTTGAGTCATATGTAAAGTCACTTGAGCAGCCTGGTCTTTTGGACTTGGTTGTTATTCCAAGCTCGTCAGAAGATGTGAATATGGAAGACGTGGAGGATTTGAGACCGTCCAAACGCATAACTATTTACACTGAGGTATATATAATATTTATTATTTCTAATTTTTGCTTTAAGTAAGCTACAACGAGTTGCTACCAGTTAAAAAAGTCAACTTTTTTAATAGAAATTCAATTAAAAGGTCAAATGCTAGTAAACAAAATGTGGCATTACTGGTACCTAAGACTAGTGAAATATAAGAAATCTGTCGATATAATTGTAGGGTATATTCCTTTTTGTGCGGCACAGTTATGAATATCAAACTTACTGTTCCGAAACTGCAAGTATCAAAACTGGAAATATCAACTTTCCGCTTTCAAAAACAAAAAATCACTCAAAATCACACAACCAAAACCAAAATTTTGCTAAAGCTTGCCATCTCAAGCGGCATGGGATAGAAAAAGAAAAAGTATCCAAATCCATTTGCAACCCAAAAGGCTAAATTCAATAGATACTGAAACATTTTACATTTTTTATCCTGCAGCACAAACCGATGTCGGAAATCACTTCCGGCCTGCTCCGCGGCATATTCCACCAGGGCAAACTCAGAGTGAACAGGTACAACCCGTTCGAGGCATATGTGGGCAGCGAGAGCATCGGCGATGAGATTGTTATACGGGGCCGGACCAACATGAACAGGGCTTTTGACGGCGATATTGTTGCGGTTGAGTTGTTGCCGCGCGACGAGTGGGGTGATGGGAAGTCCCTTCTTGTCGCTGATGACGGTGAGTTTGTTATTTTCTTTTGGTGTTGGAGTTGTGGGGGCTGATTGCTGGGAGATTTCGAGTTGGTGTTGTTTTGGAGTTGTTCTTTCAGAATTGGGTTGCTTTTTTATTTATTTGCAAAAACAACTGGGTTACTTTTTTTAGTTTGCAGAACTAGTGTTTTCGCCATTTCAATTGGCGAAATCAATCTTTTTTAGTTTTTTTGAATTTGATTTCTTATAAAGAAATCTGTTAAAAAAATATAAAAAATTGTTTTCGCCAATTGAAATGACGAAATTGGTTTTTGCCATTTCAATTGGCGAAAACACTACTTTTGCAAACTAAAAAAAATAACCCTACTTTTGCAAACATTAAAAAAAGCAACCCTATCTTAAAAAAGAGCTCTATAAGGCCTGTTTTTGTTAGCCTCAGATATGCTTGATTGGTCAAGTATACCTCAACTGAGACCTGTTTTAGTCGTATTAACAGTCAAAGATGTAATCATGCATCAAGAAGGGAAGTCCTTGCTTGATCGGACGTGTTTTTTCTTTCTTTTGTGCTTGGAAGTTTGGTTTCACACACTAGGGTTTGTATGTGTGGTCGATAATATTGCAAATTCGTTTTGGTAAGTCGGTACTTTATGAATTCAAGTTGTAAAAATACGCACTTTGTGCTCACACTACCCTCAAATTGAAAACCATATACCAACCAAACCGATAATAATGTAATATTAAACGACACATCTGTTACTTCAACGCAACAACAATTAGACGGTGAATCTGAAGTTCCATGCTTATTTATTTTCAGAGGAGGAAGAGGAAGAAGACGTCCACTTGGCTCCTGCCAGCGCTGACGATGCTCCGAGGAACTCAAATCCAGCTCAGCCTGCCGTTTCTGACGCGCCCAATCCGTCTCGCCCCACCGGTCGAGTCATTGGTATAATCAAGCGTAACTGGAATTCGTAAGTTGAATATAATACGACCAATGCTTATCTTCTTTAATTGGTGAAAATACATTTGAGTTTTTAACTGAACCTTTTATATTGTTCGTGTGGGTAATTCCATGTGTAACCTTCAAAATCTCAAAATATCATGTATATCCCTATAAATTGAGAAATATCGTGCGTACTCTTACTGAGGTCTAGCCTGCAAAACTTGAAGAATATCATGTATACCCCCTCATTTCCATATTTGTTCCAATCCAATAGATCTCTAAACTACCCTTTCGTGACATTTTCACAAAATTAGTGATCTTTCTTGTGTTTCGGTGGGGTATTCATGACATTCCATGAAATTCTACCCTGTATTTTTCACAATTTTTCATGATATACACCTTAATCTTATAATTATCTACCTCAAATTCCTCAATTCCAAGGCTAAACCATTCAGTACCAAGCTTTCACTAACTATTTCCCAATCTAACAGTTACTGCGGGTCGTTGGAGCCGATGCCGATGCCAGCCGGCGCGGGCGGGATCGCCAACGCGTTGTTCGTGTCCAAAGACCGACGGATTCCGAAGATAAGAATCCAGACGCGGCAGCTCGGGAACCTGCTTGACAAGAGGATTATCGTCGCGGTGGATTCGTGGGACCGCTTGTCGAGACATCCGTCCGGGCATTATGTCAGGACCATCGGGGAGATCGGCGATCGGGATACCGAAACCGAGGTTGGGAATTTATTTTCCCTAAATATCCTAGGCATAGACATGATTTCTTTCACAAAAAAAAACTGAAGCCCTTCATTTTTGAAGTTCTCAAAATTAGTTTTAACTCTTATTTTAACCCCCACCCCCCCTCCTAATTAATATTCAAATAATATATAAATAATGATAATTATATGTGAACACATTTGCAAGTTATTACTGTATTGTTTCTGTGTTATTTCAAATTGAGTTAGTTTGTTTTTTTTTTTTGAAAATGTAACATTAAAGTTAGGACTTTTTAGTTAAAATTCGGGTCTTTGATTACTTTAAAGTCAAGGTATTTTTGAAAAATGGAAATTTAAAAATTGATTGTTCCTTTAATATTCCAAAAGGTAGAGTTTTTCGTAAGTACCGGAAATATCCTCTTTTTTTTAAATCCCCCAATATTAATTTTGATTATGCGTAAAACAGGTGGTTTTAATTGAGAACGACATAAACGCAAGGCCTTTCTCTACTCAAGTCTTGGCTTGCCTTCCGCCTTTGCCTTGGTCTTTATCATCCGATGATCTGGCGAATCCTTACAGACAAGATTTACGCCACATAAGGGTTTTCAGTGTCGACCCGCCAGGTATGTAAATCAGAAATTATTATTATAAGAGGAATTTTGTGACAGAGCCCCTATGTTGTGTAAATCGCTAGAGAATTGATGTAAGGGCCTTTTTTGAAGTTTTTGAAGAGTGAAGAGGGTTTGTGATTTAGACAAATGGAGGTCTTTTTGTGCAAACTTTTATAAGAGCCCCTGTGTAACTGTGTTATGCCGAAATCGTGAGGGAATTGACCGTAAGGACCTGTTTTTGAAGTTTTTGAAGAATGAAGAGGATTGATTTGTGATTTAGTGAAATGCAGGGGCTTTTGTGCAAATTTATTTATATAATTATATAATTTTCTTGTTTCCTTCAGGTTGTAGAGATATTGATGATGCTTTGCATTGCACCCCTCTTCCCAATGGGAATTTCGAAGTTGGAGTCCGTATCCTTTTTTATTTTTATTTTTACAGCACATTGTACAGTTAAAACTTAAATCTTATAATTTTGTATGTCAAATTTCTTAAATTCAATGCTAAATTAATTCGACGACTCATGAATTGAACAATGTTTTGCGCATTCGCTTTTCCTATTTTAAGAACTGTCAGTGGACATCAAGTGAACTAACATGCATAAGTATTTGTACTATTTTACTTGTTTGTTTCCGTATAAAATTTTCTTAATAAGGTTTAATTTAGATATTGCTGATGTCACAAATTTTGTCCACCCTGGCACTCCACTTGATGACGAGGCGTCTCAGAGAGGCACCTCTACTTATCTTGTCGAGCGAAGAATCGACATGCTTCCTAAACCTCTAACTGAAGGTTACTAATTTCATAATTTCATTCCAAATTATTATAATATTCAATATTCATAATTGAGAATATGTTTCTTAATTTAATAATTTAATTATTTTTCTTTTTCAGATATTTGTTCGCTTCGGGCGGATGTTGAGCGGCTGGCTTTCTCTGTCATATGGGTAACTAATTATTATGCAACTTTTTAGTGAATTATGATTAATTACTTTAATTTATGATTATTTTTTTGTGAATTATGAGGTTGACTGATTGTGAAATGTTGAAATTGGCAGGAAATGACGTGTGATGCTGAAATTGTATCGACAAGATACACGAAAAGTGTTATTAAGTCTTGTGCTGCTCTTTCTTATGTTGAAGCTCAAGCTCGAATGGATGACAGGTTTCATATTAATTACTTAATTAATGATTATAATAATAATAATTATTAATTTTTTTTTATTTTAATAAGCGTTTTATATGTTGTAGTCGGCTGATGGATCCGTTGACAGTTGACCTTCGAAATATGAACTCACTAGCAAAGGTAGCTTTTCGAATCTTTAATTTTTTATTTTATTTAATTTTTTCTTTAGCTTTACTGTTTTGAATTTCATTTTGTTTAACAATTTTTGTAGATAATGAGACACAGGAGATCTGAAAGAGGCGCACTGACTCTCGCTTCGGCTGAAGTCAAATTCCAAATCGATACTGAGACTCACGATCCACTCGACATAGGTCGGTAATTTTTAATAATAATATAACGATTTAATGACGAATTATTTGATGAAATGTTTCTTGATTTGATTGTATTTAAGGGATGTATCAAATACGAGAGGCGAATCAGATGGTCGAGGAGTTCATGCTTGCTGCTAATGTGTCTGTTGCAGAAAAGATTTTGAAGCATTTCCCACTTTGTTCTTTACTACGGTATTTTTTTCATTATACCATTTTATTATTATTATTTCATTATATCCATATTATTATTATTGTTATTATTATTATTATTATTTTGTTTTTTTTCTTTAATGACGAATTATTCGATGGAATGTTGTTGTTGTTATTATTATGATTGTTATTATTTTTTTTAATTATATGCATTTTTTTATTTTATAACATTGAAAATTTTTCACTTTGCTTTACATTGAAGCTTTTTTCACTATATCCATTTTATTTATTTATCATATTTTTGTGATATTATTTCTATTTTGATCAGGCGGCATCCAAGCCCAACAAAAGAGATGCTCGAACCGTTAATGCGCACAGCAGCTGCTGTTGGTCTGGAACTGGACGCCTCCAGTTCAAAAGCACTGGCCGAGTCTCTTGACCGTGCAGTGGTACGAGTTGAATTTCAAATCTGAGTCGATTCTCAAATCTCAATTGTCCTTTTTTAATTCATTATTTTATAACAAAATATATTGACTTTTTTGGGGGTTAATTTTATCCGCAGCGTGATGATCCGTACTTTAACAAGCTGATTAGGATTCTAGCCACTCGATGCATGACTCAGGTAATTTTACATTTACTATTATGTGTATTTTTGTGTAATTAAAATTGAATTAAATATAAAGATTTTTAATTAATTTCTACAAACAGGCAGTGTATTTCTGTAGTGGAGACTTGGGCCCTACAGAATATTTGCATTATGGTCTTGCGGCACCTCTTTATACTCATTTTACTTCTCCTATTCGACGTTACGCTGGTCAGATTTTTTTAATTTTTATTTCGTATTTTTTAATTTTTTTTATTTAATAATTATAATTTTACTTAAAACATTTTTTTTTTCAGATGTGATTGTCCATAGATTGCTTGCAGCAGCGCTTGAAATAGCGAAACTTCCGCCAGTTTTTAAAGACGGGCCTCAGCTCACAAGCATTGCTGATAGTAAAATCATTATAATTTAATTTTTATGCTAAATTAAATTGAAAAATTATAGAAATATCTAGGTTTTGACTTTTTTTGACTTTGATTTATTTTGTAGATTTGAATTACCGACACAGAAATGCGCAAATGGCGAGCCGGGCGTCGGTTGAGCTCCATACTCTTATTTATTTCCGGAAAAGGTAAAAAGGATTATTTTATTTTTTAGGGTTTTATGTATGTTTGATTTTAAGTCACATTAATGAATTTTATTTTCGTGAATTTCAGGCCTACTGATACTGAAGCTAAAATTGTGAAGATCAAAGCAAACGGCTTCATTGTCTTTGTTCCCAAGTACTTATTCTCCCTTTGAAAATATTCTAAAAATATTTTTTTAATATTTTTTTGATTTTATAGTTTTTTAAAATATTCGGAAAAGTTCCCTAAAATTAATATTATTACAATTTTGTAGATTTGGTATCGAAGGGCCGATTTATTTAACCCCAAAAGGTGACAAAGGAAACGATTGGGTGGTGGATGAGGCGCACCAAAAGGTGACTAAACAAGGCACGAATTTAAGCTACGGTGTTTTACAAACCGTGAGGATTCACATGGAGGTGGTCGAGCCCCAGCCCAACCGGCCCAAACTTGAGCTCACTCTTATTTAAAATAAAATATTTGTGTTTTTTATGGTTTTTGTGTGTTTATTTAGTATTTTTATGGTTTTTAAGGGTTGTTTGTAGTGCTTGTTTTGATTCCTTAGTCTTGTAATGTGGGGCCAACTATTTGTTATGTAATTGACTCTTGAGACTTAGTCATTGTTTATTGTCAAATTTGTGGAATAATATGTTTTATTTTATTTATGAGGTTGTTTTAGTATTTAATTCGAATAAATTTTGGTTTTTATACATAAAAGTTGTGACATGTAATAAGTTATGTATTATTGAACTAAAAGTAAGAATAGGAAATATACGTCATCAAAACATTATGAATAATTATGAAAGAAATCAAATCATTCACATAGATGCTGGCAGAGAATTTATTTTTGATGAATTTAGAAATAAGTACATCTGCCTTCTGTACTAACACATCAAATAAGTAAAGTAAGAAAAGGAAACATAAATTTAAGAAAAAAGAGTTAAACTTAAACATTTTCTGTTCGTGTCAACCAAGTATCTACCAACTGTATACATTTTCTATTTTCCATTTTTAGAATGTGCAGTTCACACCTAACTAAAATTCTTGGTCTCCAAGGCATCTAGAAAGCTTGAGAACCAAACAACCTAAACCTACAAATAGATGGGGGTCACAACTTCAATTTTTCATCCCCAACATTCAATCAATTGCAAATAAAGCTCTCTCAAAACCTTCATAAAATGAGGCGTGAAGGGAGACAACACGGGTTCGTTCGTACTCACGTCATTTTATCTGACCTTTCTTCTGATGATTCAGCTGACCAGGTCAGAATTTCCAAGAGCAAGTACAATGCAGTAGCAGTAGCCGGAACTTTTGCGAAGGTTTCAAGGAAACCGACCAACCATTCAAAATTTACAGGGAAATGCAGCACCCAAATGTGTGCGTCTTGTCATGACATGCCTACTTCCAAGTCGAAGACCAAGTCTAAGGGTGCACGTAAGTTCAAGTCGATTGATTATTTGAGAGATTTTGGAGGCGAATTTTGATGAAATTTAAAGGTTGTTGTAATTGGTGGTGAATTTTGATGAGATTTAAAGATTGTTGTAATTGGGTGTGTGTGAGATTAATGAAATCAAGTATGTCTAAATTTGATTGGGATATTATATGTTGTAAATTGTGATTGACTTTGTTGTGTCATTTATTCCTTGTGAAATTGAATGTCACTTATATATCTAAAAACTGGGAAATATTATTATACTCTTCTAAAATATACGAAATATCAACAATTTAAGCATAATTTGGAACTATAAAATAGGATGATTTCTTTATCCAATAGAATATCTTCTATGTTAAACTCATTGTGGAAAAAAAAGGCAAGTAAAATTTGTAAAATAGAACCGAATTTATTTTTACTGATTTGGGTATTTATATCGAATTTATTTTTACTGATTTGGGCATTTTTTACAGAGTTTATTTTTAGCGATTTGGATATTTTTTAGACAACCGTCCTATTTATTGATTTTAGTCGCCACTGAGAAATTTCCATTTCCAATCCAGCCCACAGTCCATAGCACAGGCCCAATCAGTCCATCATACTCACAAATGGATTTAACTTCTAAAAAACTGGGAAAATAAAACCAAAAAAATCTGGAAACGAAAAACCAGTTGAATACAAAACCCGGAATCCTAACTCTGGAAAGGAAAACCAAAAACAAAACCGGCGCCTCTCTTCTCTCTCTTCTCTGTCCGAAACCCTAATTTCCGAAGAAAAACCCTAGTCGCTGGAAGCTTCTCCATAGTCGCTTAATCCCCCTCCCAACGGCTATATCGCCCTCCCAACGGCTATATCGCTGATAATCTGAGCCGTCCATCAAGTTAATCTGAGCCGTCGATTCTCCCTTTCCGACCGTTGGAGAGGAGAGACGGTGAGAAATTCGACCGTTGCTTCATCCCCTTCCTACTCTCTACCTTGGATTATAAATAGGAGCCCATACCCCTTCATTTGGAGCACACAAACACAAATCAGAAAACCCTAGTTACACAAACCATAGTTTCTCATTGTTTCTTATTATATAAGAGTGTCTGAGAGAGACAAGGAAATTAGGCTAAAGCTCGCCCAAAGAAATTTGAGAAAAGTTTTTGTCCGCTGTTTTCTCAAATTTCTTTGGGCGAGCTCTAGAGGAGAGGAATCAACGATGACCAGACATCAAACGATTGAGCAACAGAGAGGTGGGTAGTTTTTCTTTGATATTTTACTGATTTTTCTTTGACATTTGATGGATTTTTCTTTGATTTTTTATGCTTCTTTCAGTCCTTTTTTGTTTGATTGGTTTGGTTTGTTTCTGATTTTAAGCCAGCGTTTTGATCAGTTTCTTTGATTATATTGTTAAATTTTTTTGTAGAAATTATAGATATAGTTTTTTTTTCCAACTCTGATTTAGGCTTTAATTTTCCTTTGATGTGAATACTTGTAAACATTGTAAATATTCAGGAGATATATAGAAGAAAATTGTCATAAACCAGTTCATGTTCTTGATTTTTTTTTTTTTTTGACTAAATGTTCTTGATTTTATTTTCTTTCTGTTCTTCTGTGAGGTTGCTTGCTTTTTTTTATTTATCTATAAGGTTTTTTGTGTTGGATTGTTCAATACTGTTCTCTAATATATTGTTTTTTCCTCCACTGTCCAGCTAGGTGACGTTTTGGGTGAGGCAGTTCAATGATGCAAGGATTCTTATTCCTACTATTCCCGACTCAGAACTCAGATGGTCAAACTTCTCGAAACACAACACCAGGTCATTATAATTCTTTAATTACCCACCTTCATTTATTAGTTAATAGTTCTGTTTTAGTAATAATTTGGGGAATTTGCAGAAAAGCCCTTGCATTATTCGTAAATTGCAAAAAAAAACACCTAACTCATGTGTTGAATATTGTATATATGAGATTTATTTATTATAATAACAGCTAGTTTTTTCAGTAGTGTTACCGGAACAATTTAAATTTATTGAATGTGTGTGTCAACGTGTAAGATTTAAGTAAATTGTTTTATAATTTTACATGGGCTGAGTCGCCATATAAAGCTTCTGTCTCCGCTTGCTGATGAGCTGCTTGACCGGCCTGAGTCGTTGAGTGAAAGGGATGTTAGGACGATCGAGCCGCTTGTTGGAGCTCTTGAATCGGCCATGGAGTTCTTCAAGTTTGTTAATGAGGGAAGCAAGATATACTTGGTATGGTAATTCAAGGTTTCGGATTTTTTTTGCTTTTTTCTGAAATAATTTGATTTAAGTCGTGACTTTTGTGATCAAAATTGGGGGTCATAATTAATTTTTCATTAATCTGTTTCAATTTTCAACAAATTAATATAAATTCGAAAAGCTATTTAAACAAACTGAATGAATTTTCAGGTTTTAGAGAGAGAAACCTTCATTAAAAGGCATCAGGAAGTATTGACCAAATTAGAAGAATCCCTCAGCCTAATCTCGTTTGAAGAACTCCACATTTCAGATGAAGTCAAAGAACAAGTAATTAATTAACTAATCAATGAAATTACTCTTTCCTATTTTCCAATTATTCAAACATCAATTAATCACACAAATTTCTCATTTATTTACTCCTTTTTTTTCTTAGGTTGAGCTGGTGCAAGCACAATTGAAAAGAGCCTCACTTCAAACCGAACCACCAAACAAAGAATTGCACCAACAACTCCTCTCATTCTACAACAACTCGTCAAATGACCAAAATACCCTTGAAAGGCTCTCTTTAAACTTACATTTAACCACAATAAACGACCTAAAGCAAGAATCTCTAGCCCTGCCCGAAATGGTCGTCGTTTCTGACGATCCGGATGAAAAAATAGAGAAAATGTCATTGTTGGTGAAAAAAATAAAGGATTTCGTGCAGACCCAAAACCCTAAAATGGGGTCTGAGGTGGAACGGAACCCTAAAACGAAGATGAAGAGGAGCATTTCGATACCGGTACGGGTTTCGGTACCAGACGAGTTTAGGTGCCCGATTTCTCTTAGAGTTGATGAGAGATCCTGTTATTGTCGCCACTGGTCAGGTAATATTAATTAATTTATTAATTAAATTGCAAAGAAGCCCATACATTATTGGAAATTGCAAAAAAAAAAAAAAGAACTTACATTATTTAAAATTAAAGCCACTGCATTATTGCTAAAATTACAAAAAAGTCCCTACTGTTAGTTTTCTACTATAATCAGAGAAAAAAATAAGTTTGATTAATCTATCTCCCTTGAAATAAATTATTAAAAAAAGTTAAAAATGTTAAAAGTTGATGTGGGACCCTGGTATTGTTGCGACTGGTCAGGTAATTAATTAGTTAATTAATTAATTGTTTTTTCAATAATTGGTAGAATTATTTAGTGGTGTGGAGTGGCAATCTAACACCCTTAGTGTAAGATTTAAGTAAATTGTTGCAAAATTTTCTGAATTTATTATTCCGTTTACTAACTATTATTATTTTTTGCAAGGATTCTTCTCAAGCACCTCCTCCGATCCATTTCTGTGTTGATGCAGAACATCCTGGTGGCGTTTGAGAACAACAGGGAGGCCGCTCTTGTTGAGATGTTAGGCCTCACTCAATGAAAGTAAGATGTTTCATTTCTTAATTTGTGATGCACTTTCTATTACAAGCATTTTGGTCAGGTTCTTTGATAATATGGAAAATATCCTTCAGCACATAGATAATGATAATATTTAGGAGGAGTTATATAGAAAATTTTGCTTAATAATAATATTACTATTTTTCAAACTAGCATTATGTATTTTCCTCCATTATTATGCAGGTGGCATTTTGCTTGAGGCACTTTCATGATGCAAGGATTCTCTGCGCGGATCTCGCCTCTTCAAATTCATCTCATTTTGATCGAGTGGTAACTTCTATCGGCCTTCGACAACCACTCATGTTGAGATTCTAGGCCTCATGCAATGCAAGTAAGGTTTTTTGTTTTTCTAATTCATGTTTTAATTAATATTTGTGATCCAGTTTCCATTCAAAACCTTAAAAATATTACACATAAATTCTCTATTAAAACAACGAAAAAAAGAAAATTGTGGTGGAAATTTCAATTTCATTTTCAGTTCTTATTTTACCGGGGCGGAAGAGAGGAAGAAAAGACTTATTTGATTGGTTGTCTAAACATATTCCTATAAATTGAATGACTCTTCTTAAGAACTGCTTCCCTTCTGCTTTGATGGTATGAATTTTCATTTATTTACTTTTGTTCTTGTGCTATTGACTCTTTTCTTTGTATTTTATACTTCAATTTTTGTCTTATGGCTTTTATTTTTTGTTTTTTTTGAGGTATTGGGATCGCCTTTCGGATGGAGATTATACAGCCATTTTGGGAGTGATTGGACAGGAGGTAACTTTGTTGACGGTTTGAGAAGCGCTGTTTGTAATACCACCTTCGACAAGGTAATTTGCTGTTTATATCATTCTTTTTAAAATTTTTAATTATGAAATGGTGATAATAAAGATAAAGATTTGATTATTTGTATTCTGTTTTGCATGGTATATCGTTGTGTGGGGAGGGAGAGATAATGGACATGTTGGAAATTACGGATCCCGGTGCGGTGCATGATGATGATCTTCGCGACTCACCTTAAACAAGAGCTGTATGATTTCTCTTTCTTTAATGATTATTGATTCATTTTTTCAATTTAATAATTATAAGCTTAGAATAATATCAAACAATTAAAACAAATAGTAAAATTAAAAAGATATAATACTACTTAACAATTAAAAGAGAAGTGAAATAACAAGTAGATTAGTATGAAACAGTTAAAACAGGTTTGCAATATAATCTTAATAATTGACAAAATTATAAATGTACCTTTTTTTCTTTTTTGTTTTGGAACAGGTTATCTTGCGTGTTTGAATGAGCGAGAATTAACTGAGCTGGCATCGAATATGACCGAGCAATTTGCCGCATTAGCAGAATCTTGGTCAAACTTGTCATGAAGTTCTCCCTGATTTTTACAACAAATGGCAAACTTACTTCCTTGTAAGCTTACTAATTTAATGGTAATTATTAGTTTCCAAAAACTGGTTATGTCAATTTTATCCTTGTGAAATTCAAAGTGTATTAAATTTTAACTCTTTCGAAATCTCAACTGAGGCGATGATTTGGTGACAGGTCAGCATCAGTATTTCTGACGTCTCTGACAGATCAGCAGCAGTGTTATATTTCCTATTTTTCAATGGGTATATATTCAATTACACATTTTGGTTTAAAATTAACTTCTTTTATTTTTATTTTGTTTTTGTTTTTGTTTTTGTTTTTGTAGTGTGATTCCGGTGTTTAGGAAGCAGCAGTAGGTGGAAGATTTGATGAGTGATTGGGAGTCGAGTCCTATTGAGCTGCTTGCTAAAGCTCTTGCAAAAGCAGCTGTCTGAATTAATTGATCTTTTTTATTATTATTCTTTTGTTGAGTACAGATATTCTTCTATCTTAATTTATTATGGATATTTACTACTAATAATATTTTGTTTATGTGAATTTTAATTTTCAGTGTAGTGGGACCGCTTACATATAATGGAAAGAGTGCTCTGGTGTATGGAGGAGGAGGAGGAGGTGCACTTGGTTTCGCATCAAGGAAATGGAGGCCAAAAGTGAGTAATATCCGAATTTATTTCCTTTTAGTTCCTGAAAAAAAGAATAATTTCCTTCTAGTTTGGCTTAGATATTTCCTTTTTTCTCGTAGTTTGCCGTTTGGCGCTTTTGAAGTGGAGTTCCTTTTGGAGTGGAGTTTCTTTAATAGAAGCTTTTCAGAATGCAAATGGAAATGATACCCATCAGCAGGTAATAGTTTTATTATCATATTTTCATTATCATTTAAAATAATTTTTGTTATTGTAATACTAATTGATGTTATTATTGTTTTTATTATAATATTAATTGGTGCATGCTGTCCCAATCGCAAAGCTGATCAGGAGCTTAAGCTCAGTTCGCCCCCATGCTCCTTTCAAGGTAACTTCCTTCTGTTGTTTCTCTGCTTTTAATTTATTCTTTCTATTTTTTTTTCTTTTTTTCAAGTTAAAATGTTTTTATTTTTGGGAGTATATTTGGCATCCCCTTATATTTTCCTGTTTCGTATTTTAATATCCAACTGGACATGATACCAATCATCAGATCCAATGCCATGACCAAATCTGGACCCAAACCACAATACTTACACTCAACACCCATCCTAAGCTGGAATAAGGAACGAGCCTCCGGAGCTGCTGCAACAGGTGCCATCAAAACAATAGTTGTACTGCATATTGCTTAATTTATATTAATAATATTTTTTTAATTTTTGTAGAATGGATCATATGAGAGAAGCGTATTGGAGATACAGTTGCGGTTTGAGCGCATCAGCGGTTTATCTACTTTTGGAACTGCTTTTTTATGCAAGTTTGAGTGCGCTCTCCAATGCCTCATCATATATGTTTTTAGAAATAATAATTAATTTCTATTAAATAATTTGAAATGATAATAATAATGACTTCAAATTTATTTCTTAAAATGGTGGGTCGTGCAGTTTTTGTGGAACAACATTGGAACGAATTGAATTCTCATAGTTACTTTTTTTCAAATTAAATAAAACTGTTTTATTTTGATAATTGAGAACCAATTTCTTTTGGTTGAAATTACATGATTTTGCCTTAATTCATTGCAATTAGATTCGTGCTAATGTCCATTTTTTATTTTCATATAGAGTCATCGGAGTCTGGGTATGAAAATGGGAAAAAAGACATTCCAAGCGCAAGGGGGATCAGAGCAGGTGAGAGATCTAGAAGCTTCTAGACACCAAGGTGGCAGGGCTGAGTCAGAGCTCAACAAGTTAAGGTTTTAAATTCAGCCTTTTTCAGTTTTCTTTACTAGTTTAGTAGGAATAATAGTTTATTTGGATTTTGATTATAGTTTTTGAAATTTGTAGGTTCCGTATCCGCGCCAGCCGTCGCCCCCAAAGTCCAAGTCCTCAGCCGAATCACTCAGTCGCTATCAAAACCGGCTTATCAGCTTTCCTTTCAGGGAATAACATGACGGTTTGTTCTTCGGTTTTGTGAGAATAACATGACGTTTTTAAATTTTTATAGTACTATTTGTTAGGTCATAATTTATTAATTTTTATTTTTATTTGAACAGATAAGGTGGGCAGTATGTAATCTTTGCAAGTTATTGCCAGCTTAATGGCAGAGCAAGGCGGTGAAATTAGGAAAGCTGCTCTGAATGTACTAGCCATTGCATAGCAGAAGTTAGGAGAAGATGTTTGGAGGTATGTTGGAAAACTTTCAGATGCTCAAAAAAACATGTTAGACGATCGATTTAAATGGAAGGTATGCATATTGATTGTTAAATTATAACTATTTTGTTTGAAGAACGATTTTTTATTTATATATTTTTATTTTTTCTAATGCTAGGGAAATGGATAAGAGGAGAGAAAGGCAGGCAAGGCAATGCTGGAGCGGCTCTGATGCGTTCAGATCGAGAGGATCGGTGAGCAATAATAATGCATTTTATTTTCTTAATTAGTCATTTTGATTATTAATTAAGTGTTTTACTAATTCTTGGTTTGAGGTGGCGGAGCAGAGTACTGAAACTCAGGCACGTTCTTCCGTTTCCTTCTCATCTATGGCAAAGGTACTGTAAAATTAACTTTGAGAATTTGTTTTAATTTAATCTCCTAATTTCTTATTTTTATATTTATTTTATTGCAAGGAAACTATCGAGACCCATATGGAAAGGCCTATGCTGGCACGCCACATGGCGTCTTCACCACAAACTGGCGTGAAATTCATGATATTGTTGCACACATTTAAAGCCCAGAGTGATACCATCACTTGGATAAGTTTTTTTTCCTTCTAAATTTATTTTAATAATAAATTAATTTTCTGAAGTGTTGATATTCATTTTAATTTTCAGGATAAGGCTATCTGATAACGGATTTAAGGAGGGAATTAAGGGTGTCAGATGAAGAGCATAGAGGGAGTTTTTGACCGTAGTCAACACTGATGATGTCACTAGAAGACAAGCAAGTGGGCCCGCCTTGTCAGCCTCAAGAATCAATAATTAATTCTCTTCATTTTCATTTTATTTATTTTTTAAAATTATGTTGATGATTAATTAATTATTTTTTGTAATGTAGGGATGAGGGGGTGCAGAACAGGTTGTATTTATCGAGAAGCATACTTATCTATTTCAAACATAAAGATATGAAATCACTGGAGAGCACACACAGGAGAGGATCTTATTTTTTTATTAAATCATTATCAGTTTTTATATTATATTATTGTCGTTATTTTTTTATTAAATCATCATGAGCATGACATCATCAGCATCAGCATCATGACATCATCAGCATTAGCATAATAGCACCATCATCATCATGCGTTCATCATCATCATCATCATCATGCATTTTTCAAAATATTTTTTCCCCTTGTAATCGTTGGTATCTTTATTTGTTTCTTATGTTTATTTATTATCCATTTTTTATGTGTTAATCTGTTTGTATTTTTATTTATTATTTATTTATTTAATTAATTAATTAATTTATTATAGCTCTACACATGGCTGTCATTGAAAGGCCATCCTTCTAATTTTAGTAATTTCTTGACTAGGCCCAGGCCCAGGCCCACATTCTTATATGGGTATAAAAACAAAATCTTTATATGTTGTCCGACTCAAAAATAGACGGATGATATTAAACATATTTTTCTAAATCGGACGATTAGGATGGATTTTGAGGATTTTTCTGTCATTTAATGTTACCATTTAAATAAATATGTTATCAAAGCTTATGAAAGGGAAAAATAGTAACTTTCACAATATTCATCCCTTCCATTTTCGAACGGCAATCTTCTTCTTTTTGCTAGAATTCCTAAAGCTCTCCTCACTGCTTCACGCTAACCTCGAATATATTGTTTTCTAATCCCTAATGTATTTTTATGATTTAGGTGTTAGTATGATATTTTTGTATGCTAATATATTATTTTGTGAGATAGAAAGAGAGAGATCGTGGGGGAGAGGAGCATAAAAAGAGGGGGTCGTGAGGAAAAATATTTGAGGAAATGGAGAGGATAAAAGAGAAAGATCAGAACACAAGTGGAAATTTTAAAAAAGGAAATGAACTATTATGTGTTTAATTCTGCAATTAATTACTAAGTACTTATAATGCCCTTTCAATTTGAAGGGCCTAGATTTAATCCATTAGTGAAAGCAAAATAAAAGATGGGGCAAAATAGAAGAACTCATAAAAACAACATATAAATTCTTAAAATAGTATCTAGAAGAACAAGATAACATATAGTACATATATTAGTACAAATGAGTTGACTGAATCAACAAGTAAACTTAGTCAGCTCATGCTCATAACTCAAAAGGGCATAACATATATATATATATTTTTTATCTTCATCATGTGTCACCTCAATATTGGTGCGTGCAATGACTGCAATCACACCGAGAAAAGAGCTTGATTATATTCCCCCCCCCCCCCCCCCCCCCCCCCCCCCAAAACCAAATTCTAGCATCCAAGGGAGTTCCCAAAAAAGGCCACGTCACTCTCTTTTGGGGACCGTCGGATGGGGTGATGTGGTTCGATATGGACCGTTCGATCGTTTAGAGTTTCTAATATTTTATGGCGGTTTTTATGTAGTTTCTGTGTAGTTAGATGATGTCAAAATATGATTGGTCGAAATTCGGTGTTCTGCGTTCTATCCTGATTTAGTGTGAAATGTCAAATCAAATATAATTAATTATTTTGAAAATTAAACTGTGTAACTTATGTGTTGTGAGTTATAATATCAATAACCACCGAATACTCGCTACACATAATTCATTCCTAAATAATAAATTTTTTTTTTAAAAATAATGATTTATCAAAAAAAAAAATGGGCCCACATGTCACTCTCTTTCTCTCTCTCCCTCGAATAAAAAAAAATAATGATTTCCAAAATAAAAAAAAAAGGTGGGGCCCTCTTTCTCTCTCTCTCAAATAATTAAAAAAATAAATAAATAATTCATTTTCCAAAAAACAAATGTGGGGTTCATGTGTCTTTCTCTCTCAGGTAATTTTTTCCCAACGTTTTCTTTCAAAATATGATTTTTTTAGTAGCTCATTTTTTTGTGAAAAAATGAAAAATAGAACAATGATGATGAGATCTTTCATTCAGGATCTCAATTGTTATACTTTCGAACGCACCATTATGTTTTCTCATAATGACTTTCAATATCTCGTGTGTCTTCAATCGACTGAATTGAATATCACAATGTCAGATGACATTATGACTCATTCCTAAATAAAAATAAAAAAAATAATAATTTATCAAAAAAAAATGCGGGCCTCATGTGTCACTCATTTTATCTCTCCCTCAAGTAAATAAAAAAAATAGATTAATAATTTTCAAAAAAATCCTAAATAAAAAAAAAATATAATTTATCAAAAAAAAAATGCGGGTCTCATGTGTCACTTCTTTTATCTCTCCCTCAAGTAAATAAAAAAAATAGATTAATAATTTTCAAAAAAAAAACGCGGGCCCTCTCTTTCTCTCTCCCTAAATAATTAAAAAAAAGAAAATAAATAAAACATTTTTCAAAAAAAAAAGAATGTGGGCTCCATGTGTGTGACTCTCTCTAAGGTAATTTTTTTCCGAACGTTTTCTTTCAAAATATGATTTTTCAATAGCTCAATTTAAAAAAAAAAAATGAAAAATATAACAAGGATGATGAAATCTTTCATTCAAGACCCCAATTGTTATACTTTCGAACGCACCATTATGTTTTCTCATAATGACTATTAAAAATAATTTATATAGATTCTTTATGATTATTAATTCATAAGATAAATTTAATGTGTTAATTATTAAACAATAAAAATGATAAAAATCGCAGCGGAGCGCGAAAATTCTCCTAATTTGTATAAATTTTAAAGAGATTAACTACATGAAGCCATCCACACACAAAATTAGAAAAAGATCGCCATAGTGAATCCTAATACTTACCTTTGAATTTTCTCCTCACTTTGACAAATCCTAATAATAATTACCTCTTCTAGATGTTTGTTAACGATCAGCAGACTAACTAATATACTTAGCAAACCAAATTTGACTCCTTCACAATTTGATTTAAGGGTGATGCTATTTCTAGAGCAGGTTTTTCTTCGTCTAGAGCAACATTCAAGTTTTTTACCAAAATCCCGAAAATGCCCTTGCATCAATTATGCACTGTATTGATTACACGAATCAGCATTTATTTGTGTATCATCTCTTTCTTAATTAATTGCAGCAAACATAGTAACTAAAATTAATACAAATCACACAAATCTCATCTTCTTATTCATATTATTTTGTTGTGCAACCAGTCAAATTAAAAATCTTGTATCCATTTTTGTAGTCAAATTAAAAATCTTGTATCCATTTTTGTTACATGACCAAAACAACCAACATTTGCTCTTTTGTTCCACCTTTTCTTCCTCTTTGAAGATTTGATAATCAATCAAAACTCTTCTATCTATTATTATAAGTAAGTACAACATCTATGAAATTTTACAATCTTATTTCTTTAGTTTTGCTTTACTTTCTTTTTGATCGAGATTTTCCGTTTTTGTCATAGGCGAATATGGATAATGTAGAATCTTCGCACTCTCAAACTAATGAGGATCTAGAGTTAGTTAATTCTAACTTTAGCATCTACAAAAAATTGCTTGAAAACGTTCGAGAATTTTATCGGCTGAAAGGTTATGCTCTAACAATAATTGGTTCAAGAAAGGATAAATATGTGATTTTGCGCTGTGATAGAGGTGGTTCATATCGGTACCCTAAAAATATACCGTTGGATTAAAGGAAAAGGGAAACCGCTTCTCGCTTAATAAATTGTCCATTTCGGATTTATGGAAAGAGAAAAAAAGATGGATTTCGGAGTGTTGAAATTAAAGAAAGTTTGCACAATCACAATCCTTCTGAAAATATATCTGGACATACATTTTTTCAGAGATTGTCAAAAGAAGAATTAGCGAGTGTTGAATAAATGACTAACTCCGGAATAACACCTCGTCAAATTTTGTCGTCACTTCGACAAAAACCTGGATATTCAAACAATACCTAAAACTATCTATAATGTAAAACCAAAATAAAAAAGAAAATTTTGGCAGGTCGAACACCAATACAAGCTTTGTTTGATGAGCTCCGAAAAGGTGATTTTAAGTATAAGTTTAAGAAAAATGAAGATGGGCATCTGACATCTTTTCTTTGCTCATCAAACAAGCTATATTTTTGTCAAACCAATTCATTTTTGTCTGGCAGCATATTGTATTATATATTTATTTTTCAAACTCAATTATTTCTTCTAATTATTTTAGTAATTTTTCTAATTATTTTCCTAATAGGAATGGGTGCCATTGAAAGAGAATTTTGTGATGCATGGACTCAAAACTATTTACACTTCGGCAATCGTGCAATTTCGAGGGGAGAAGAAGCACATGCAAAACTTAAACAATACCTGCAAGTTTCCACCGATAACCTTCAAGAAGTGAAATTTTTTTTTTGTCTTGCACTGACGGATGAATACAATATAATTAATGCACGGCTTGAAAGTGAAAAGATAAGAGTTCTCCATTAATGCAATATCCCTTTTTTCAAACAACTAGTATCTCATGTCTCCTTGTATGCTTTATCAGAGATACACAAACAATACTTAAAAGCCAGGTCCTGTAATATGCAACCATATTGTACTGGCCGCTTCACCACAACCATGGGTCTTCCATGTGCACATAAAATGACACATTGGAAAACCATGATCCTTTCTCCGAATTTTGTTCATCCACAGTGGTGGATTAGTGGAAGAACACTTGATGTCCTAACCAACAATAAGGATAATAGAATGGAAGATTTAATAACCGCGAGGTTCAAGAGAATTATCGAAATTGGCCTCTTAATCAAATAGAAATTGTCAAAGAAAAAATTTCTGAAATACTCGGTCATTCACCTATTATTTTTGAACGAAATATTCAATCTCATAGAGGCCGTAAACCAAGGGCAAAGAAAATGACAACAGAAAATTCTACTACGCGTGATCCTTCGTTATTTTAACTTGTTGAAGCATCAAGAAGAAAAACATCTAATGGTCCTCTACGCAATACCATTTCAGATCAAAACAACCCGACTAATTCTTCTGAGGTTTCGGAACTAGAAGCCGCAATAGAGGATAGAAGCATGAGTATTATAATTGATCTGAACATGTCTTACACCTCATCATAAGGTCATCTTTTATATAAATTACTCAAATAAATACAATACATTATTATTAATTATTTTATTCTAACTAATATATGACACAAATTTATGTTATGCAGGAGATGCAAGTAGACCCACTACAAGAATTCAAGCAGTATAACAATCTTTCAATTTCGACCCCACAAAGAAAAGAGAAGCTTGTTTATCTTTGTTTTTCATTCCAAAATAATTTCGATATTTTAAGTAGATTATTAAAGTTATTTGTTGATGTATGAATAATGTGAGTTGATCTAATTAATTATTTGTTTGGATGCAATATTATTATTGATTTATAGATAATAATTCATAGTTACTATTTATTTTGCATCAGTAAAAAATTATTTAATTGCTATGAAATTTAATCATAAATTAAATTTTCATCTAATACATATATGTGTTTGGGACATGACAACAGAAAAAATACTACATTTGAAGTGACTGAAATATATGTTTAATTTGATAATTACCATATTTGCTGCAATTAATTAAGAAAGAGGTGATACATAAATCAGCATTTATTTGTGTAATTAATAGTGTGCATAATTGTTGTAAGGGCATTTTCGGGATTTTGATTAAAAAAAATTTAAATATCGCTCTAGACGAAGAAAAGTCTGTTATAGAAATAACGCCACCCTTGATTTAATTATTATACAATTATTCTTTCAAGACATTGTCTTTCACCTATTCTTTTCTTTGGCGCCATTAAGACAACCGTAATTATGGAACTAGTCCATTTATTTTAAATTTTGTTTAGTCATCAGTCAGTTTGGAAATAGTCCAGTTATGTTCCTTGTCAAAATTGGGTATTATCATTATAATATAGTCATCAATATCAATAAGCAAAAATAAGTATAAATACGGAACAAAAGCTATAGTATCTTATCTAAATTCAAATCCCTATTTACTGAAAATTGTAAAAGTTCTTGTTATTCCATTTGAAATTCACAAAAAGTATTGTCAATTGTCAGCGTTAATTTTTCCTCCAATCTCCTTGAATTTTTTTTTTCCTCCAATCGTGTTATAGCAATTAGCATCTAATTTCAATTTTCACAAATAAGTTCAACTATTTTATTGTTTCAACTTGTCTTTCTGTTTCCTTCCTAAAATCAAATTATTAATGTACAAATTTGTGGAACTTACTAAATTTGTTTCAACTTGTCTTTCCCAAATGTTTCTCAAATGCAAAATTCAAACTTCTATTTTTGTATATTTTTCTGCATTTTATCCTAACTCAAAATTCAAACTTTATTGCTTGACCATTCAAAGGAATTAAGGAAGCACTATGTTACATTTACCTTTCTTCTTTTAGGAATATGATATGCAACCAATAGCTGATCTTTGACTATATTTATGGAGAGAGCTAAAAGAATTTCTCTCTATTAATAACAACACTGTACAAACTTTTTTAGAGAGACTAAATACATAAAAATATATATATTTCAAAAACAAAAATCACTAAAATATTATTAATATATATGAATTTTTATATGTGGACCGACTACTAATTGGACGGCTATTATTAGGTCCTGATTTTTAAATCCGACGATTCAAACATCACAAGAAATTATTCTAGCCTTTAGGACTTTCTATTCTAGTATGCTACTAAAATAGTATGAAAGGGTAAAGTAGTAATTGTATCTTTTAAGAAAGTAGGCCATTCTTTTTTCCTTTCATGCTCCTCCAGGGGTTTCATTCAATGTTGAATGAATCAATAAAATCTATTTTTCCTAAATTTATGTTGAATAAAATATTTTATCGACACATTTTTTCCTTTCATGCTCCTCCAGGAGTTTCGTTTAATGTTGAATGGATCAATGAGAGCTATTTTTCCTAAATTTATGTTGAATATATTGTGTTTATGTTGAATAAAATATTTCAACGACACATATTTTTTTAGTATTAATATATATTTTGAATCTCGATATAGATTTTGAAGTGCTAATATATAATTTTTTATTCCAATTCTCAATTTTTGTGTTAATATATCATTGTGTGAATATACTAATTTCAGTGTGAATATATCATTTTCACCATTAATAAATTATTTTTTATTTCAATGTATATCATCTTTAATGTTTAATATATTATTTTTGTACAAACATGATATTGGTGTCAACATATATATACCATTTAACCATCAATACAATTGTACATTTTTTACTTAAATGGAAAAATGTAATGGAGAAGTGAGAAAATAATATAGAAACAAGAAAATAAGGAAATGGACGGCTGAGTAATTAATGGTGCAATTAATTACTAAATACCCAAAATACCCCTTTCAATTTAAATGGATGAGATTTAATCTATCATGAATTATAAAAAAAAATGATCGGGTATTATAGAAGGACTCTTAGTCCCTATAAAACTCCATCTCTATGCAACGTCCATCAACATATAGCATATGAGCTTAAGATATAAAGCTCCAGCATCCTACACTTTTTTGCGACAGGTTACTAGTGCTTAAC
The DNA here is from genome assembly GCA_027726005.1 of Juncus effusus. Classification (NCBI taxonomy): domain Eukaryota; kingdom Viridiplantae; phylum Streptophyta; class Magnoliopsida; order Poales; family Juncaceae; genus Juncus; species Juncus effusus. The sequence goes on from CM050895.1 coordinate 7,878,837, forward strand.
TGCTTACATTAAACATGATTAAACAGAGTGCATGTAACATGGGAAAGCTTAAGATATATCATAAATGGAATAGAAATAATGTTTCCAACTCACAAGGTGGGAATTGATATTGCCAGGCTACAATTTGAGCTAGACAGGCAACCTCAATATTTTTTTACTATTTTATCCTTTACAATTAATGCATCAATACAATTATGAATTAATACATAAATTAAAACGGGATCTTTCTTTTAAAAACTCATTCCATTTTGGGTCAACTAGTTTATATTTTTTTTATACACAAAATATTTTTTTCCTAAACAATAATTATTGTGTCCATATTTTTTGTTTTAAATTCCTCCTATATTAATATTTTAAATTCTCCACATTTCAAGAATTTGTTCAATAAAAAAACAATGATATGGCAAATGAAAAATTAAGTAAAAACATATATAATAATAATGTCTAGTTGAGATGACCTCATAAACTTTCAATCATGATATAATAGTTTCCATTTTAAATAATAAAAATTCTTATTACATAACAATCAAATTAGAATTCAAATAGTTTATTTTTAAACGATTAAGTTTTAAAAAAAAATGTAAATTGAAATATTAACAAACAATATTAAACGGTGAATAAGTACAATATATTTAAATCAAAGGTGCATCAGACTATCATAGTTGGAAAGATCTTACCAAAAATAAAGAGGTGTTGTTTCTTAATTACTGGGGGTAACTGTGTCATTTATCAAATATTTGCCTATATGAATCAAATAAGTGCCTGCCAATATCATTTCCCCTTTTGGTAGGTCGTGTGATGTCTTACCACTTCTATCAGAAGATATATCATTTTATTTTGTTAGTTTTATATATTTAGTAAGTTCATTGTCATCGTAGTTTAACTAATTCAAAAAGTTGACCCCAACAGAAAAGTAAAATAAAAATTCACTTCTGTTCAATCTTCGGTCGTCACCCTTCTTCTTATAAAAACAAAAACAACTCAAAACTTAACATCAAGCTAAAGAACGTAACAAAGAAGAATTTGATAGAGAATAGCTTGAGACAACAAAACAACAATTAATGGCGGCTGCAGCTGGAAGGGATACGAGAGAACTCGACCAGACACCAACTTGGGCTGTCGCGCTTGTATGCGCTGTGATAATCATCATTTCTCTCCTGCTTGAGAAGGGCCTTCATCATGTTGGTGAGGTATGTTTGTGTCTAGAGTCTAGACACAAATTGAAATTTTTTATTGGGCAGATCTCCAAACTAGCCAGTATAATATTATTAGATTTTTAGTGACTAAAATTTTGAAATACACGTATTTCATATTTTTTATGTATTTAGCCCCCAAACTTATTAATATGTTCATTTGTCGTACTAAAAAACTTTTGGTGCTTTGCGTATATGCCTCATATATGTAAGTTATAAAAACAATATATAAATAAAAACAGTATATGTTCATGGCATCCCCAAGGCATTCTTGAAAACGCTTTCCCGGAGCTTTTTGCGGAAGCTCCCAACAAACTCAGTTCCGTCCAGGAGATTATCCAGTTAGGTTGGAATTTGGGACCATTACTCAACTCCACAAATGTCAGCCTTGCTATCAAGGCCAGCCAACTGCAAACAATTCTCAGCTCCACAGCTATCTTAACAAATGAAGACAAGTTCAAATGGTGTTGGAATCCTAATGGAGAATATTGCGCCAAATCTTGCTAAAACTTCTTCTACAAAACGACCCCCAAAGCACAATGGAACGCCCTCATTTGGAAACTGAAAGTCCCGACGAAAGTGCGTTTCTTTCTCTGGCTTTTGTCGGTAAATAGATTGCCCACACAACAAAATCTAAGCAAGAAAGGTTGGACTACCATCAGTGCGTGTAACCTATGTACTAGCGGAGACATGGAGACGGTAGAACACCTTTTCTTATATTGCTCATATGCTAGGAGGTTTTGGAACATACTCGGGCTGCAAATAACACAAAACACAACCTCAACTCTTTCTTTTTGGAAAAACAAAAGAAGGCAACTTCCGGATGAGACGAATCGGCTGAAATGGGATCGCAATTGGGCGTCAGGTTGCTGGACCATCTGGAAGCAACGCAACCAAAGGATCTTCACTACTAAAAGGGCCCCACCGGAAATATCTAGCCGACTGGCAACAAAGGAGGCACAACTATGGGAGGAAAATCACTAGGTTATCACACATCGAAGAATTCGGTTTTCTTTTTTGCTCTGATTTTTTCTTTATAAATTCTCTTGTAATAGGCTAGAGATAATCGTGCTTTACTATCACAGGCTTCAGAATAATCCCGACGGTTCCGGGAGTGTCAAAGTACTGCTGTTTTACATTACCATGTATCTGAACTCTTTTACAATGTTTTTAATAGAAAATGAAACTCTCCAGTAGCCTGCACGAGCTTCAAAATAAATAAATAAATAAAATAAAAATAATACATAATTTTTTTAACAGTATATATATATTAAAAATAATAATATATATAATGAACAGTATATGTATGATTCAAAATAATATAAAGTACTTGTAAAGCAATATATATAAATCAATGACAGGTTCTAAAATATTCAGATATTTGATTCCTTCTATTTCCACTATTACACTTGACATGAATTCATCTTTCAGTGGTTCACAAAGAAGAATAAGAAGGCTCTCTTTGATGCCCTTGAAAAGGTTAAATCTGGTAAGCTCCATATTCCCTTCTTTTACATCTTAGTTCTACCTATCTGTATCAAATCAGAGTTCTTTTCATTTTCCTTTTTTGTCTAATATCATAATTAAGGATGAGTGGATTTAATTAAGTCTAGTTCTTGTTGATGATCCTCGGTTTTTTTTTCCTTTTTTATCTAATATCATAATTGCAGAGCTGATGATCCTCGGTTTTATCTCCTTGTTGATAACCTTCAGCCAGAACTACATCGCGAAAATATGTATACCTGAATCAGCTGGTAATGCCATGTTGCCATGCAAACTCCAAGTAAAAAATGCATATGAAACTCAGAAGAACAGACGGCTTTTGTGGGCAGAATTAATGGATTTGAGCTCATATCGAAGAATTCTCGCCTCAGCCGCTGCTACTTCTTGCTCCTCAGTGAGTCAATTACTATAAAAAAAATCGCACGTATTTTTTTCAACAAATTAAATTTTAATTTGTTAATGCCATTGATATAGGGCAAGGTGCCGCTGATTTCCGCAAATGGAATACACCAATTGCATATTCTCATATTTTTCCTGGCCGTCGTTCATGTTGCTTACAGTGCTACAACAATGGCTCTCGGTAGAGCGAAGGTGTGTGAAAAATTCCTACAATCTCCTTTGTAATGCTACGGATTGATTTAGTTTTTTGAATTTTAACTCAATCTTTTTTGCGTGCAGATAAGATCATGGAAGGAGTGGGAAAAGGAGACTCAGTCTCTCACGTACGAGTTTTCTACTGGTACTTCTTCTATTCCTATCTGATCTTAACCTTCCTAAAGTGCGCATTCTAATTTTTAGTTTTCTTTTAATTTTTCAGATCCTTCGAGATTCAGATTCACTGATGAGACATCATTTGTGCGGCAACATGCAAGTTTTTGGAGCAGAACCGTCATTCTACTTTACATTGTAAAATTTTCTCTCTTAGAAATCAAATGAATGTGACATGACATGAATAATGTTGATCCTTTGTTAGTGACTAGTTTATATGACTAGTTTATATATTTCAAATGCTTTCTATTTACTAAGCTACTGGATTCTAGTACGTCCAGTACCAATTGGTACTAATTGTACCAAGTAACATTTCTATAAGTGATCATTTATTTCTAATCTTTTTTATTTTTTAAGAATTATTTCTCATTTATTTCTTACAGGTTAGCTTCTTTAAGCAATTCTTCAGGTCTGTTCGCAAGACGGATTACTTGACTTTGCGTCATGGTTTCATAACTGTGAGATCTCTCTACTTCAAGTTCGTTTAAGATTTTTTTCGTTCAAATCATTTCAATTGGATATTTTCTTATGAATATTTATTGACTATATGTAGGCACATTTTTCGCCTCACAATAAATTTAACTTCCGAGAGTACGTAAAAAGGTCCTTGGAAGACGATTTCAACGTCATTGTTGGAATCAGGTAATTTATAATTTTAAATTTCTGTGGTTTTTAAGAAGTTGAATCTACATATTTTTTTTATTTTTATATAAAATTGATTCTAGATTTTTATTCACATAATATATTTTTTTTTCTTTGCCTGACAGTCCAGTTTTGTGGGCTTGTGCTGTTGTTATAATGCTTCTCAATGTTCATGGTGAGTTGTCATGTTTATATTTCAAGTAATATTTACCGCCTGAAAAGTAAAATTGATTGATTCCAATATGACATATTTTTATAATTTTTATTTTCCAGGATTTCAAGAATTGTTTTGGGTCACATTAATTCCATTAGTTGTAAGTTTCTTGCTATATCTTTTTATCTCAATTATATGACTTTAGCACTCAATGGTTCTAAGCCGGTTTAAGTTTTGTATTTTTCTTTTCTTTTTGGATTTTTATCAAAGAGAAATTAAGCAGATTGAGTAATCTATCTTTAAAATTTTAACTTTAGGTAATTTTGGCGGTCGGTACGAAATTACAAGCTATAATTTTACATATGGCTGTAGAGATTCAAGAGAAGCATGTGGTGATTCAAGGAATTCCTGTTGTGAAACTGAGCGATCATCATTTCTGGTTTGGCAAGCCTCGTTTGGTTCTGTTTCTCATCCACTTCACATTATTTGTGGTACATGAATGGCTTTTCATAGTTGAATTTGAATATTTTTTTTGCTCTAGTTATGTCTTGTTTAATTCAATTTTGAGGCTCAAAATTATCTTCTGGCTGAAAAATTCGCTAATTGAAGTAATTATTCAAATAGTAAGTACATTTCATTTCTTCTTGCAGAATGCATATCAACTCACATACTTCTTTTGGATTTGGGTAAGTTATGTTTGATTATGTTTCTTTCTATCAAGTTTTTTTTTTTTTTTGAATTGTTCTTTCTATCAAGTTAAGCAACTAGTTTTATTTTGGATATGATAAACATTCTGAATTCATTTCTTGTACTGGTGCAGTATATGTTCAGCTTGAGATCTTGTTTCCATGAAGGCTTCATCTTCGTAATTGCGAGAATTTGTACAGGGTAATTATATCGTCATATTATCCTCAAATTGATTTTCTATTTTATTCAGCCACCAAACTAAGCTTAACTATTTTTGGGGGCTGAAATTCTGTACAGGGTTGGGGTTCATCTCCTCTGCAGCTACATCACACTTCCACTTTACGCTCTCGTGTCTCAAGTATTTGTTTATTATTATGTTTTGGATTTTTTAAAAATTTTAAAAACTATGCAAAACCTCCTATGAACCTATGATATGATATAAAAAAAATTAAAAAACTATGTAAAAGCTCCTATTTCTTCTGTCTCTATGTTGACTCTTCAATCACTAGTAAATCATGACTAGCATATTGATAAAACTTAACAGATGGGCTCACACATAAAGATGTCGATTTTCAACGAGCAAATATCACAGGCGCTCAAAAGATGGCGTGACGCAGCCAAGAGAAACAACAAAAATGGAACCCCTCATTCTCGGTCCGTCTCTCCGAGCCCGATCCAAAGCCCGACCGCATCGCCGCTTCGGTCTCGCGAAATGTTCAACTACGAAATCATGGGGTACACAACAGACGGTCGAGATGCGATCAGAAGATCCCATTCAGATGCAGATATCTCGGATTCTGAAATGCAGGAAATGCGGTTGGATGTCCGAGAAAGACATCTTGATCAAGATGAGTTTTCTTTTTGAAACTTGGTTTGTAAGGTAGGAAGAGTAGTTGGTGAAATTTATCAGTGTTGAATGCAGTTTCGTAGTTAAATGAGCGAAGTATTTTTGCCCCGTCCTATATGTCTATGAGCAATAATGGGTTAGGGAATTGTTTTGTTTGTCTGGTAATTGTGTAATTTGTTCCAGTTTTGAGAGGTTACAATGATAGTATATATCAGTTTATGTCTGCAATGTTGTTTATTTATTTTTTATTAAAAAATTCCACATTGTTAATTTGTGTTGTGTTATGGTCATCTTGAATTATAAAGTTGAAACTAGTGGACTTTTTTTATATTGAATAAGTAAAGAAAATTGATTTTTACAACAAAAAATTAGGGTACGGATCCAAGCATGAGGTTTAATGGTACGCAAATCATAATTAGAAGTATAAAAAAAAAGAAATATAATCTCCAGGCTGTTGTATGATCGAACCATGTTGGCCTATCATTAAAGTATGTTGAATATAGTTTGGTTAAATTAGGGTGATTTGAATATGGCGGCAGTTCATACATCCATAAAATTTTATGAAACCCCAAATCTTGTTTTCAGTTGAAAAACACGATATAATTATCCATTTATTAGATTAGAGAGTTACATCATTTAATTGATCAATTCTTTTAAAGCGGCAAAAATGTGCATTTAATTTGTCATAAAAAATATACCATTACCAAAAATCTCGTGGAGATGATAGTAGACCACCCAAAAGAAGTAAAACACAAAAGGCCCCTAAAAATCAAATATCAAACAAAATTAATAGCAAAAAAAGAAAAAGTTGAGGTTTTACACAAAAAATGGTGGCTGCTGGTGGAAAGGAGGCGAGAAAACTGGATCAGACACCGACTTGGGCGGTGGCCATAGTTTGTGCTGTGATCGTTCTTCTTTCCATTTTGCTGGAGAAGGGCCTTCATCACCTCGGTGAGGTATGTCGAAGCCGAATTGAGAAACTAAAAAGAAACAAACAAAGCAGTTATTTTTTGAACTTCTTTTTAATTTGCTCGATTTTTCTATGTATTGTTTGTGTATTTATATATGCTTTTTTTCTTCCCATCGGATACTATATGTACATAGATATTCTTTTTGCATATGTACTATATTTATCGACGTATACTCACTATTTCGAAAAACATATTTCTTGCACTCGTATAATCTTTTCACACAATCACACTATATACTTCTTTTTAACACCCGTGTATATACTTTTTGTGTGCATGCTGCCTATGAATTATATTTTTGGAAAATATATATTACTAAATATATTTTTTGTATTTACATATATATAAGTTATTATGTGATGAACCCTAAAATCCCCTGCACAACTATGTCTCATCAGAGTGACTCCTTTAGGGTTTCCTCCTCCCAAGCATCACTCTTCCACAAAAGCTCTAAGCATGGAAGCCCCCAAAATAGCACTAAACATCATACTGGGAAAACCCCCTCTTTTAGCAACTCCACAAGCCACCTCTCACCCTCCAGACAGCATAAGGGTTTCAACCCTACAAGCAAGAATCCCGCAACAAACTTTGGCAAATCACCTGCAAAAGGAAAAGAGCAACCAAAGAATCATTTTCCTAATAAACCAAGTAGCAAAAATAGAAGAGCACCTTCATTCGCTGCACCAATACTCTCAACAGAAGACACATTTGAGCAAAGAAACAAAGCTATTGGAGCCAATCCTGATATCAGTCTACCTCCCAACCCTCAATCTCCGCCTTGGTTCAATAGATGCCTAAACTGCTACACTAAAGATCATGTAGTGATCGATTGCCCCTATCCATACCACTGTACCAACTGTGACCTTCCAGGCCACATCCTCCGTAATTGCAAAACCAAACCCAAGCCCACGCCTCTTTTTGACCCCCTCATCCCTCCACCCATGAAACCGGACCAAAAATTACCAAACTACCGTGAGTCTAGAGTCCTGTACCATGTCCATCTCAATGATAACATTGAGAAAGACATCGAACGATACACCAAATGCATTGCGATAGATGCAAGATTAATTCAAGATCACTCTTTAGCAACCATCGAGCAAGCAATGCAACAGTGCAAAGCTTTTGGTAATAAGATTCAACTAGCACATTTGAGAGGAGACAAGTATGTAATAACTCTACCCACTTACATCAAGGGAAGAGATATTCTTGCAAAACCTCCGCAGCAATTGCTAGATCAAGTAATCATGTTACACGCTTGGAGCAGGTCTTTTATGACCCATAAAGCCCCATACAAAATTCGAATATGGCTAGACATGTTCAACTTACCCACTTTCGGCTGGCGTCGTTCAGAGATTCAAAAGATGGATCCCTTACTAATGTGAAATCTCTAGAAAAGCTTAGAGTTGTTGTTTTAACAACAAGCCTTGGGGATATTCCGGAAATGTTGATTCTCTTTTGCAATCGATGGAAAACTGACATTCCAATCCAAATCAAAGGATGGAGATATGAAAACCATCGCTCTGAAGAACTCTACGATGGTGAACCACCAGAAGAGTACTTTGAGAGGATAAGAGAAAAAATTAAAGAAAAAGCAAAAGGCAAGGCCAAAATAGAAACAGAGACCAGCCATTCAGCGGAATCGCCACATCAAAACCTTGCACAAAAAAAAGAGGAACTCAAAGACCTGTTCAATTACCCCCTGACAGAAAATGCTCGAGTCAAACTTCAAGAGCTAATAGCACAATTGCCCGGCGAGCACAATCAGGACAGGCAAGACCAAGCGCCAACTGCACAGCACCAGCCATCAGAGGCGACAACCCCAAAGTCTCACTGTACACTGCCTCAGCAGGATCCAATGCAAACCCCACTCTCAATTTCTCGCAAAAGAAAGGCATCAAAAAGATTGAGCATAGAAGCAATTGAAAAAATTGAAGAAATTAGCACAAAAAACAGCCAGCTCAATCACCTGAATTCCAAATTCGATCTCGGCAACCTAAAACGCCTCAAGAATCTTCTGCCCCGTACAGAAGGAGCGCACGCAAGATTCAAAGAGCTGACTTAGCAGAGAAATCAGAGCCCATAAAGGCCGAACAACAATCAAAAGTAGCCAGTCTCTCTCCAGAAGCGAAGCAAATACTCATTGAGAGCATCAACTGGGATGTCCTCGAGAGCAGGAATCTATCCGACAAACTAGCAGAGCAACTCGCGGAGTTTTGTGGCACTCGTTTAGAAGAACTCCAATTAGAGGAGCACAAAGAAGAGGCATGTGGGCTACAGAGCACTCAGAAGGGTTGGAAGAAGGCCAAATCCCGATCGAAAACAACACGGTTCAAGCTCTGAGCTACCAGTCCCTTCAAAATCGCCTCAACAATGTTTATATGGGGGGAGAGTTAGAAGACCTAATCGAGGAGGAGGTAGATGAGGTAGCTTTGGCGGATTTTCAATCCGCTTTAGGTGGAGTTCTGGTCGGAGATTTAAATGAAGAAGGAGGCGGAGAAAACAAGGTAGGAAGGGAAGAGAACGAAGAGAACGACCTAATGGAGACTGGTAGTGGCGACATGGCAAGAGAGGGTAAGGCGGTCGGACAGGAGGCTGAAGATGGTGAAGGGCCGAGTGAAAAGAAGGCTGAAGATGGGCCGCCGGGGTTTGATGGGCCGCCGGGATATTCTGGGCCAGGGTTTTTTGTGCAGTTTGATAGGCCAGCAGAGGCCAATGCAGAGGACTAGCTTCTGCTAGGTGTTTTAGCTATATTTTGTTATTAAGTTTAGGTCCTGTTTAAGCATTATTTTGAAATTTAGATTTTTAGTTTTTCGCAATATTTTGTAACCCATGTCCTCAATGAATCTAAATCCCGTTTCTATTGTTTTTTGGAATGTAAGGGGCATTGGCTCTACTAAAAAATGCAAAGTAGTTAAAAACTCGCTTAGAAATATGCAATGCAACTTAATATGCCTGCAAGAAACAAAATGGAATACCATCTCCCCATTTACGCACACACTAGTTTGCCCGCCTAACATCAATAACGCAATAGCTAAACCCGCACTTAACGCCTCGGGAGGCCTATTAACAGCTTGGTCAAATGATTACACATGTATCAACTCCCACATCCTTCCATTCTCTTTAACATGCATTCTCAAATTTCGCAACAACTTCACATTTATGTTAGCTAACGTTTATGGTCCTGTACCGCAACAACTCAAGGATAACTTCCTTCAAGAATTATCCACTATAAGGCAATTTAATGATCTACCATGGCTAATAGTAGGAGATTTTAACATGGTAAGAGACTTTGGCGAAACTACGGGTGCAAACCACACTACGGAATCTATGCTTAAGTTTAATGACTTCATAAATTTAGTAGAGATCCAAGAGATGCAGCTAATAGGAAGGACTTTTACCTGGAATAGTAAAAGACCAACTCCAACTTTCAGCAAATTAGATAGATGTTTCCTATCACACCACTGGCAACTTCTCAACTACATAACAAAACTTGAAGCAAAAACTGCAACTACCTCTGATCACATTCCCATCCAACTTACTTTTCGTAAAGCAAACATACAACCAAAATCACAATTCCGTTTCGAACTATTTTGGCTAAAATACAAAGAAGCAAATGATATCACTAAACAAACTTGGGGTGAACACAGAATCTCTACAAATGCAGAAAAGAATTTCGCGATTAAGCTCAACAAGCTAAGACTAGCACTCAGGAAGTGGGCTAAAGGCAAATTCGCAAAACTTAACTCCAATGCAACAAGGGCAACATACATCCTGGACAAACTTGATAAAATCGAGGAGGTGAGAATGCTATCCAGCACTGAGAGCAAACTCCGTATAACACTGCGCAAAGTAATATACGAGCACGCAAATATAGAAGAGTCTAAGTGGAAACAGAGAGCTAGATGCAAATGGCTCCAAGCCGGAGACCAGAACACAAGATATTTTCATACAATAGCCTCAGCAAATAGGCAATACAACACCATTAACTCAATTGAAGTGAATGGGAGACAGCTAACTGACCAAAGCCAAATAGCGCAAGAGTTCAACAACTTCTTCAAAGCAACATTAGGGGCCAGGCCCACTAACAGACAACTCCCGCAGCAATTTATGCAACAATTAGACTCAACGCGGAACCTAAGTGATTTGGGAAGTAACATCTCTAATCAAGAGATTAGAGACGCAGTCTTTGACCTCGAAAAAAAACAAAGCATCAGGTCCAGACGGATTCCCTGCCGAATTTTATCAGCACCATTGGGAAACCATAAAAGAAGACTTTATATGGTTATGCAAAGATTTCGAAATGAATACTCTCGACCTTTGGAGAATCAACAAAGTTCAGATAACGCTAGTCCCAAAAATAGCGGAAGCAAAAACACTGACTGACTACAGGCCCATCAGTGTCATTGTTGGACCAATCAAAATACTCTCAAAAATTTTAGCGAAAAGACTACAAACGCAAATGCCTGAACTAATCTCAGAGAGTCAGACAGCTTTTATAAAAAATAGACAGATAATAGAATCCTTCTTGGCAACACGGGAATATATCAACTTTTTGCAAAAGACAAAAACCCCATCAGTCCTATACAAAGTTGACTTTACCAAAGTATTTGACACGGTCAGCTGGCACTTTTTAGATAGAGTGATGGAAAAAAGAGGCTTCCCTCTGAATTGGAGGCAATGGATAAGCAACCTACTGACATCCGCAAGCTCTACAATCAAAATAAATCGTCATGTGCAACCTTTCTTCTTTCATAAGAGAGGGCTAAGACAAGATGACCCTCTGTCACTTTTGCTCTTTAACCTAGTTGCGGAGTCTTTACAAGGCCTAATCTAATTTATCAACACATTGGCACCGCCACCACAGAAAATAATTACCCGTGCAATACAATACGCAGATGACACTGTTATCATCACAGAAGCACATCGCACAAACCTGCAACTCATAAACTTAGCTCTTAAATGTTTTGGCAACGCCACGGGGCTGCAATTTAACCACAACAAATCCTCATTTTCTGCGATTCAGATACCAGAGACTCACATTGAATCCATAAAAAAGCTATTACAATGTAACAATCAGCAATTCCCCATTAAATACCTCGGACTTCCACTTTCGTTAAATAAACCTGGGAAGGAATTCTTCTTACCTATGATAGAAAAAATACGGGCCAGAATAGCAGGCTGGTCCACAAAATATTTATCTATCGCTGGAAGGGTAACATTACTAAATGCAATCTTATCAGCAACACCACTCTATTTCATGCAAGCCTTTTTGCTCCCTCAAGGAGTGATAGAAGATATCGACAAACTACGAAGGAATTTCTTATGGGGAGGCACCAACGAATATCAAAGGGGCAAGCATTTAGCAAATTGGGATTTCGCATGTACACCTAAGCAAAATGGAGGGCTTGGAATTAAAGACCTAAATCTGCACAACAAAACACTACTAATAAAGTGGATCTGGAAAATAAAAGCAAATAAAAATGGCCTATGGACGTCTGTCATCAGAGAATGTTATGGCACACAAAACGAGCCTTGGAACTTTGCACGTAAGAGTTTCTTCATGAAGGATCTCAAGCAAATCATGCCATATTTTGACAACAAAGCAAAGCTAAAATTGGGGAACGGCCTTTCGGCCAAATTTTGGAAGGACCAATGGCATGAGGAAGATTTCGCAACACAGCACCAAGGACTATTTAGAAGAGCAACAAACAAGGATATCACGGTACAAGCCGTGATTACGGACCCCAATGTCCTTCAATGGGACAGACCGCTTAGCACCATGCAAGAAAGGCAACTTGCCATACTTAGATCGAAAATCCGCTCGATTGTCCTAAAAGCGGACGACGATAAACTCATATGGACGGCAAACAAAGACAACGAATTCACAGTAAACTCGGCTTACACCTTTTTCGCCGATAGGGGCCAAAAAAGAACTTTTGGCAAATACTTGTGGAAAATACGAACAGCGCCTCGAGTCAGGTTTTTCGCATGGCTAATGTGCAATGAGAAATTAAAGACAAGAGATAGATTGCTTAGAAAGAGGTGTATACCATCTGAGGAATGTACACTCTGTACAACAAGAGCTCGAGAATCGCACACGCATCTTTTTGCAAAATGCACATACTCCCGTAACCTATGGACGCTTGCATGTAACACTTTTGGCATCTCCCCTCCTCATACAATCCAATCCCCTTCAGGACTATACAATTGGATGATTAACGCGTCGACGAAATGCGGAGGAAAGAATGGGGGAGCATCTGGATAGTATGTTGTTGGGAACTTTGGAAAGAAAGAAATGCCCGAGTCTTCCACCGCAAGAAAAATAATGTCCAACAAGTCTTCAACATCGCCAAAGAAACAGCGGAAGAATGGTCAAGAGCGGCAAGAGAAAAAGGACTTATCTCACATCGTCTTTAGATTAGGATACTAGTTGAGATAGGGTGTCGTGTAATCCCTGTACAAATGCAACTAATTTAATGCAAGTCTAAGTAGGCAATTTGCCTACAATTCAAAAAAAAAAGTTATTATGTGATTATATTTTTTATATATATTTTTATATTTTTTTTGTGTGTGTGTATATATATTATTATACACTGTTTTTTAGCAAAAAAGACGAGCGACGGCCACGAAATCACTGTCGCATTTTATCAGTTTATTGTCTTCTTAATTTTCTCTGAGATTGATTCAATAAGATTTTTTTTTTCTGCTTTTTACTCTGTTTCTAACATTTTTTCACCTGGCATGCATTTGTATTTCACTGGTTCACAAAGAAGAACAAGAAATCTCGTTTTGAAGCCCTTGAGAAGGTTAAATCCGGTAAATTAACTCCCACATACAGTTTTAAATTGTAATCTTGTTTTCTTCCTTTGGTCAAATCATTTCCCTATACATACCAGTATGTATTTGTGCACTAAAACCCCAAAATTTATTTTAATTTGCAGAGTTGATGATCCTTGGTTTCATCTCATTGTTGCTTACATTTGGGCAGGACTTCATTGAATTGATTTGCATTTCTGAATCAGCTGGAAATAGCATGTTGCCTTGTCCAATCACTGATTTGAACTCAAATAGCACATTACAGACAGATGGCTCCGCAATTTCCAAGTGCCCTCCTGTGAGTTTATAACAAATTTTATTTTGAAATATAGATTTCATAGTCATGATACATACCATAGTTGTTGTTTTTTTGGTAACTTTTGGGTGATTTTCTGAATATCCAAAACAATGTGAGTTACAACTTCTTTCTCAGAGATTTAATCTGGTTTGGAATTTCGAATTAATCTTGCCTCAAATAAAAGGAAGATTTTGAATTTCGTCTCAGGATTTATGCAGAAGAGATCCACCATATAAAATATATTTCAGACTACGGAAACAAATTTTATCTAATTAGTTGATTTTTTTTATTTAATTGACAGGGAAAAGTGCCATTAATCTCAGTAAATGGTGTACAGTTGCATCTTTTCATATTTTTCTTGGCTCTTATTCATGTTATGTGCAGCGCAACAACTATGATAATCAGTAGAGCGAAGGTATTTTTGTAAATTATTCAAGAAACCATAAACAAAATTATTTACTTTTGTTATTGAAACTTCATGAATATTGTTTCATTCATTCAAATTTGCACTTGTGGCATAAGATCCTGGCGAAATTATTCACGAAAAACATATTTAATTTATTTCTCATGCAGATAAGATTGTGGAAGAATTGGGAAATGGAGTCTACTGATTACGAACTTTATACTGGTATAATATATTCCTCAAATATTGCACATAAATTTATATGCTCAAATCTTTAATATATTGCTCAGAAATTTAGTTGTATTATAACTGTTTTTTGTAATTTTGTTTTATTTGACTCGTCAGATCAGATGAAGTTTAGATTCACTGGACACAACTTTCGTGCGCCAATACTCTAGCTCTTGGAGCAAATCCCACTTTTTAATCTATGTTTTAAGAATTTTCTCTCAAAACTTATGACAAATTTTTCATTTAGAATTTGGTATATTTCGTACATGTCAATTGTCAATATTACAAATCAAAATATTGTTGTTTGTATTTTATTCATTCGTGAGTGTAATTCGGGTATAGGGCTTTGCTTGCCTGAGCTTCTTTAGGCAGTTTTATAAGTCAGTTAGCACGATAGATTACTTGACACTTCGTCACGGTTTCATCAATGTGAGATTTTGAAAGCTTTAGCATCAATTTAATTTAAACAATATCATTTTCATGATGTTTTATAGCTTTCCTATCCAGTTTACATAACTTTTTTTTTCCAAAAAAAAGAGATAATAAATATAATGAAAATTTCCTTCGAGATTTTGAATATGGTGTTTTACGCGCAAAATGAGGCGTCCAAAAGTTCTTTATGTTAATATTTGTTTATTTATTTATTTAGGTTCATTTATCTTCGGGAAATAAATTTGATTTCCAAAAGTATATAATGAGATCTTTGGAGGATGATTTCAAACTGGTCGTTGGTATCAGGTATTTCTGAATTTCTACTTATCTTCTTTCATCTATTTATTTTTCAGGTATTTATTTTTTATTATCATACTCTAACATTTGTTTAATTATCTACATCAGCCCTATATTGTGGGTTTCTGCTATCATCATGATTCTCCTCAGCATACATGGTGTCATTATTTTTATTTTATTTTACTCTTTATATTGAAATATATAAGTTTCGAAAGCGAAATTAGATTGATTCTTATTTCATTTTGTGATATATTTTTTTCAGGATTCCGGCAAATGTACTGGGTCTCACTAATTCCTCTGACTGAGTTTTTTGCCAAAATTTTGTCATTTCTACTAACAAGTGGTAACAATAGTGCAATATGATATTTAATTTAATTTTAATTTTACGTGATTTTGGCGGTTGGAACAAAGTTGCAAGCTATAATTGCACAAATGGCTCTGGAAATACAAGAGAGAAATTCAGTGATTCAAGGAATTCTGCTCGTCAGAGTAAGCGACCATAATTTCTGGTTCGGTCGGCCTTCGTTTCATTCTGTTTCTCATCCATTTCACTTTATTTCAGGTTCGCAAGAATATTTTTTAAATTCCTTTATGCTTAGAGGCATTTGTTAAATTAAGTGATTTATGTTTCGTTTAATTGCAGAATGCATTTCAACTCACGTACTTCTTTTGGTTTTCGGTAAGTATTTCATTCAGATTTCGAGTAATTTCATAAAGATAGAACTGTGGATTTTACCGCTAATTTTCACAAAATGTTGTATGTCGTAATGCAGAATATGTTTAGATTGAGGTCCTGTTTCCATGAAAATTTCGGCTTGATCATTACAAAAATATTGACAGGGTAAGTTAATATCTCTTAATTAATCTCCCATATTTGACTAATTACTTGAGGGCATTGTCTATTTACTACTTATCTCTTTGAATATGTCACTGGAGCCAGTTGTGTTTTATTGCTTCAAAAGCAAAAGTTAATTTTCTATTTCATCAATATTTTGTGCAGAATTGGTGTCCATCTTTTGTGCACCTATATAACTCTTCCACTTTACGCTCTTGTATCTCAGGTACCAATTTTTCCAACTTGCCGAAAAAGATTTGACAGCAAAAAAAAAAAAAAAAATCAGATCTCACCAAAAATTTGAAAATAAAAAAAATTTCTCATCAAATTAACAAAATGATAAAAAAAATTACCGAATATCACAGATGGGATCATCGATGAACAAACATCCAGAGCCCTTAAAAAATGGCACAGCACGGCCCGCAAAAAGCAAAGAGAAGGAAGAACATATCAAATGTTGAATAATATTACAAGCATAAATCAGAGCCTCGTCTCAACACCTTCAGTCCTTCTACACAGGTGATGTCACACTCTGAACGACATACTAATTCAATACAACTATTTACAAAAGCTATTTTTGTATAGATTTAATCAAAATTACAACAATAATAATAAGCTAATAAAATTATATTATCAGTTCAAACTTTTTTGTATTTAATATGCAAATATAATGACAGGCACAAGACTATAGCACATGTTGGTGGAGGTAAGATGAAATCAGAGATAACCGATACAGAAATTGAGTTGCAGTTAGAAAGAGCACATTCTGCTCAACCGGAATTTTGCTTGGAGGTTCATGAAGAGAGTCGTAACGAGGAAGATGAATTTTCTTCTAAAAGCACACAGAATAAACATGAGTAGTAGCGGTTTTACGCAAATTGTGTGAAATCTCTTGTTGGATCCATGTAAAATACATACTAGATGATAGATATTATATTCATGTATTATTTGATTGATAATTGTTAAGTTAGTCAGTTGTATTATGATCACTCCTAAGTCCTAATTGATTGTAGAAAAAACTGAAAAATAAATTTGAAAAATAACTGAAAATTAAAGCTGAGAAAAACTGAAAAATAAGAATCAAAAGAAAAAAATGAATTTTTTTTGAAATACTACAAACCCTGAAAAAGGAAAAAAAGAAAACAAAACCCTGAAAAAGGGGAAAACAGGAAAACAAATGAAAGCTGGAAAAAAACATAACTCAAAACAGAAGAATCAACTAAAAAGCAAATCAACGAAAAAGTTCAGCAAAAGAAAAATTCAGCAAATTTTAGACAATTCAAATCAATATGATAATTTTAATGGAGGAAGAGCCTGCGCCGCCCCTCTTCAAACTTCCGTTTGAACCAACAACAACTTCTTTGGCTAAAGCCGTAAATTCTACTTTCTCCCTTCCTTCATCCATGATGCCTAAGGTGCCCAGCGTCAGCCAAAGGGCTGATTCAATATCACCGGAGTCGTGAACAGGGAAAGCCTCCATCTACCACCCCGGTTCGAGAGACACAGATCCATAATCACAAAGTCAACCAAGAATAGCAGATGCTAGACCTGTAGACCCAGTACCCCCCCCCCCCTCCAGTTCAGAATCAGCCCCCAGTTCCTGAACCTGTGGATCACTACGAGAAAGAGATATGAAAAAAGCCTCCTGCGGTACCGGCCCTATCCTTGGTTCCCACTCCCATAAATCATCTCGTGCCATACGTCCCACCACAGCCGTCCGATTCTCTGATGGAGAAGATCACTTGCCGCAAAACAGAAGGGCAGTTAATAAGTTGCTTGGTATAGTACTGGCCCCAGGCTCTTGGTGAGACGCGTTCCTCTTCATTCGAAAAGAGAAGTGTACCAAGAACCCCTTTTTATAGTCAGAGAGACAATGTGTTTTGGCTGAGAAGGCCATCGATCATCAGATCCTCACTAGTGAATGCGGAATCCAAGTTCTATACGATATGAGTCCTTTCTATCCCACTTCTGGAGTACGAGTTGTGACCTCAACGTAGCCTAAGAGATCCTCATGGAAGAAGCTGCAGACAGATACAAGGGAGGTGTGGAACATCGAGCGCTCCTACCGAAGGGAGACATCTATCCCCGAGGGAAGGTGTGCCGCCCGACGAGAAAAGCAACTTGATTCATGTGCCATCCTTCCCGTCTTCTCTCTACTCACCTTACCGAACATCCATTATCTTGTATATCAATCACGTGGTCTTGAATGAGCCATGGGGATATAGCTCAGATGGTTAGAGTGCTGGTCTGTCATGCCAGAAGTCGCGGGTTTGATGCCCGTTATCCCTGCACTCTACTCGCAATGGAGCTCAACACACTTCTTCATCTACTCTGACTCTTTGTCCCGGCTACTCTGTTCTGATGCCTTTGACCCTTTCTTTGAACCTTGTTTACTTGACACAACTTTCTCACTCGTCATTGGTGATAATGGTGACTTCTGATCCAATGAAATACGTCCAGTTTAGGGACTAAGGATGAATGGCATTACTATTTTGTTTACTTTCTATCAATCTGTCCACTTTCCAACCCCAAATACTCATCTAATAAACTGTTTCTTCAAATTTTTTTGGGTCACGTCCATTAATTGAGGAACAATAATATCTGATCAATTTCTTGTTTTCACATTCCACTCTTTTCTAGATTTTACTTCCTCCTTTTCAGATTCCAAATTCTTCTTTTCAAGTTCCAATTTCTAATCTTCAGATTTTAACTTCCTTGTGTTCAGATTTTAAAGCTTCATTTTGAGAATTTAATACCTCATATTGTCATTAAAAAGGTATATTGTACCCTTAAGAGAAATATCATCATGCATCAAAATTATAGGAAGAGCATATCACTGTGGATTATCTACCAGCACAGCTGACGCCGCTTTTGTTGCCAAATCTGAAGCTCTTACCTGAAATTAAATATTTCAATTAATGAACATACTATATATAAATGAAGGAAATGGATTAAAAAGATCAAAAGTTACCTTTTATACTTGCTCTTCCTTGATAGATATGCTCCTCTTTCTTCTCTCACCAGTCACCACTCCTTGTCTGCATTTTTTTAATTGACAAAATAATTAATTAAAAATGAAGGTTAATATTTACTTAGCAAAATAATTTCACTAAACTATATTTTGTATCAAATTAGACAAATAAAAAAAACTTACAAATATATGCCACATCTCGCACAGTTTTGTATAATATTTGGTTCTGTTGCATAGTTGTGAGAGAAAAAAAGATATTTTAGCATTTTAGCTTCAAGTATCAAAATCATGAAATTGCAAATAAAGTTGGATGAAATTATTTGTAATTTCTTATTCTTGTAATGGATTTTCAACAAAAGAACCAAAATTAAGCAAGAGAAGGATTAAATTTGAAGAACAAACTCGAAACAAAATCAACATTCTCGAGAAAGACTTACTATCGAGGCCTTCTTGTAGATAGATTGTTCAACGGGAGTCCAAAATAACCGAACCGGGGTCATGCTTTAGCCCCTGACATGCATCATATCATCACCAGATCCACTGTTGTTAGGATAGCTATTCGCCCCTCCATTAAATCTCTTCTCGAAAGGACTTGCGTGTTTCTTCCCACTTCTTTTTTTCCTTTCACACATTTAGAGTTATAGGGTAGATTTGATGAATTGTATGGATTGGATTGGATCATTTTCATGAAAAAGTGGCGTAGAGAGGGAAATTTCTTGAAATTGCATGTCTGGAATGGATTCAGCCAATTTCGTGCATTGGAATTGATCAATACGGCACACGATTCATGCAATCTATGTCTCTAGAATGTGTGTGAGCCAGGGTGAGAGGGAGAGGGGAGGACATAGTGACGGATGGAGAGGCGGTGCACCAAAGTGGACGACGGAAGAGCTAGCTTGTCACACCCAAAACGAAATGAGTGCAACAACCCGCCACATACCGTAGATTCGTTAAAGCTTCAAGTTATATCATAACAAAATAACATAAAACGAATAAAAGACAAGGATTCACGGTACAATATGAATACAACCTTTTTCTAAGAAAGTAAACGAAAGCGAACAAGTCTAATAAGATAATTATGTCTCCAAAAATATGACATCACAAGAGCGGAACAAAAGGGGGTCGAATCAATAATCAAAAATCGTGTTCCCACTACGCAACCTCACAAATCTACTCCTGCGCTCCAGCTGCTCCCTGCTCCCCACCTAGCCCCAAAACCAAAAACATGAAATGAACAAGTGTAGTTAGTTGAAAGTCGACTAAGTGAGGAATACTTTAGGGATAGCTTATTAAGAGGGCCGCGTCTAATAGGCTATCCCCCAAAGAAATACTCAAAGATAACAATCCAACACTATACTGTATGAATTAAGGGAAAAACAAATCGAGATTATTCTATTTTTACTTTTCCAAAAGTAGGGTTATATATATATAAATCTACATGCATACACGTTGAGGATCAGGAGTAGCATTCAACTGAAGTGCCAAATAGTCATTCCACGCTCTATTCAGAACAAGTACAAGAGGCTCAGGAAACCGCGCAGTTCCTAACAAGATGAGCCTGGACGTCCCGGATCCATCACGCCATCAACCAAATGAAGTCTGAATCGAAACAAGTACAAGAGGCTCAGGAAACCGCGCCTTTCCTAATAAGATGAGTCTGGCTCAGAAAACCGCTTATTTCCTAACAAGATGAGCTGGGCTCAGGAAATAACTCATTTCCTAACAAGATGGGCCGGGCTCACGAAATCACGCATTTTCTAACAAGATGAGTCTTGAGTCCCGGATCCATCGCATCATCAACCAAATAAAATCTGGAATTTATCACTACGTCTAGTACCATCCTTTCCCTCAAATTCTAAAAGAACGCCACACCCAAGTTTACAAGATTTAGATAATTTTAGAACATATATAAAGTACTTTATTCCCACAAAATGGAGTTTTTATCATTTGGAGCAAAGCAAGGAGCTAACCCATTTGATTCATGGCTTGAACTATATATTAACATAGTTTGGTCTTAAGAAGAAAATCAACACGTAAATAAGGGAAAATCACTCACGTAGGACTCAAAGCTTGGGAGGAAAGCTCCCTTGGAATCACTAGCAAGAACAAGCTCCCAATTTTCGCTCCAAGAGTGAAAGTTTGAAGGAGAAGGAAGGAGTTGAAGGGAGAGGGGAAAATGGATGAAATTGAAATGGATTTTTCCTCTTAAAAGGTGGGAGAGAAGTCACTTTTACCGGCTATTCCGTTCAGAACGGAATAAACCAAGTTTTCCGCCAAAAATGCCAGTGGCATTCCGTTCTGGACGGAATATTCCGTTCGGAACGGATTTTTTTTTTTTTTCGGCACAATATAAGATTGTTATGATGAGGCAAATGACCTGAAAAAAATAAAGAACTTTGAAAAGATACAAATTGTAATGACTACACATGAATTACATGCCCAAATGAAATAGGTATTTATGATAATAACTTACATCTCACCATTTCAAAGAATGGCAGAAATTTACAAAGATCTTTTGCAAGTGAGGTGGTTTATCTCTATCGCAGGATTGCTAATCTGAATGGAGAAATTTATAACATTTAGATTTATGTCAATTTGAAATTAAGAAATGAATGTAATATTTAGATTTATGTTAATTTGAAATTAGTACTTAAATCCAATAAAGAAATGAATATACACCAACATCCAGAATCAAACCCTAATGTATGGACTAATACAGACCAAAATCTTACAAAATTAAAGCATTTAAATAAATGAAACATTTGCTTATCGGCCATGGTAAGCTTTGACTCTGCTTTATGAGATCAAATTGTAAGAGAGAAAAATAAATTATTGAAAAAAGAGGTATTACCAGATGAGTTACTTGTGTGTTCAAACATTCGTCAAGCATATATTTACAATAGTCAGTCCAGCAAGATGAATGGCGCATTTGATTGTTAATTAGCAGTAATGTTGTCTTCTATTATATATTGGTGACATATCTGTAAAAGATTAAAACATGTTATTAGTAGGATGGTGAAGTGATGCCTTCAAGCCTTTTAATCGTACTAAATTTGATGTTATCCAATATATTAATATACTAAGCACCTAGATCGGAAAATATCTCATCAAAAACAATGTTCTGTGTATTATTTGAGAATTCATCATCTGGATTTTCAATCAAGACTTTTACGTCTTCCCGTGATGTTGACCGTGAAATAGCAACATAAAGCTGGCCGTGTGTGAAGACCGGCCGTGGTAAATATATACTAATTTGATTGAGGGTTTGGCCTTGACTTTTATTGATTGTCATTGCATAACAAAGACGTATAGAAAATTGTTTACGTTTCAAAATGAAAGGCATTTTATTGTCACTAACATTAAATATGATTCGCGGTATGAGTACGCTTGCTCCGACGTTATTTCCTGTCATAATGTTTGCTTCAATTATATGATCGCCTAATTTTTTTGACTATTAGTCTTGTTCCATTACATAATCCATTTGACTGATCTATATTACGCAAAAGCATTACGAAACATCCTACTTTCAATTCTAACTCATGCTGAGGAACACCATTGGGTTTTAATGAGTGTAACAACTCAATAGGATACATTGCTTCAAGTTCATCTACGGAAATTGTTGAGTTGCACATTACGTCAGAGCTGAGGTAGATTTTGCTATCACCAGGCAGCATATTCAATACAATTTGATTAAGCTCATCAACATCCTCATTCGATGGAATTACAATTGCTCTTTCTTTTAGGTATTGAGTTTATACATTATATCAAAATTGTTGTAAACTGCACGCACTATTGCTTCCTTGTTATTTCCATTAGACTTAACCAACAAATCATTTGGTATTTCTATCTAGTTAGGCTTTTCTGATCCAAATAACGTTTTTCCTTTAATTGTACCATCGCCTAGGGAAAGCATCCAATCATTGAACTCTTTTGCAGTTGCTATTTCATTAGGTGTTAATCCTGGCCGACAGAGGCGCATATTGGTAGTTAGTTGCAATAGTGTGCAATATTGCCATATTTCTGATCGTGTTATTGATGCATTTAAAGTATCATAGCAAGATCCATCTTTAATAATATGTAGTGTTTGCCTGAAATCGACACCTAAAAGAATTATTTTTCCACCGAACGGCTTTTTATGATTATATTTATTGTATGTGCCAAGCAGATCTCTTAGAGTTCTGTCAAGTGCTTCAAAACAATAGCGGCGGTTTATTGGTGCTTCATCCCAAATGATTAGCGATGTTTTGTGTAAGAGTTCTTCTAGATGTGAGCCTTTTTTAATGTCACATGTTGATTTATCTCACAATTCAATAGGGATTTTAAATCTTGAATGCACAGTACAACCACGTGGAATAAGTACAACAGCAAGTGCAGATGATGCTACAAGCAATACAATTTTATTTTGTGAGCGTAACGTTGTAACTATTGTATGCCATAAAAATGTCTTGCCAGTACCACCATAACCATATACAAAAAAGATTTCTCCTTCATTGAGCTCAATGGATTTCATGACAGCATCATAAATATAGTTTTGTTCATGATTTAAGCATGCATACATGTGAACCGCTTCATCCATCAAAGCATGTACATTGCAGGCTAATTCTTCCTTTATTTATCGGTTTTCAAGATTGTGACCAAAATCACCTTGTGGAGATGGTAACGAAAATGTTGCTAAGTTTGACCCATTCTCAATGAACATTTTTTCAATGTCATGCAAGATATAACTTTTGATTTGATCATCTGTTAACTTTATATCTGGCAAAGCAAAAACATTTTGCATTTTATATACAATGTCTTCACCTAAAAGAAATCAACAATCGTTAAAAAGTTTGCAAGGGTTAGCAACCTCACTATATAACAATACACTAACAAATATTCTTCGTAATTGTCTTGCCATAGCCCATTGGGAGGCTTCTTGTATAGCAAATAACCATTCATTGTTATCAGCTAAAAGACCAAGTGCATTGTAAGCATCTCTAAACGAATTGTGTAAAGTACCATTTATCGTGCATATATCTTCATAACATGTCGCACCACGTGTGAAATTTAATAAAAGTCTAAGAAAATACAATTCACCACAATTTGGATGCACAAAATAAACCCAGCCTATGCACTTGCCTTTTTTTCGAAGAGCCCAAGTTTTGGTATCATTATGCCATGTGAATTTTTGGGGAATTTCTATATATTTAAGTTCACGGGCTAATGGTTCTGTTTTGTTTAGTTCCATCTATTCTGTTAACATTGTTCTTTCTGTATCTCCAGCATTAACAGTATAGGCATATTTTGACCATCATTAAATACAATATTATTCATTAAAGGCAAATGTACAGGAAGTCTTTCTATGCTGGGAATTCTATAATGTATATCATATTGGTAAATTCTCCAAATAGCTTCATGCGGAGTAATATATCGGCAATCCAAAAATGCTTTAATTTCATTAATTTCTTCATTTTGTGTAGCATTATTTTTGTCTTGGAGGTTTGACTTTTGCAAGCATACATATATTCAATCATTGCCTTTACATATATACTTGAAAAGATATTTTATTAGTTTAGATGTATGGCATCGTTCAACATTGATGTGTCCTTGATACTTCAATAGTAAATTCATATTATATGGAATTACATGGCTATTATTCAAAGGAACACCCTTTCTTACAACAAAAATGCCATTATTACGTCGCTTATAAGTTACAATGCCATCTTCATTTATTGTGGTTTGATCTTGAAATGCTTTTGGAAACATCTTTGAACATGAGCCTTTTTTTCATGCAACTTGCTCTAGAACATGCTGAGCCACATGGTCCATGCATCATAAATTTTGTGACGACATCATATCTGACAGGATCTACATCTGGGTCAAGGATTTTAGCCGAAATTAATTCATTTATTTGTTGTGAACTCTTCAACTTGTCATCAGCAGCAAGCCAAACAATTATATGCACGTGCGGTAACCTTCTTTTTTGGAATTCTATAGTATAAACAACTGAAAAGAAGTACCATAAAAGAATAAAAAATATATATTTTTGTACCAATAGTACATTTTATTGAACTGTTGTCATTTGGAACTTACTTGCTATGGCTTTGCCGAAGTGTTCATTGTCCTTAATATCATGTAGTAGCTCATCAAGCTTCATCTTGAAAACTCGTGATGTAATGTTTGATCTGTCTTCAGGACGTTGTTCTCCAAGAAACATCATTTTCATTTCCTGCCATTGTGGATTACATGTAAATGTTATAAAAAGATCTGGAGGGCCAAATTGTCTACATATTGCCATTGCATCATGATAATTTTGAAACATATATCTAGAGCTTCCAACATGTGAAGATGGTAATATTATGTGTTTTCCAATATTTTTGCCGAACATGTCTCCATCTAAGACTGTATTTTTCACATTTTGAAATTTATCACACCTTAACAATGCTTGATTATGTTCTATGTATGACAACCATTCTTGCTCAATTGACAAATATGCATCAACTATGTATTGCTGAAATAATCTACCATAACGAAAGATTGTAAGAGCATCTTTATTACGTGGGTGTAACCTATATGCATAATATTCTGCCATGGTAACATGTTTTCTTTTAATTTTTTTTCTGGCCTGGTGAATCAAGGACATATTTAATATGTGAGTAGTAGCCATCTTCACCATAAGGAAATAATAATGGATATTGACATAAAACCTTGGATGATCTGACTTTATACGTTGTAAACCGTTCATGCGATGTTCTACTATAATATCACGTTGACATTGCTCATACGTAATATCACCAATAACTAATCCTACAATCTGACTTGCAACAGGCGGTGCATATTGTGGTTCATCTGAGTAATTTCCAAAAATACAAAGTTTAAAATCAGGGACATTTGAATCTAAGAACCGCTCTTGATAATTTCGAAATGCTTGTACAATAATATTGCATTGATTGAACATTTCCATAAGAGCTTGTAGAATATCAGATTTTGGTTGATTTTCTGTTTGCAAATTTTTAAAAGCTTCAATTCTGTTTTGTACTTCATTTGTAGTATCATACATATATAATTGCGCAAATGCTGGTTTTGAACTCTCAGGGGGTAAAAGAGAACCCATTTTGTGGCATGTCTCACCAGAAACTTTGAAAACGTATGGGCCTTCACCATCATTAATTCGTTCATCAACTTTTACACCCATCAATGTAAATGCAAACATTGAATTGTATATTCATATTTTTTCTTTGAAATGTGATGAGCTAGATCCACTATTAGAATCTAGCAATGTATCTAACAATTGAGGGGGTTCTCTCAGTACAGGCAATGCCACTCTTCCTTCCCGACAACATAGATTATATTTAGGTTCGCTTCTTGTTGATGAAACCTTACATCTTTCACGATACCAAAAATAAGCTCCACAATAGCGACACTGACACGTAGGTGAACCAACATCAAGTGGTTCAACAAATATGGTTGTACAGCCAATAAATGTACAATGTTTATAAATAATGGCATAGTTGGAAATCATGACAAAACTGAAATACAATATAATAATAAAATACCTTTTCTACGGTGTTGCCCAATAGTTTTTGTAATCGGCATGCTAGTTGAGCCAATAGTACCGATGTTGAAAATTTTCAGAGCATTATTTGATGAAGAATCTCCTTGCTCGATCCGACTATGTTTACTATGCGGTAAAAGTGATGAAGAATCTCCTTGCTCGATTCGACCACGTTTACTACGCAATAGAAGAAATCTTTTACGTCTATTCAATGCCGTCTCATCCATTTGAATTTGTAAGCAATCACTCAAGAATTTGCTCTACGAATGTATTATAAAACAATAAAGCAACTGATAATTCTTTTCAAGAAATGACTCAATATATAAAGGATGTATAAAATAATGACTCAAAACATATAGAGAATATACAAAATAATTTGCATACCCAAAGTCCACACATATAATATAAGCTGTAAAAAATTTTGTTGACAAAGCAAGGAAAGACCACAATAAAGATAAATAGAAAGTTCTTTTTCTCAACCATATAACATATTTTGTTATTTGTCATTATGTGAATATAAACTCCTAATTAACCAAAGCTGCACAAACACAGAAAATGGCGCATTCAACAATATCGAAACAAACAAATTGAGCAATTTATCCCTCAAAAATTAATTATGAAGAGCGTAATTTACAAAGAATCAAAAAACCTAATTATTTATTCGGAATCTGAATATCATATATTCTCATATTACCATTAAAATTTAAATGAACATCCATGACATGGTGCTAAATATTAAACCGAAATACAAACTCCAATTTAGTGTGCTGTAAGAAATTATGAGGAAAAAATGAATAGTACTTTGCAAAATACCTCTTAGCCCATCCAACATCATGCACTTGCTCTCTAGTCTCTACTATCATCACTACTGACGGAAACCTCATTCTTGCAACTGCAAAAACATCAACTTCTACTACCTGCAAACTATTAGAATATTAAAAAATTATGAGATGATTTGTATTAAAAAAATCAAAAAAGAAAAAGCATGTGCGCCATTTTTCACATAACCATTAAATCATACACAAATGTTTTGCTGTTAAAAAACATGACTGAACAGACATAATCTTCTTTAATCATACAAAATAAATAAAATAGATAATAAGAAATCATGAATGAAGTGTTATATTATCAAGGCATTAAATCAAGCACCTTGTAGGTTCTTATCAAGGCATAAAATCACAAAGTATATGAAATAAGGATGAATTTTAAAATCGCAGAAACTAAAAGTAAGAATGAGAAGAATTCATTCAAAATAATAACCAAACGAACATAAATAGAAGGAGAAACATTTTGAACTAAATGGCGAAAAAAAAAAAGAAATTTTTGAAAGAAATTAGGCAAAAAGAGGAAATATCAATGAGGAATGATTTTAACAGAAACTGCAAATAATTTCCCTTACATTCCTGCTGAAATTTCAGAACTTAAAAGAGAATAAGAAGAGGAAATACTGAAACCATTGATTAATAATAAAAAAAGAAAAAAGCATGTGCGTCATTTCTCACATTATATTAAACAGAAATGCTATGATGCTAAACAAAGCATGCATGGATAGATAAAATTTTCTTTAAGCCTACAAAATAACTATTACTAAAATACATATAATCCAGAATTATGAATTTAAGTGTTATATCATGAAGGCCTAAAATCGAGCACCTTGTGGGCTCTTATCAACACACAAAGTTACTAAAAAGCAAGTATGAGAAGAACTAATTCAAAGCAATAACCAAAGTAACATAAATAGTAATGGAAAACAACATTTGGAACTAAAAGGACTTAGCAATATTTGAAAAGACACCCAACGTTGCAGCAAGGACTAAATTAAAAATTGATAATACCTTGAAGATTCAATGAAAAAGTAGAGGAAATTACCTTAAAGATTAGGAGGCCTAAAGGGATTCTCTACCACCGTTATGCAGCTTCGAGTTTGAAAAAGAAAAAATAAATTCGGAAATAAAATTTGGAGACTTCCAAAAAGAGGAAGGAGAAAAAAATATTTTGATTGATTTCCAAAAGGAGGCAGGTCGTGTAAAGAAAGGAAGAAAGAAGAAACAAAATGTTTACACATGGTTCAACATTAATTACATGAACCTCAAAGTATAAATATTATTAGAACATCATGAATAGAATGAACCATGAGTATTCAAATTTTACTAATCATAATATTAAGTGAAAAAACTACAGCCTATTGATTTAGATCGGAGGGCAAACATTTTGGGAGTGACGTGGAAAATTGAGGTGTAATTACTGTAGAAAAACCCTTTGGGGCCGTTTGGAGTGGGGAATAATGAGTGGAATTAGCATTTCAAAGTCCAGTAAAATTCAAATTCTCTGTTTGGTAAGTTTCGAGAATAAGAATTATCTAATACCGCAATATTTTTTTGTATGTTATGGCTGCAAAACGTAATTCTCCAAAATTGGCAGAACGCCAAGATGCGAGTAAATTTTATGGCGGCAAATTTCCCGCTGAATTCTCTCTCGCTCTATTCGTTAATCATTTCCTCTCCCCCTTTTCCGCCTCTCTTCTCACTAAAGCTCGGACTGAGCCTCTGATCTACCTTCCTTTCTCAACCTTGGTGTGATGTCTTCTCTCACAAGACAAAGGTCTCTCTCTCTCTCTCTCTCTCTCTCTCTCTCTCTGTTTGTGTGTGTGTGGGGTGATTGTTCATTTGTGTGGTTCAAGGGCCTTCATTCATTTATTACGGTTCATTCTCAATCTTCACAATTGAGTTTATAAACTCCATCTTCACAATCTTTAGCTTAATTTTCTCCATTTGTAGCTCAATCTTCTCAATTGAGCTGAAAAACCCAATCTTTACAATCTCCAGCTAATTCTGCGTACATATTATTGGTTGGTTGAAGTAATTCGAGTCTTTACAAGACTCGAATTAACACGTAGCGAATCGATGAAATAAAATTTGAACCGGATTTCTTTCAATCCAAACTAACAAACCGGATTTATTTCAATCCAAACTAACAAACAAGCTCTAACAAATAGCTTACAAAGTTTCTCTCAAATCTCACAAGCTTTTGAGTAAATTTATTATCATACCATAAGAGAGAAAATATTCCTTTTTGAGTTTTGAAAATGGAGGAATTGATGATGAAAAATAGATTGAGTTTTTCCTTTTAAAGGTGGGAGAGAAACCAAGTCAAAAAGAGCTTTTTACAGGCTATTCCGTTATGGACGGAATTATTCTGTTCAGAACGGAATAACAACGGTTAGAATAACTCAAAAATTCAAACATTCCGTTCTAGACGGAATATTGCGTTCTGGATGGAATTATTCCGTTCAGAACGGAATAAACAGTGTTTCACACAGTTTTAACAGAGGGATTCCGTTCCGAACGGAATCACTATTCATCATTCCGTTCGGAACGGAATCACTATTCACAACCCAAGTCAAAAGTGGAAAAAAGCTATTTTTGAGTTATTTTGCAAGATTTTTTTATCTCAATTTTAATATTTAAATAAAATAACTCAAAATTGAAATTAACCTATTTAAAACTAAAGACTTAAGAAGTGCTCCAACGCTTGATAACTTGAGAGATGTGAGTCGTCTTCTTGTCTTTCGGAGAATTGAGAAGTTTCTTTGATGGCTAATTCTTCATATCCGATTTCTTGACGTGAATTATTCTAGTTTTGAAAATCATTCCCAAGATTATATTAGTAGCTCGGAATAGGTTTAAATATCATCAAACTGAGAACAACATCTGCTTGACCCAAATTGCCAAAAATAGATATCTTTTATAGATTAGAGTTAATACTTTATAGTTTTACAATAAATAAAAGCAATCCATAACCTATATTGCACGGATACGGGTATCATATCTGATATGATACGGTGATACGGCAAATCTCAAAAAACTCTAGATACATATACAACAATTTTATATAATATTTTATTATTTATTACTTATATTTTGCATATTTAATTAATTTATATATATTTAGATATTACAATTTGATGTTGGAGGTAATAAGAAATTTGTTATTATAGATATATATTTACACAAGATATTTGCTTGTTATCGTTAGTTAATACTTATAAGTTATATGCCTTACTTTTATTTTATTGATTTTATATATATGTTGATAATATATGTTCTTACGTTAGAAGTATCCGATGCGGATATGAGAAGTATTTGTGAAATATTCACTATTATTTTGGAATAAAATATTAGGATATACCATCGTGGTGTGTCTGATACGGTAATCGAGTATTCGATACGGCTATCGATATTCTCTGATACGATACGACTAAATTTTTAAAGTGTCCGCGTAATATAGTTCATAACCTTCTTGTCTATTTTATTAACTTTTAAGTATTTAATACAAAATAAAGATGCATAATTTGGAATGTAATACATGATATTTGGCGACTTCTTAATATAATGAATAAAAAAAAAGATAATGAAGCTGTGAAGTAAATTTTTGAGTGACAAAACATGGTGAAATAATTAAAAATATATAGACCAAAGAGTAAAAGATAAGAGAGCTAAGTTTAAAATTCTATTAAGGCACATCATAATTTAAATGTACTTTGATCAACTAAGATGTTATGAGATGTAGAAATGAACCATTGATGTTGAATCAAATGGCTAAATTTTTTTTGGTGACGTGGAGGACTCATGAGATAGTTCTATAGCCAAAGGCATTCAAAATTATATATATAAATAAAAGGAAAAAGCTCATTTTTGCACGCTTAATTTTTGAGTTTGCTCATTTTTGCATCCTCAATTATTTTTTGTGCACTTTTGCATTCTTAACTCTTGGATTTGAGCACATTTGTACCCTTCATCCATTAAATCCACAGTCAGCAGTTAAATGCTGATGTGGCATGAATGACATGACAGAAATATTAATTTAAAATTATGACATGGATTTTTTTTTTTAAAAACCAGGACTCTTTCTCCCTCTCTCTCAGTTCGCCCTCTTTCTCCCTCATTCTCTCTCGTGAAAAGTCCCCCCCCCCAACCCAAAAAACCCAAAAAAAACTTCCGCTCGCCGGCCGGCCGCTGCCTGCCCTCCCCTAGGTCAATCCTCTGCTCTCTTCTCTCTCCACCCAAACCCTATATTTCACTTTCTTTGGTTCTTTTTTGTATAAATCTAGTTTTGTTTAAATTAGGTCAAATTAGACTTAATTGCTGACTAATTTGTGGATAAATTATGATTAATTTTTCAAAATTAGTTGTGGTTAAATTTTGTATAAATTTGGTCAAATTAGACTTAATTGTTGGCTAATTTGTGGTTAATTCTTCAAGAATTATAGGCTTAATTACTCGCATTACCAATAAATTGATTTTATCAGTTGAAAATTATATCATTAAACTAAATGTATTATTGCTTTTAATTGTATTGAAGGTAATAAAGGAATTAACAAATGGAGGTTGGAGACCAAAATCTGACCTTCCACTTTTGGTTGATAAGTACACACAAAATGTGAGTTCAAATATTTCTTCTCCTTAGTTGATAATTAATTTTGTTCTAATATTTATTTCAGGAAATTCAGGTGAACGATTTTGTGACGCATGATCTGTCATTTAATAGAATTAATGAAGCTAATTTGAAATGTGTACTTTTAATATTACCATTTTTACAATTTTTAATAATTAATAATTTGTTTTAATAGTTATAAATTTTACAATTTTTAGATTTTTTTTTTTTTAGATTGTAGCTAATTTGAATTCCTACCTTTTGTTTCGTGCAGCTCCAGAGCCTCACAAGGCCATGAGAATTTGTAATTAGAGTTGCAGCTAATTGGAATTTTTTATTGTAATAGGTTGTGGATGGATTTGTAAATTACGGTTTTGGACTATAATTGTGTTGTAATTAGGAAGAGAATTTGTAATTTTAAGGTTTAGGAAATTTTGTAGTTTTTGCGTTTTGTGAGATTGTTTCAAAAATTGCATTTTTTAATTTCAACAATTATAAATGGTATTGAATTATTGTGTATTATGTTGAAATGGTACCAAGTGTTTGAAGTGGCACAAGTGTTTGTATTGGTACAGACTTAAAAAATTCAACTAAGTCAACAAAAAATCAAAATAAATTTTGCATTAATTCAATGTAAAACAAAATTCAATAAAAATTACATCAATTTGTTATAATTTGTCGAAATTACATATCATAACAAAATATCCGATAAAAATACTATGATTTAACAATGCTTCGGTTGGAGATAGAACTCAATGATTAATGCGAACAAGCCTTTCTTATAGTTGTTTCTACTGTTTCTCTTTAAGCTTCAAGATTCATTCTTTAATTTGAATCCAAATGCAAGTGATTGAGAGTTACTGCTAAACATGGCTTCCTGTTCTTCTAACATTTCCTTGTGCTCTTCTTTATTTCTTCCAAAATGCTTGTTATATTTCCTGCACTAAATAAGAGTGATATAACTATAAGATATTAAGTACTCACACATATACATGACGGTACCAGTCATTATAGGGATATCAATTGAGCCATTCCATAATTCGCACAAACGAATTTGGATAAAAAGTAGAACCTAGAGTTACTCTTTTACACACACAGCAGGATAGTATAGTTATAGCAATATATCTATACTAAAAAGTATAAAAAGAATGAGAAAATTATATAAATTAATTTAATAGTAAAAATATAAGCATGCACAGACTCGAATCTCCTTGGTTCGTCCACATCAACAAAATCATTTATACTTATTTTGGTTGTTCTCAAAGCATTGATCATAGAAGGAATTGAATTAACCCAAATTAATCACAAATTGAATTAACACTAATTTACCCTAAAACATCCCTAATTAGCACTAATTAGTAATATCCTATCCTCAATTAATCACAAAATTACATAGAATTGAGATACCTTCAAGAGTTACGGCAATGGCGTATGGATGACTGCGAAAGAAAGTAAACCAAATTCACTCAAAGACTTCCGGTCGGAGTTTGGGAAGGCGGCGGCTGGCGAACGGAATTTTTTTTTTTTTGGGGGGGGGGGGGGGGGTTGAAGACTTTTCACGAGAGAGAGAGACAGAGAGCGGACTGAGAGAGAGAGGGATAAAAGAGTCCTGTTTTATTTTCCTTAAAAATAAAATCCATGTCATAATTTTAAATTAATATCTTTGCCATGTCATCCGTGCCCCATCAGCATCTAACTGCTGACTGTGCATTTAATAGATGAAGGTAGGGCTGTCAATTGATCGGATTCGGATCGGATCCATGCAGTATCCAAACTCAAATCCATTTGAAGTTTAGGAGATCCAAATGCGGATTCAAATCCATTAATAAAATTAAGATCCATATGCGGATCCAAATCCATTAGCTAACAGGTTTCGGATAGGATTTCGGATCCTATTATAAAGTTTTAAACATAATTTAAACATGAGTATATAAAAAATAATCACCATAACATAAACCATAAAGTTGTCATAAAATTTATCTAATACACCTCATAATCGTACAATATAATATTCTAATACAAAATAAAATTACGTTACATGAATAAATTATTATAAAGTCATGAAATATTTCTAAATAATGAAATAATAATGCATTTCAGAAGAGATCAATAAAACACCCATCAATCTCTGAATCAAATTGCACTGCTGAAAACATGGTAGAAGAAGCTTCAACAATATTATCCCGAGATGAATCTATTAAGAATAAATAAATAAGTTCATAATAATAAATAAAAAAATACTAAACAAATATATTATTTGTTATTAAATATATAAAAGTTATACCTTTTATCTGATATTTATTCATCTTCTAAACTTATTTTTATTCACCTTCTTTCATAAAATTCAGGTCAATTCATTGGATCGCAAAGAAAATTATATATTATCTGTCATCATCTTCTTCATGCTCCATAATTGATGAAAATTTTGGATGAAAAATTTTCTTACACTCTCGTTTGTTAACAGAATTTATTAGAAAATAAGAAGTAATTTTAAGGCTAACATATAAGCTTAATATTTATATTTGAACATAATATGTGTCATATTTGTTATGTGAATCATGGTGATTTTTTGTCTATTATGCTCATTGATATATTTTATTTTATTATTTTTTTTATTTCCTAAGTTATGCAACCATAAAAGTAACAAATAAGTGGTCTATATTTTTTTACTATATATACCAACTTATAATATGTATATCTAATTATGAGTTATCGGATTCATATCGGGTTTCAGATTCGGTTCTTGTTAGATCCAAATCCAAATCCGATAAGCTAACGGATTTTCTTCAAAAATCCATATGCGGATCCATTTTGTTTTCGGGTACATTTTTACGATCCAAATGCGAATCCATTCATGTGGATTCGGATTGGGTTATCGGATTTTGGAGATCCATTGACAGCCCTAGATGGAGGGTGCAAAAGTGCTCAAATCCAAGAGTTAAGGGTGCAAAAGTGCTCAAAAAATAACTGAGGGTGCGGTGCAAAAATAAGCAAACCCCAGAGTTGAGAGGGCAAAAGTGAGCTTTTTCCTAAATAAAATAATAAATATGTTAGTACAAATGAGTTGACTGAATCAACAAGTAAACTTAGTCAGCTCATGCTCACAACTCATAAGGGCATAAGATATTTTTTTTTATAAGGTTAAATTCCACCGTAGGTCACTCAACTTTCATAAAATGACCAAATAGGTCACTCAACTTTTAATTGTCCCCAATAGGTCACTTAACTTTTGATTTATCCAAATTAAGTCACCCGGATAATTTTCCATCCATTTATTGACAGAATTGACACATGTATGACACGTCATCACTGATTTAAGCAGTCCACGTCATCACCGACTTATAACTTAAATAATCATCTCAAGTATACCAAAATCACAGGAGGTCATCCAACTTTATAATTATTTCACCGCAGGTCACTCAACTTTGAAAATTTATCACCAAAAGTCACTCAACTTTAAAAATATATCACGGAAGGACACTCAACTTTAAAAATATATCATGAGAAGTCACTCAACTTTAAAAATATATCATAAGAAGTCACTCAACTTTACAAATATATCACAATGGTTCACTCAACTTTAAAAATATGTCACCAAATGTCATTACCTTTAATTATATGTTAAATTTTAATTTGTTGAGACGATTATAGTTCATGTGAGACTTATTTTTTTTCTTTAAATATTAATTACATGATTTTAGTAAAAATGAGAAAGTTATAAAATATCATTTTTATAAAATATAGAACAATATTTTTCCAAAAATACTTTACAAAAAAAATTTATATCATTTTTAAAAAATTATAAAAACATTTAGAAAAATATTTTTAGAAAAGAATATTTTTTAAGGAAATATTTTCATTTTTAAAAAATTACATTTCAAAAAATATTTTATAAGAGAATATTTTCTTTAAAAATGAAAGTATTTTATAAAATACTTTTATTAAAAGTATTTGTTTATAAAAAAAATTAAAACATTTTTTTTAAAAATGAAAACTATTTTTTTGAAAAAATATTTTTTTTGAAAATATTTTTGGAAAATATTTTTCTAATTTTTTTAGATTTTTTTTTAAATCATATAATTTTTTTATAATTTTTTTGTAATATTTTTATTTCATAAAAATGATATTTTATAACTATTGTTTTTGCTAAATTTAAAGAAAAATAAGTCTCATGTGAACTATAATCGTGTCAACAAATTAAACCAACATATAATTAAAGGTAGTGATATTTGTTGACATATTTTTAAAGTTGAGTGACCTATTGTGATATATTTGTAAAGTTGAGTGACCTATTGTGATATATTTGTAAAGTTGAGTGACCTCTTATGATATATTTTTAAAGTTGAGTGACTCCCGTGATATATTTTTAAAGTTGAGTGACTCCCGTGATATATTTTTAAAGTTGAGTGACCTCCCATGATATATTTTTAAAGTTGAGTGACCTTTGGTGATAAATTTTCAAAGTTGAGTGACTTGCAGTGAAATAAATATAGAGTTGGATGACTTCCTGTGATTTTGGTATACTTGAGATGATTATTTGAGTTATAAGTCGGTGATGACGTGGACTGCTTAAATCAGCAATGACGTGTCATACACGTGTCAATTCCGTCAATAAATAGATGGAAAATTAACCGGGTGACCTAATTTGGACAAATCAAAAGTTGAGTAACCTATTGAGGATAATTGAAAGTTGAATGATCTATTTTGTCATTTTATGAAAATTGAGTAACCTACGAAATTTATTCTTTTTATAATCTTCATCATGTGTCACCTCAATATTGGTGCGTGCAATGTCTGATCAAATTTTTGAAAAGATCAACTTTCAACTACATGAAGCCATCCACACATAAATCAGACAAAGATCGCCATCGTGAATGCTCTGCGACACTTGCCTTTGAATTTTCTCCTCACTTTGACGAATCCTAATAATTACCTCCCCCAGATGTTTGCTAACGATCAGCATAGTAAATTAACAAGAATAGTATAATAATTAATAAGCAACACTAACTAAAATATTTAGCAAACCAAATTTGACTCCTTCCTAACAAGTTGATTTAATTATTTTTTATTTTATTTTACAGAAATGACTCATATATTCCCTTATTTATATTCAAAAAAACTTTAGTTTTGTCAAGTAAACCCATAATTTTTGTAGGTGCCATACTATTTTACTGGAAGTGGTTTGACAAGTTGATTTAATTATTATACAAATTATTCTTCGAAGACAGGTGTCTTTCGCCTATTTTTTCTTTGGCGCTATCGAGAATTTCTACCATTTTTATATGTTTTCCATCTACTTGAACATTCTACCAGCTGGCCCATGAACAACAAAAGGGCAACCGTAATTACGGAACCAGTCCATTTATTTTAAATTTTGTTTAGTCATCAGTCATTTTGGAAATAGTCCAGTTATGTTCCTTGTCAAAATTAGATATTATCATTATAACATAGTCATCAATATCAATAAGCAAAAATAAGTATAAATAAGCAACAAAAGCTATAGTATCTTATCTAAATTTAAATCCCTATTTACTGAAAATTGCAAAAGTTCTCGTTATTCCATTTGAAATTCACAAAAAGTATTGTCAATTGTCAGCTTTAATTTTTCCTCCAATCGTGTTATAGCAATTAGCATATCTAATTTCAATTTTCACAAATAAATTCAACTATTTTATTGTTTCAACTTGTCTTTTCTGTTTCCTTACTAAAATCAAATTATTAATGTACAAATTTGTTGAACTTTCTAAATTTGTTTCAACTTGTCTTTCCCAAATGTTTCTCATGAAAGGAAACGCGTATTCTCAGAAGTACAGCGGAATTAAAATTTTACCCGTTTCCTGACCGAGGATCCGTGTATTATTAATCAAATCAGAAAAATAAATCTTATTTATACCTCGGATTCGGCTAATCCGGTTTGTAGGACTTCGCGATTCGTCTCCAAACGATCTCCCTGTGTCTCTTGCGGATCTAATCACGAAAGACGCTACGACTCCGGCACCGCCCTCTACACGTATCCACACGCGACTAACTCGTTGGCGGAGAAACCGAGATTACTAGATCCGGTTTCTCTTTCTCTCTCTCTCTCAATAGGCAGTTAGGATGTGGTCTGAATCTTCTGACCTAATCAGACGAATCATTCATCTATTTATAGCATCTAATGCTCACACCTCTTCACCTTCCTTTTGATTTTTAGTGTCCAACCGAGTTAGTTCTGTTTGTGTGCGACCATGTAGGTTCATTTAATATTGGCAATAAACTTCAAGTTTATAAATCATAAGTAGCCTCTAGTACGACGTTATGATTACCCAAATTAAATGAATGATACGTGATCATAACCTATACATCAATTATGTATTTAGTCCATTTGTCAAACGATATTTATATTGATCATAAGACATAGTTTTATGTCATCCTTAATATGATCAATTCTTTTTCCTGAATTATAATTAGACTGAATAAATTAAAAGATATTAACAACACATGCTAATTTTTTTGTACACAGCCGTGTGTTTTCCTTCAGTCTCAATTTATCAGGGGGGCCTGAGATATCTCTTTCATATCCGAGAGTAACAAATTCTATCTTGATTATTCACATTCCAACTCATGGTTTAATAAATACCCGATCATAGATTATATAATTATCCGGTTAAAGATAATGTTTAACTATGTCAAAGTATGAAGATATCCATGCAGGAATCTATGATGACCTCAAGTCAAAGGACTACTCATACATTAGATGATGAGAAAACACTAATGACATATACCATGTACATTCCTATAGTGGGTCGATCCAATATATGTTCTCCAACATATATTTATATTAATGAATTGATATCCAATATCCATGATCAATAAAACGTGATCATCAACCAAATAACATACTAGTATATATATATATATATATATATATATATATATATATATATATATATATATATATGATTTGAGATTTTCAAATATGATTGTCTTACTAATATATATTATTTTGCCAAAAATCTTAATGGCGTCTTAGTCCCTATAAAACTCCATCTCTCTATGCAACGTCCATCAACATATAGCATATGAGCTTAAGATATAAAGCTCCAACATCTCACACTTTTTGCGACAGGTTACTAGTGCTTACATTTACACAGAGTGCATGTAAAACGGGAAAGCTTAAGATAGATCATAAATTGAATATAAATAATGTTTCCAACTCACAATCTTTGGTAGTTTCGCGTGATGTCTTACCACTTCTATCAGAAGATATATAATTTTGTTAGTTTTAGATATTTAGTAAGTTCATTGTCATCGGTCGTAATCAGGATCCTGATGAGTCATTAACAGTCATTGAATTCTCGGAGCATCACGTTACTTAACTAATTCAAAAAGTTGACCCCAATAAAAAAAATATAATAAAAATTCACTTCTGATGACTCTTCAGTCGTCATCCTTCTTCTTATAAAAACAAAAACAACTCAAACTCAACATCAAGCTAAAGAACCTAACATAGAAGAATTTGATAATACCTTGAGAGAACAAAACAACAATTAATGGAGGCTGCCGCTGGAGAGGATACGAGAAAACTCGACCAGACACCAACGTGGGCTGTCGCTCTTGTATGCGCTGTGATAATCATCATTTCTCTCCTGCTTGAGAAGGGCCTTCATCATGTTGGTGAGGTATGTTTGTGTCTAGAGTCTAGATACAAATTGAAATTTTCTTTTTTTGAATTGCAAATTGAAATTTTTTATTGGGCAGATCTCCAAACTAGCTAGTATATATTATTAGAGTTTTAGCTAGCGACTAAATTTTTGAAATACACGTATTTTCTATTTATTTAGCCCCTCAAACTTATTATTCTGTTGTGATAAAAAACTTCTGTTTCCACTATTACATTTGGCATGAATTCATCTTTCAGTGGTTCACAAAGAAGAATAAGAAGGCTCTCTTTGATGCCCTTGAAAAGGTTAAATCTGGTAAGCTCCTCCCTTCTGTTACATCTTAAGTCTACCTATCTGTATCATCAGAGTTCTTTTTATTTTATTTTTTTGTCTATTAGCATAATTAAGGATGAGTGGATTTAATTAAGTCTAGTTCTTAAATTTTAATTGAATTGCAGAGCTGATGATCCTTGGTTTTATTTCCTTGTTGCTAACCTTCAGCCAGAACTACGTCGCGAAAATATGTATACCTGAATCAGCTGGTAATACCATGTTGCCATGCAAACTCCAAGTAAAAAATGCATATGAAACTCCGAAGAACAGACGGCTTTTGTGGGCAGAATTAATGGATTTGAGCTCATATCGAAGAATTCTCGCCTCAGACGCCACTACTTCTTGCTCCTCAGTGAGTCAATTTCTATAAAAAAAATCACATGTATTTTTTTCAACAAATTAAATTTTAATTTCTCAATGCCATTTATATAGGGCAAGGTGCCGCTGATTTCCGCAAATGGAATACAGCAATTGCATATTCTCATATTCTTCCTCGCCGTCGTTCATGTTGCTTACAGTGCTACAACAATGGCTCTCGGTAGAGCGAAGGTGTGTGAAAAATTCCTAGAATTTCCTTTGAAATGCTACGGATTGATTTTGACTTAGTTTTTTCTGAATTTTATTTTTAACTTAGTTTTCTTTTGCATGCAGATAAGATCATGGAAGGAGTGGGAAAATGAGACTCAGTCTCTCACATACGAGTTTTCTACTGGTACTTCTATTCCTATCTGATCTTTTTTTTTTGAATTGAATTCCTATCTGATCTTAATCTTCCTAAAGTGCGCATTCTAATTTTTAGTTTTCTTTTAATTTTTCAGATTCTTCGAGATTTAGATTCACTGAGGAGACATCATTTGTGCGGCAACATGCAAGTTTTTGGAGCAGAACCGTCATTCTACTTTACATTGTAAAATTTTCTCTCTTAGAAATCAAATGAATGTGACATGACATGAATGATGTTGATCCTTTGTTAGTGACTAATTTATATATTTCAAATGCTTTCTATTTACTAAGCTACTGGATTCAAGTACGTCCAGTACCAACTGGTACTAATTGTACCAAGTTACATTTCTATAAGTGATCATTTATTTCTAATATTTTTTTTTTAAGAATTATTTCTCATTTATTTCTTACAGGTTAGCTTCTTTAAGCAATTCTTCAGGTCTGTTCGTAAGACGGATTACTTGACTTTGCGTCATGGCTTCATAACTGTGAGATCTCTCTACTTCAAGATTTTTTCGTTCAAATCATTTCAATTGGATATTTTCTTATGAATATTTATTGACTATATGTAGGCACATTTATCGCCTAAAAATAAATTTAACTTCCGAGAGTACATAAAAAGGAACTTGGAAGACGATTTCAATGTCATTGTCGGAATCAGGTAATTTATAATTTTGAATCTGCATATTTTTTCTAGATTTTTATTCTCATAATATATTTTTTTCTTGGCCTGACAGTCCAGTTTTGTGGGCTTGTGCTGTTGTTATATTGCTTCTCAATGTTCATGGTGAGTTGTCATGTTTATATTTCACGTAATATTTACCGCCTGAAAAGTAAAATTGATTGATTCCAATATGACATATTTTTATAATTTTTATTTTCCAGGATATAAAGAATTGTTTTGGGTCACATTACTTCCATTAGTTGTAAGTTTCTTGCTATATCTTTTTATCTCAATTATATGACTTTGGCACTCAATATGGTTCTAAGCCGGTCTAGTTTTTTCTTTTCTTTTTGGATTTTTATCAAAGAGAAATTAAGCAGATTGAGTAATCTATTTTTTAAATTTTAACTTTAGGTGATTTTGGCGGTCGGTACGAAATTACAAGCTATAATTGCACATATGGCTGTAGAGATTCAAGAGAAGCATGTGGTGATTCAAGGAATTCCTGTTGTGAAACTGAGCGATCAACATTTCTGGTTCGGCAAGCCTCGTTTGGTTCTGTTTCTCATCCACTTCTCATTATTTTTGGTACATGAATGGCTTTTCATAGTTGAATTTGAATATTTTTTAATTCAATTTTGAGACTAAAAATTATCTTCTGGCTGAAAAGTTTGCTAATTGAATTAATTATTCAAATAATAAGTACATTTTCATTTCTTCTTGCAGAATGCATATCAACTCACATACTTCTTTTGGATTTGGGCAAGTTATATTTGATTATGTTTCTTTCTATCAAGTTCTTTTTTTTTTTTGAATTGTTCTTTCTATCAAGTTAAACAACTACTAGTTTTATTTTAACATACTGAATTTATTTCTTGTACTGGTGCAGTATATGTTCAGCTTGAGATCTTGTTTCCATGAAGGCTTCATTTTCGTAATTGTGAGAATTTGTATAGGGTAAATATATCGTCATATTATCCTCAAATTGATTTTCTATTTTATTCAGCCACCAAACTAAGCTTAACTATTTTTGGGGGCTGAATTTCCGCACAGGGTTGGGGTTCATCTCCTCTGCAGCTACATCACACTTCCACTTTACGCCCTCGTGTCTCAGGTATTTGTTTATTATTATGTTTTGGATTTTTTAAAAGTTCCTAATCCTTATGAATCTTTTGAAAAAAAAAAAATCCATTAAATTTTAAAAACTATGTAAAACCTCCTATGAACCTATGATATGATATAAATTTTAAAAACTATGTAAAAGCTCCTATTTCTTCTGTCTCTATGTTGACTTTTCAATCACTAGTAAATCATGACTAACATATTGATAAAACTTGACAGATGGGCTCACACATAAAGATGTCGATTTTTAACGAGCAAATATCAATGGCGCTCAAAAGATGGCGTGACACGGCCAGGAGAAACCGCAAAAATGGAACCCCTCATTCTCGGTCCATCTCTCCAAGCCCGATCCAAAGCCCGACCGCCTTGCCGCTTCGGTCTCGCGAAATGTTCAAGTACGAAACCATGGGGCACACAACGGACGGCCGAGATGCGATCAGAAGATCCCACTCAGACACAGATATCTCGGATTCTGAAATGCAGGAAGTGCGGTTGGATGTCCGAGAAGGACGTCTTGATCAAGATGAGTTTTCGTTTGCGAAAATTGGATGAACGAAGTATTTTTGCCCCGTCATATATGTCTATGAGCATTGGGTTAGGGAATTGTTTTGTTTGTTTGGTAATTGTGTAATTTGTTCCAGTT
Source organism: Juncus effusus (assembly GCA_027726005.1). Lineage (NCBI taxonomy): Eukaryota > Viridiplantae > Streptophyta > Magnoliopsida > Poales > Juncaceae > Juncus > Juncus effusus. The sequence goes on from CM050895.1 coordinate 7,921,974, forward strand.
TTGAGAGGTTACAATGTGAAAATAATGTATATAATATATATCAGTTTATGTCTGCAATGTTGTTTATTTATTTTTTATTAAAAAATTCCACATTGTTAATTTGTGTTGTGTTATGGTCATCTTGAATTATAAAGTCGAAACTAGTGGACTTTTTTTATATTGAATAAGAAAAGAAAATTGATTTTTACAACAAAATTAGGATACGGATCCAAGCACACTACTACAAAAGATGCATTCTATAACGGTTCTTAAATCTATTCTATATCGGTTTTGAACCGTTACCTATGGCAATGTTACTAAACATATTAAATAACCGTTATTAAATCCACGTTGCTAAATCTGACGCGGTCAAACTTTAGCAACGGTTCACAAGGAGAAACCGATATAAATTATTGACCTTTTGTATCGGTTCTTACTAAATAACCGATATAAAATACTGAATTTCCGTAGCGGTTCTTTATGAAGAACCGTTACAGAATCCCGAGAAACAACAACGGTTTTATAAAAGAACCGTAGCTAAATTTAACACCAGAAAATTATTTTTTATGCACTTCGTATCGGTTTTCTGTTAATAACCGTTACTAATCATATTTAATATTTTTAATAACAGCCGAATTTCTGTGACTAGCCCACATTGTTAGCCAAAATGTTTATAAAACAAGCATGCATACAAATGAATCCACTGAAATATATCATCACTATATATATTGTTCATAAAAAATTATTCATACAAATATTATTCAAATCAAAATCAAATATTTTCGGATATGAAATCGACAACCATATCCTTCACTTCCTCGATATCCTTCTCGGGATACACATCTGGTCCGATCGACTGTAGAAAAGAAAATCAAAATTTGTAAGAAGTTCAACAAATCTAAAAATTGAAAGAAAATATGAATGAATTTGTAAATTTTTTGTTCATACCTTTGGAAGAGTAGAGCCTTATTGGCCGTAATTTGTAATTATGTCATACATTATCCTCATGACATAATACCCGCATTCGCGTCCCCCTGGTTGTTGTGGGCACTGCAATTTAAAAATAAAACAAATGATTAGTAACCCCTAAACCCTAAACCCATAATTCACGGAATTAAAAATTAAAATGCCAAATAAGGAAAATACCTGAATCCTTCAATATTTTAAATTCTTCTGGCCCTTCATGTTCTTTTCCAGACGAAAACGTCGTGTCGCTCTGGAACACAATTAAATTAAGTCAGTAAATAGTGTTACATAGTATATATTTAGGTGTTGTCATATTTTAAATTACTTACGTGTTTAATGCATTCTGAATAAGCAACCCCGATACGTTTTGATTTGTCGGGTTCGGTGTGCAATTTTATTTTTTTATTTAGATGTGTAATTTTTTTTAATTGAAATCTGTAAATTTTTTTATTCAGATCATGCATATTTTGATTACAGATACAAGGACCCATTTAGTATCGGTTCTTTGGAAACAACCGATACATATGTTAAATTTAGTATCGGTTCTTTCTTGAAAACCGTTACTAAGTGCAGATATCTTATTTGTAGATCATGAAGAAGGTGTGTGTGGGTACAACCGTCAAAATCCAACAAGACTAAATAGTTATGTTTTTATTAAATATGTAATTTCATATGTAATTTAATTTGTAATTTTATTTTTTTTTATATATATATTTTTTTTAAGTGTGCAATTTTATTTTTTTATTTAGATGTGTAATTTTTTTTAATTGAAATCAGTAAATTTATTTGCATATTTTTGAAGCATTTAGTATCGATTCTTTGGAAACAACCGATACAGAGTTGAAATTAGTATCGATTCTTTGTTGAAAACCGTTACGAAGTGGGTTCTTTGATTTTCCCGCTAGCTCAAACATTAGTATCGGTTCTTTCATAAAAACCGATACAGATTGAATATTTAGTATCGGTTTCGTTTCGAAAAACCGCTACTAAGTCTGAAATTTTTTCTCTAAGTACCAGCTGTTTCATTTCCCCGCCCACTCAAACAACAAAGAGCTTAATTCCTTTCTCTTCTGTTTCGCTGAACCATTTTCGCTCCTCTTCTCCGTCGACTCCGTCGAGCTTCTTGCAAATGGAGGGATCGGGAAAAAGAGCAAGGACAACATGCGAGAAATTACGCAAGAAGGCACCATCATCTATCTACGTTGATTTTCAAGATGCGGCCAATTTTACAACCTATCTAGCGGTTTTAGCGAGAGATCATGTTCCTTGCACGATTGAGGACTGGAGGCGGGTGGACGTGCATCTTAAGGAAACTCTATGGAATGAAGTGAAGGTAAACCATAGTTAGTCTCATAGTTTTTTTTTAGGGTTAGTATCATAATTTTTTTTAGGGTTAGTATTATAATTATTTTTTTAGGATTATTGGAATATCAAGGATGACACTCAAAAGAAGAAAATCATCCGCCGCATGGGAGAGGATTGGAAGAGTTGGAAATGCAGACTTGTGAGGGACTTCATCCGCCGACCGAATCCCAAAAATCCGTGTGATGTATTCAATATCTCAGAGGAAGCATGGGCAGAGTTTTGTCGGCAGAAAGAATCCGATGATTTTAGGGTATTGGATTTTAATTTCGATTTTAACTAATTTATTAATTAAAAATATTAATATCAAAACTTCATTAATATTATTAAGTAAAAATATTTAACAGAAGAAGAGCGGGAAAGGGAGAAAAATATATATATAAAAAAAAATTACAAATAAAATTACATATGAAATTACATATTTAATTAAAACATAACTAAGTCTTGTTGGATTTTGACGGTTGTACCCACACACCTTCTTCATGATCTGAACGCAAAAAAGATATATGCGTATTACGTTCATCTTGCAAGGATTTTATTCCGGTGGAAAATGGAGGTATTTCATCGAAATGATCGTATTCTTCTTCGTCCACGACATCCCCAATACCGACAATTCGTCTTTTACCCGAAAGAACAACATGCCATTTTTTATCGGCCGGGTCGACAACATAAAAAATCTGTTTTGCTTGTTTTGCCAATATAAAAGGGTCGTGTGGATAACCCAATCGGTTAAAGTCGACAGATACAAACCCTTCTTTGTCTTTTCTGACTCCACGGCGATTATCGATCCATTTACACAGAAATAGGGGTATCCGAAATTTGAAATAATCTAGTTCCCATATCTCCTCAATCCAACCGTAATACGACATTGATGTATCTTCAGCACCTGATAAAGCTACTAATGTCACTCCACTATTTTGCACTGTGCTTTTACGATCTTGTTGCTTGGTATACCAGATAAACCCATTCATGTCGTAACCTTGAAAGGTGGACACTGTTGCTCCGGGACCGTTAGACAACCATTTAACAGATTCGTCAATGTTTTCTGATCTCTGAGACTGTACTTGTACGCGAACCATTTTACAAAATTAATATTATGCTCGTTGGTTATCCATATTTCATCTTTAGAAGGATTATGTTGTCGTAACTCGGCAATGTGCTCATCCACGTATGGAGACACAACAGCAAGGTGTTGCAGGACTTTAAGATGAGCTTTGTTTCGTAATTCGAGACCCACTTTAACAAGTTTGAATCCAATGGTACCAGTACCGTGGAGTCTACCCTCGTGTCGAGACATGGGAAGACCAATAGGTTCGACCCCGTCTAGATAATCAGTGTAGAACTCGATTACCTCTTCTGCAACGTACCCTTCAACTATGCTTCCTTCAGGACGACAACAGCTTCGGACAAGTCCTTTTAATTGACCCATCGCTCTCTCAAACGGGTACATGTATCGCAAGAACATTGGCCCACACATTTTTATCTCCCTGACCAAATGAACGGTTAAATGCACCATGATATCAAAAAATGAGGGCGGAAAATGCATCTCCAGCTCACAGAGGGTTAACACGATATCGGCCTGTAATTTGTCTAATGTACCGGGATCGATCACTTTGGAGCAAATCGAGTTGAAGAAAAAACACAATTTGGTGATGGAGTGTCTGACATTTTGGGGGAGAATTCCTCGAATTGCAACAGGGAGAAGCTGGGTTAAAAGGACATGGTAATCATGTGACTTCATACCAATCAATTTCAATTCTTTAATCGATACATTTCTGGAGATATTCGATGAATAACCAAATGGAACCTTTATGGATTTCAGGCACTCCAACAAACTGATTTTTTCTTGTTTTGATAAAGTAAAACATGCTGGAGGTAGGAAAATTCGCTTTCCTCCATCCTGAGGTGCTAGTCCGGGCCGAATCCCCATTATAACCATATCTTGTCTAGCTTTGACGCCGTCTTTTCTTCCATAGGCCGTCCGGGATTTTGTCAGATTTCTTTCCAAATTGAACATTTACATTCTTTATTTTCTCATAAACTTCTTTCCCGGTTAATGCCATTGGCGCATTCCGGAGTTCAACAGTGTCGTCGAATTCCTCTTTCTTCCGCCGATAGGGGTGGTTCCGGCGAAGAAACCTACGATGTCCCATATACACGTTCTTCTTACAGTTAGGCAACCGTATAGATCACGTTTCTTCCGCGCAAATAGGACATGCTTTGGCTCCTTTATTCCTGAAACCCGACAAGTTACTGTATGCGGGAAAATCATTAATTGTGCACAAAATCATGGCACGGAGGGTAAAAAATTCTTTCTTCCATGCATCAAATACACGCACTCCGTCCCTCCACAGTTTATCAAGTTCCTCAAACAATGGAGCCAAAAACACATCTATATCATTACCCAGCTGTTTAGGACCCGAAATTAGTAAAGGCATCATTAAATATCGTCGTTTCATGCACAACCATGGAGGGAGATTGTAAACACATAGTAAAACTGGCCACGTACTGTGACGACTACTCATATTGCCGTAAGGATTCATCCTGTCCGTACATAGCCCTAACCTCAAATTTCTAGCATCACCGCCGAAATCGTTGAATAACCTGTCAATGTTCCTCCATTCGGGAGAATCAGCGGGGTGTCTGAGCATTCCGTCATCTTTACGGCAATCGTAATGCCACCGTAACAATTTAGCGTCTTTGGGATTTGCAAAAAGACGCTGAAACCTAGGTATCATTGGCAAATACCAAAACACCTTCGCTGCGGGTTTTTTTCAATCATCACTCTCATCATCCTTCTTATTGTACCGCGAAGCGTTACACTTCGGGCATTTATCCAAATCATGGTACACTCCTCGATATAATATGCAATCATTTGGACATGCATTGATTTTCTCTACGGACATACTCAAAGGACACAACAACTTTTTCGCCCGATAGGTTGAATCCGGCAACTCATTTTTTTCCGGGAGCATTTCTCTTAACATTTGAGTAAAGATGTGAAACTTTTTATCGCTCCATCCATTTTTGGCTTTTAAGTTGTATAGTTTAAAAACAGCTGACATTTTGGTAAATTTCGTACAACCGGGAAATAACGGTATGTTAGATTCATTACAGAAATTTTCAAAAATTTCAGGAATATCATTAAAATTTTGTGCTACATCATTTATCATTTCATCCAAATCATCGTTATGTTCATTACACTGTGGAATATCTAAATTTTCTTCATTCTCATCCCCCAATTGATCATCTTTTACGAATGTGTCCCGATCTAAATTTTCTATATTTTCAGTTTCTATAAATTCACCCAAACCGGGTACATCAAATACAGTCGTGCTTGTCCCAACATTATCGCCCTCTCCATGCCATTTCCAATGGGTGTATCACTCCTTAAATCCACGACGAATTAAATGATCTCTAACTTCTTCGATATTTCGCAATCTTCGCAAGTTCTGACAATCTCGACAAGGACAAAGAAGTGTCCTTACATCTCTCAGCCACATTCCACAAATTCATCAATGCCTCTCAAATATTCAATTGTGTCTCGCTTGATCCCATACATCCAACTGCTACGATCCATCTGAAGAAAAATAAATTATATAGACCTAATTAATGTGATCAGATTTACTATCAGGCTACGGGCCGGTCAACAATCCTAACCCACTCTCTGAATACTTTGTCTCATTAGCACACATACGTTAGCTGCAATATGATATTTGAGAAAAATCCGGCAGCACTTCCCCTAAGCTCCCCGAGTACGCCAACGCACATTTCAATGTGCGTACATACTCGTGGAAGCAATAGGAGAAATACTACTGAATTCTTCTCAAACACCACATTGCAGTTAACGTATGTGTGCTAATCCTAAATGAGACAAAATATTCAAAGAGCAGTCCCAAAAACGGGGACTATTCGAGATTAATCCCTATTGGATTAATCTCGAACGGGTTGGATTAATCTCAAACGGGTACCGAGACCAAAATTATTTTAAGTAGAGGTTGGAGAATATAATATTACCTTAGAAAAGAGAGAGGAGGAGGAGAGGGCGAGCAGCGCTGGTTGGAGAAAAGAAAATAACAGAGAGAACTTCCTTTCCTTCTATTTCGCTGGTTGGAGAAGAAGAGAGGCGGCCAATGATCGTGGGAAGTAACCCTAAGATATTAGCGGTTTTTAAAATAAAACCGTTACCAAAGCTGAACAGGACATTCTGCATCTGCATCGGTTTTTATAATAAAACCATTGCCAAAGGCGCACGCCATATTCTGCATCGGTTCCTTCACGGAACCGTTACAGATTTGCATCGGTTTCATGGAGGAACCGTTACAGAGCTGCATCGGTTCCTTGGAGGAACAGACACTAACACTATACGCAACGGTTTCTCCAATGAACCGTTACAGAGTTTGCATCGGTTCTTTGAAGAAACCGTTATAGAATACCCCTGCCAACTTTTTAATCTTTTCTTGTCTCACTTAGCATCGGTTTCTGAGTTACAGCCGATATAGAAAGTTTAGAAATTAATTTCGAAACTGCCATTGGCCTCTTTTAGTAACGGTTCTTTTATAAACTGTTATTAAAGTGGCGTTACTAAAAGTCTTTTTTGTAGTAGTGGCATGAGGTTTAATGGTACGCAAATCATAATTAGCACTATAAAAAAAAAGAAATATAATCTCAGGCTGTTGTATGATCGAACCATGTTGGCTTATCATGAAAGTATGTTGAATATAGTTCGGTTAAATTAGGGTGATTTGAATATGGCGGCAGTTCATACATCCATAAAATTTTATGAAACCCCAAATCTTGTTTCAGGTGAAAAACATGACATAATTACCCATTTATTGGATCAGAGAGTTACACCATTTAATTGATCAATTCTCTTAAAGCGACAAAAATGTGCATTTAATTTGTCATAAAAAATATACCATTACCAAAAATCTCGTGGAGATGATAGTAAACCACCCAAAAGAAGTAAAACACAAAAGGCCCCAAAAAACCAAAGATCAAACAGAATTAATAGCAAAAATAGAAAAACTTGAGGTTTTATAAAAAAAATGGCGGCTGGCGGTGGAAAGGAGGCGAGAAAACTGGATCAGACGCCGACTTGGGCGGTGGCCGTAGTTTGTGCAGTGATTGTTCTTCTTTCCATTTTGCTAGATAAGGGCCTTCATCACCTCAGTCAGGTTTGGCGAGCATTAAGTTATTTTTTGAATTTTTTGAATTTTTTGAATTTCCTATGTACTTTTTTGGTATTTTATTTGTACTAGCGATTCTCTCGTTCCGCTTCAGATATAATTATTTATTTTTTGCATAAAACATATGATCTTCAATTATTACAAACAAAATTACAGAATAAATAAATTTATAAGAGAAAAAAATAATAATAGAGCATTACACACTACTTAAACTGTTTACTTAATCTAAAATGATGATTATATAAATTAAATAAATCAAATAATAACTAATTTTTCTACAATTCTTTTGAAAATTATTCTTAATAAATAATAACTAATTATTTACTTAATCTAAAATGATGATTATATAAATTAAATAAAAAGAAAGAAAATGAATTGATGATAACATTTTTTTGGTTTTTGATATTTTGACTCATATTCATGTTCTTCAACAAAAAATAATAAATAAAAATACCCATCATCAATTTTTTCAAATTTTATTTCCTTCAACCCAAAATATTAACAAAAAAAAATCGCCAACCAAATAAAAATAAAATAATAAAACTAATAAAAGGAGAAAACATTATAATTTAAAAAATATATATAATGACTCACTTTTTAATATGATGACTATATAAATTAAATAAAAAGTAAGATAATGAATAGTTTATGATAACATTTTTTGGTTTTGATATTTTGACTCGTATTCATGTTCTTCAACCAAAAATAATAAATAAGAATCCTCATCATCAATTTTTTATTCATATTTTATTTCGTTCAACCCAAAATAACAAATAAAATTAAAATATTAAGAAAGAAAAAATTGTAATCCAATTATAAATAAAATAATAAAAACTAATAAAGGAGAAAACATTATAATTTTAAAAAATATATACAAATGACTCAATTTATATATGATGACTATATAAATTAAATAAAAAGTAAGTAAATGAATAGTTTATGATAAGATTTTTTGGTTTTTGATATTTTAACTCATATTCATGTTCTTCAACCAAAATAATAAATAAGAATACTCAATACTCATCATCAATTTTTTATTCAAATTTTATTTCCTTCAAACCAAAATAACGTATAAATTTCTATATAAAATATTAACAAATAAAAATACGGAATTCAAATAAAAGTAAAATAATATAACTAATAAAAGAATAAAACATTATAATTGCAAAAATATATATAATGACTCACTTCATAAAATACTATAAAGATTTGTTCACAGAAAATCCCATGGTTGGACGTCAAAAAGTTCAGCAAAACTGAACTTTGTATATAGGAAGAACAAAGAAAAAATCGTAAAAATAAAATAATAAAACTAATAAAGGAGAAAACATTATAATTTTAAAAAATATATTCAAATGACTCACTTTATATATGATGACTATATAAATTAAATAAAAAGTAAGAAAATGAATAGTTTATGATAAGATTTTTTGGTTTTTGATATTTTAACTCATATTCATGTTCTTCAACCAAAATAATAAATAAGAATACTCATCATCAATTTTTTATTCAAATTTTATTTCCTTCAAACCAAAATAACGTATAAATTTCTATATAAAATATTAACAAATAAAAATACGGAATCCAAATAAAAGTAAAATAATAGAACTAATAAAAGAATAAAACATTATAATTGCAAAAATATATATAATGACTCATTTCAAAAAATACTATAAAGATTTGTTCACAGAAAATCCCACATGTCAAAAAGTTGAGCAAAACTAAACTTTGTATATAGGAAGAAAAAATATATTTTTTCTTCCCCTTGGATAATATTTGTACAAGATATTCTTTTTACATATATATACTATATTTATCACTATTTCGAAAACATATTTTTTGCACTCATATAATCTTTTCACACTATATATTTCTTTTCTACACCCATGTGTATACTTTTTGTGTGCCTTTGTATTATTTTTTGGAAAATATATATACTCTAATATATATTTTGTATGTACAGATATATAATTTATTATGTGATTATATTTTTTATATAATTTTTTTTTAGTATATATAAAAGACAAGCGACGCCACGAAATCATTGTCGCATTTTATCAGTTTATTGTCTTCTTAATTTTCTCTGAGATTGATTCATAGTCTAGTAAGATTTTTTTTTTCCTGCTTTTTACTCCTATGCTTCTAAATTTTTTTCACCTGGTATGAATTTGCATTTCAGTGGTTCACAAAGAAGAACAAGAAAGCTCGTTTTGAAGCCCTTGAGAAGGTTAAATCCGGTAAATTAACTCCCGCACCCATTTTTTAATTTTAAGCTTATTTTCTTCCTTTTGTCAAATCATTTACCTATATATATATGCCAGCACTTATTTATGCACTAAAACCCCAAAATTTATTTTAATTTGCAGAGTTGATGATCCTTGGTTTCATCTCATTGTTGCTTACATTTGGACAGGACTTCATTGAATTAATTTGCATTTCTGAATCAGCTGGAAATAGCATGTTGCCTTGTCCAATCACTGATTTGAACTCAAATAGCACATTACAGACAGATGGCTCCCCAATTTTCAAGTGCCCTCCTGTGAGTTTATAACAAATTTTATTTTGAAATATAGATTTCATAGTCATGATACCGTAGTTGTATTTTTTGGTAACTTTCCACTTTTAACCCACGTGATTTTCTGAATATCCAAAACAATAGAGTTCCAACTTATTTCTCAGACTAATCTGGTTTGGAATTTCGAATTAATCTTGCCTCAAATAAAAGAGATATTTTGAATTTCATTCTCAGGATTTGTGTATAAGAGATCGGTTATATAAATTAAATTTGTTGATTTTTATTTAATTGACAGGGAAAAGTGCCATTAATATCAGTAAGTGGTGTACATCAATTGCATCTTTTCATATTTTTCTTGGCTCTGATTCATGTCATGTGCAGCGCAACAACTATGATAATCAGTAGAGCGAAGGTACTTCTTTGCAAATTATTCAAAATAAATAAATAAATAATATAAACAAAATTATTTTCTTTTGTTAATGAATATTGTTTCATTCAATTAAATTTGCGTTTGTGGCAAAAGATCCTGGAGAAATTATTCACAAAAAACATATTTAATTTGTTTCTCATGCAGATAAGATTGTGGAAGAATTGGGAAATGGAGTCTACTGATTACGAGCTTTATGCTGGTATAATTTATTCCTCAAATATTTCACATAATATTATACGCTCAAATATTTAACATTGCTTACAAATTTAGTAGTATCATAATTGATTTTTTTTATTTTGTTTTATTTGACTCGTCAGATCAGATGAAGTTTAGATTCACTGATGACACAACTTTCGTGCGCCAATACTCGAGCTCTTGGAGCAAATCCCGCTTATTCATCTATGTCGTAAGACTTTTCTCGCAAAAATTATGAAAAAAAAAACTTTTTCATTTAGAATATTCTATTATTCATACATTATATTTCAAACCGAAATATTGTTGCTTGTATTTTATTCATTTAATTAGTTGAGTCATCTCTCACTTGTTTCTTGTAGGTGAGCTTCTTTAGGCAGTTTTATAAGTCAGTCAGCAAGACGGATTACTTGACACTTCGCCACGGTTTCATCAATGTGAGATCTTGAAAGATTCAGAATCAATTAAATTTAAATAATATCATTTTCATAATGCTTTACAGCTTTCCTATCCAGTTATCTTACATCTACATAACCTTTTCGAAAATTTCCTTTGACATGATTTTGAATATGGTGTTTCACGCGCAAAATGAGGCGTCCAAAAGTTCCTTATGTTAATATTTGTTTTTTTTATTTAGGTTCATTTATCTTTGGGAAATAAATTTGATTTCCAAAAGTATATAATGAGATCATTGGAGGATGATTTCAAAGTGGTCGTCGGTATCAGGTATTTCTGAATTTCTCATTATCTTCTTTATCAGGTATTTTTTTTTATTATCTTACTCTAACATTGATTTACTTATCGGCATCAGCCCTATTTTGTGGGCTTCTGCTATCATCATGATTCTTCTCAACATACATGGTGAGTATTTATGTTTTTATTATCTCACTCTTTATATTGAAATATATAAGTTTCGAAAGCGGAACTAGATTGATTCTTAGTTTCATTTTGCAATATGTTTCTTCAGGATTCCGACAGATGTATTGGGTCTCACTAATTCCTCTAATTGTGAGTTCTTTGCCAAAAATTTGTCATTTCTACTAGCAAGTGGTAACAATAGTGCAATGCTCTTGATATTTGATTTTAATTTTAATTTTAGGTGATTTTGGGGGTTGGAACAAAGTTGCAAGCTATAATTGCACAAATGGCTCTGGAAATACAAGAGAGAAATTCGGTTATTCAAGGAATTCCGCTCGTCAGAGTAAGCGACCATAATTTCTGGTTTGGTCGCCCTCGTTTCGTTCTGTTTCTTATCCATTTCACTTTATTTCAGGTTCCAAAAAAATTCCTTTATACTTTGTAAATCTAAATTTATTTTGTAGACATTTGTTAAATATAAGGGATTTAAGTTTTGATTTATTGCAGAATGCATTTCAACTCACGTATTTCTTTTGGTTTTCGGTATGTATTGCATTCAGATTTCGAGTAATTTCTAAAAGCTAAACTGTGATTTTTACTAAACTCAGAAAATGCTACATGTCATTTTGCAGTATATGTTTAGATTGAGGTCCTGTTTCCATGAAAATTTCGGCTTGATCATTACAAAAATATTGACAGGGTAAGTTTACATCTCTAAATTAATATCTCAAAGTTTACATCTCTAAATTAATATCTCAAATTAGACCAATTACTTCAGAGCCCTTTAGTTGTCCTTGTAAATAAAAAGTGTCTATTGACTTCTTATCTATTGAATATTTCATTTCAGCCAGATTGTCGTGCTTGTGTTAAATTTTCTAAAAAGAAAGGTTAAATTTTATATTTCATTAATATTTTGTGCAGAATTGGTGTCCATCTTTTGTGCACCTATATCACTCTTCCACTTTACGCTCTTGTATCTCAGGTACAAACTTTTCCAACTTGCCGAAAAGGATTTGAAAACAAAAAATTCACTTATCACCAAAAAATTGCAAAATAAAGAAATATGTTGTCATTAAATAACAAAATGATACAAAAAATTACTGAACATCGCAGCTGGGATCACATATAAAGATGTCCATTTTCGACGAACAAACATCCAGAGCCCTTAAAAAATGGCACAGCACGGCCCGCAAAAAGCAAAGAGAAGGAAAAACATATCAAATGTTGAGTAATATTACGAGCATAAATCAGAGCCTCGTCTCAACACCTTCAATCCATCAGCTACACAGGTGATGTCAGTCTGAATGACATACTAATTCAAACAACTAACTGAATCAATTTAATCAAAATTACAACAAAAATAATAAGCTACTAAAATTATATTATCAGTTCAAACTTTTTTGTATTTAATATGCAAATATAATAACAGGCACAAGACTATAGCACATGTTGGTGGAGGTAAGATGAAATCAGAGATAACCGATAAAGAAATTGAGTTGCAGTTAGAAAGAGCACATTCTGCTCAACCGGAATTTCGCTTGGAGGTTCATGAAGAGAGTCCTAACGAGGAAGATGAATTTTCCTCTAAAAGCACACAGAATAAACATGAGTAGTAGCAGTTTTACGCAAATTGTGTGAAATCTCTAGTTGGATCCATGTAAAATACATACTAGATAATAGATATTATATTCATGTATTATTTGATTGATAATAGCTAAGTTATTCAGTTGTATTATGATCACTCCTAATTGATTGTAGAAAAAACTGAAAAAATAAATTTGAAAAAAACTGAAAAATAAGAATCAAAAGAAAAAAGTGAGTTTTTTTTAAATACTACAAGCCCTGAAAAAGGAAAAAAAAACCCTGAAAAAAGAGAAAACAGGAAAACAAATGAAATCTGAAAAAAGAAGAATCAACTAAAAAGCAAATCAACGAAAAAGTTCAGCAAAAGAAAAATTCAGCAAATTTTGGACAATTCAAATCAGTATGATAATTTTAATGGAGGAAGAGCTCGAGATGGAGGAGGGGATCGAGGCGTGGACCATAAATAGTCGCCGCCGGAAGAATGTTGAGTCACCGGTGGAGAACGGCGCTGGACGAACGGTACGAATGGGCTAGAGAAAAAGAAAGAGGAAGCCGTTGGGAATTTTTTGTTTTTGTTTTTTGGGACAGTATTTTTCTCTTTCCTTTTTTGAATTTTATTGGACGGGCTTTTCATTAGGTGGGTATTTTAGACTTTTTTTTTTTTTAGCACTATTGAGAAAAATAAAGCAACAGTTGCCACTGGTTTGAAAATAATGTGGTAACTACCATTTCCGCCACTATTAGTGGCGGAACAGATAGATTTTCAGTTCTGCCAAAAACGGCCCATTTTACGCACTAAACGTGGTTAATTAGTATTAAAAATCTTGTTCCGCCACTAGTAGTGGCGGAACATGTTAAAATATTTCATTAAAGATTAACATGGCTCATGAATGGTCAATTAGCGTAAAAATTGAAGAATTGCTATGTTCCGCCACTATTAGTGGCGGAACAGTTAATTAGTAACGGTTTTTCTTAAAGAACCGTTACTAAAAGTATAATTAGTAACGGTTTTTCTGAAAAAACCGTTACTACTAATTGTAATTAGTAACGGTTTTAATGAAAGAACCGTTACGAATAGTGTAGATAGTAACGGTTTTTTTCAAGAACCGTTACTATCTTATCTATTAGTAACCGTTCTTTAAAACTTTATTAGTAACGGTTCTTGAAAAACACCTTTACTAAATACACTATTAGTAACGGTTCTTTGAAAAAACCGTTACTATCTACACTATTCGTAACGGTTCTTTCATTAAAACCGTTACTAATTACAATTATTAGTAACGGTTTTTTCAGAAAAACCGTTACTAATTATACTTTTAGTAACGGTTCTTTAAGAAAAACCGTTACTAATTAACTGTTCCGCGGAACATAGCAATTCTTCAGTTTTTACGCTAATTGACCATTCATGAGCCATGTTAATCTTTAATGAAATATTTTAACATGTTCCGCCACTACTAGTGGCGGAACAAGATTTTTAATACTAATTAACCACGTTTAGTGCGTAAAATGGGCCGTTTTTGGCAGAACTGAAAATCTATCTGTTCCGCCACTACTAGTGGCGGAACACAGGTTGTTCCGCCACTAATAGTGGCGGAAATGGTAGTTACCACATTATTTTCAAACCAGTGGCAACTGTTGCTTTATTTTTCTCAATAGTGCTAAAAAAAAAAAAAAGTCGGTATTTTAGCCTATACAGCCATTTGGAGGTGGGTATTTGGGCCTGTGAAATCCGAGCCTATATATATGATATATATAGCTGGGCCTGATCCACTGGAAAATACTCAATGCTGATCTTTGGGTGATGTAATCTCTAATGTTAGGAGCAAAACTTAGTTTTATTATCTTGAATTATATTTCATAGCATAGTTGTTCAATTCGCGAATAATTCGCGTATTCTACACGTATTTTCCGAATTTTAAAAAATTCGCAAAATTCGCGTCTCCATTTCAATAATTCGCATTCATTCGCGAATTTTTGACATGACAAAAATTCATCCCGTATTTTCCGAATTTTTACCTAATAATAATATTTTCTTAGTTCTTTTTAAATAAAAAATATATATTTACATAATTTTATATACCGAATTTTTCCGAACAATGAACCGAATTGACGAATTATTACCATCTCCATTTTAGTTGACCAAATATTTGACCGACTTAAAAAACGTTCAATACGAATTATACACGAACGTATCGCGAACCGTATTATTCGCGTATTACGAATGACTAACTATGTTTCATAGTGAGAGCATGGACTACCGTATTTTATTATCTTGAACCAGCATGGACTGCTATATTTTATTAGTAGTATTTTGAATCAGAATTTGTTGAATTATTCAGAAGAAAACATTATTTTATAGTGAGAGCTACAGAATAATTAGTAATTACCATGTCTTTACCTTGGCATGGTATCACAATGGTCTTTTACATTACTATATATATAACCAATGACTTTCTCCGGGGGGGAAATACACCAAAATTGGAAAATATTTCATTCCAAAATTATAGTGCAAATATTTCATTCCAAAAATATAGTGCAGATATTTCATTCCAAAAATATAACGCAAATATTTTGGTAGATACAAGAATTAATTAAGCAAGAAATATGGCTGGTGGAGTAGTTGGAAGAGAGTTGGATCAAACCCCAACATGGGCTGTAGCAGTTGTATGTGGTGCGATTATTCTCCTTTCTATCCTGCTTGAGAAGGGTATTCATCACCTTGCTCAGGTAAATAATACATATAATCAATTTAGGAGCGAATCTTTGTACAGATTGCAGCCATAAAATTCTTAATACAGTGTATGTTATTAAGACTCTAATGTACTATACGATAATATAGGGTATGTTATATTAAGACTTTAATGTACTATACGATAATAAACTTCAGAATTTATATATTTCAGCCATCACTTCCGTATAACATCGTCAAATTAATCTTTTCACATAACCATGGGTCAAATTAATTTTTTCACATAACTGGAATATGAAAAAAATTAAATTACATTATTTTAACTCCAGCTTGACTTAATCAGATTTTTTTCAGTGGTTCAGAGAGAAGGATAAGAAGGCCATGATTAAAGCTCTTGACAAGATTAAAACTGGTACGGCATTGGCAAAGCTTGCTAAAATGATATTATAGTTGAGAATATTTTTTTTAATGAAGAAATTATATAGTTGAGAATATTGAATTCATCATAAATTTACTATACACTACACTTATAAATAATAGAGTAATGAGAATACCCTGTCCGGTTCTCTTAATTAATTTAAATATTATTAATATGCACATAAAAATACCCTGTCGGGCTCTCATAATTAATCAGGAGGGAAAATGAGAAACATTGACAAAAAGTTCCTAACAATATAATCATAATAATGAAAAATTAGAGCTTTAGTTCATCTTTTGCTGAACTTGTAGAGCTGATGATTCTTGGCTTCATCTCCTTACTCTTGACATTCGGCCAGAATTACATCGCGAAAATTTGTATACGTGAAAAATACGCAAATGTCATGCTGCAGTGCCGAAAACAGAAGGATTATGAGAAGTTAAACAATGGTCAAGGCAGAAGACTTCTATGGGATACAATAACAAATTCAAATTCAAATTTAAATTTGAATTCAAATCACAGGTTTCTTGCCGATGCTCCAGCGGGCGATGCATGTTCATCGGTATGACAGATCAACTCTCATATTTTATGATTTCTTTTCTCTAAAAAAAAAATTTTAGTTAGGATGATTTGGTTTAACAGGGGAAAGTGCAACTCATTTCAACAAACGCTGTACATCAGTTGCACATTTTCATATTTTTCCTAGCCGTTTTTCACGTGACAAGTTGTGCTATAACAATGGCCCTCGGAAGAGCAAAGGTCAGTGAATTTTGCAATTTATTTTCATTTTTAGTCTAATACAATTGATCAAAATGAATACTTTCTCCCCTTAAATTGTTGAAATTTGAAACTCAAAAGAATAATTGATGAATTTTGCGCGCAGATGCGTTCATGGAAGGAATGGGAAAAGAAGGACGCTGCTTCAGTGGATTCTGAATCTACTGGTATTGCATCAAATTATTCTTTTATTGTTAGTATTACTTAATTATTTTTTCCATGTGTCAGGCCCTATAATGTACAGATTAACTCATCAGATGACATTTGTGCGTCAAAACGCTGGTTTTTGGATGCAAACGGCTGTTATGATTTATATCGTAAGTTTATTTGTTTTATTTACCTACTTTAGCTCTTTAAGTATTGTACAGTTTTGGAAGGATAAATTTGATATTTGTGTTTTAGTTTTCTGAAAGCGTACATGTAATTGCACCCACAACATAATTATTAATTTCACTACCAAACATTGTCAATCTAGAATTAACTGAAATGTTTTAAATCTTTGTAGGTAAGTTTCTTTCGCCAATTCTTCCGTTCCGTTAGAAAGACAGATTACATGGTATTGCGCCACGGGTTCATCACTGTAAGTTATCTTAATTATAATAATTCTATAAAATCAAAAGTCAAATTCATAATCAATCTACAAAAAATGATTAGGAAGAATTGTCTTCCTTATTTTTACTCTTATCTTCTTTCCTCTTTGTTTTAATTTATGAAATTGCTTTTAGTGCAATTCTAGATTTATGTTATTTCTGTTATAACTCATATTGATATTTGTCTCTCTTGTAGGCTCATTTGTCTCCAGGGAGTGAATTTAACTTCCGAGTGTATATAAAATGGTCCTTAGAAGACGATTTTAAACAAGTAGTTGGAATCAGGTACGTCAAAATATTGAACTTGAATCAAATATTAACTCATTACAAAAATTGATTTTGTTTGCAGTCCTATTTTGTGGGCCAGTGCAGTGATTATTTTACTATTCAATATCAATGGTTAGTGAAATTGCCGCCCAGTTTCATCCGTTTGAATTGAATAAAAAAATTGTGGATTAGACGCAACTTTCTTACGAAAATATGCAAGGAACGCTTCTGCATCTCCACCCTCTACTTGAATATTCCTCTTACCTCTCAAATGATTATAACAAGCTCTACTATTGAAACCGACAATGTCTCCATCATAAATGGAAGCTATTTTAGAAACCCTCATATTTTCGTGGTGAAATTTTTCGGTTAAATTTTTTATGCGAATGGGCATTTGACGATTTGACCTCATTTTTATCCTCTTACTAGGGCTCACATACTCATGGTTGTGAGTATCATCAAAAGCGGTAACCCTAAATTTATTTGTCGCTAATTCATATTTAATACGCATTTGAGCTTTGCAACCGCACCTCATGGATGAGGTATTTCTTTCCTTTTTGCTTTTTGTCGCATTCTCTTCTATTTCATCACCAAAATCACCCTCGTCATCCTCATTTTTTTCTTCCTCATCATCCTCATTATCACCAGGTTTATGGATTCCTTCTCTTGAGCATGAAAAAAGTACATGAGTTATCGCATCCAACCGATTTATTCCTTTTTTTCCGGACCGTTTGCGAATCCAAAAACCATTTTTGCGACCATAATCTTGACTCTTCTATATCTCAATATTTCATCTAGTTGTGAGTTTCTTGCCTTCTTTCCGCACCAACAAATTTCTGTTGCATTATTTTAATCATTTTGATTTCTAATTATGTACTTAGTTATCATTCTTCTAATATCTTTTTCTAGATGATATAATTATTTTTTTTTTTATTCTAATATCCTTTTAGGTGATTTTGGCTGTTGGGACAAAGCTTCAAGCAATAATTGCAAAAATGACGATTGATATCCAAGAAAGACAATCTGTTGTTCAAGGAATCCCTCTAGTCAATGTTACAGAAACCTATTTCTGGTTTAGACGTCTAAATTTGTTTTGTTTCTCATTCATTTCACATTATTTGAGGTTTTGTCTAAGCCCCATTCATCATTTTTTCCCCCTTCCATAAGAATACAAACATAAATGATTCTATGCAATACAACATGCAAACAAAATTTCTAGGAATCATGCATCTAGATCCTGAATCAACTCTAAAAGTGTAAAATGTAAATTAAAAGCGAGAATGAAAATAAGAAAGAATACCCTTATTTTTACTTCGAGTACTATTTCAAGATCTGTATACATGATTCGTCGAATTTTGTCATATAAAATACTTCCTCTTAAAATTGATTCAGAATCTGAATGAATAACTTGTTGAATTTTTGTCATACATATTTTCTTAATTGATTCGTTCTCTTTCTTTTTCAATTGCAGAATGCATTTCAACTGACATTTTTCCTTTGGATATGGGTAAGAAATTTAGTATTTTATTTTAAGTAATTTTTCATACATCTAGATTTAATTTGAAGTGTAGTGTAACACAATATTGAGTTCTTCTGATGCAGTATTCATTCGGGCTGGATTCCTGCTTTCATGAAAATATGGCCCTCACCATTGCGAGAATTTGTCTTGCGTATCAACATTTTCTTTTTCCTTTTTTTCAGTTCTAGAGTTTATATTATATTAAATATACAAAGACAAACATATTATATTAAATATATAAAGACAAACATATTATATTAAATATATTACATACTAGAATAAGCATGGTTGACATTATCTACTATCTACAGGATAGGAGTTCAATTTTTGTGCAGTTACATCACACTTCCTCTTTATGCCCTAGTTTCACAGGTATTGCTATACTTTCTTTGTTTCTTTCACTCTAGAATTTGTATAGATTTCAAAAACACCCTATATCTTCCTATATTTATGAAAAACTCCATCTTTTGGAATTCGCTACAAGTACTTGAACTCCAAAAGTTATGGTTCTTTTTTTATAAATTTGAAAGAATATAGGAGTTCTTTTTAATATTTCCCTTGTATCTAACTAAAACCCTACCATACCACCTAGAATAAATTGGAATTTTATTCATCAGATGGGATCAAACATAAAGATGTCAGTATTTGATGAACAAACATCAAAAGCTCTAATGAATTGGCGTAATCAAGCAAGGAAGAACAAGAAAGCGAGACTAGGAGGTGAAAATCCCGCAATTTCGGATCCCGAAATTGAGATGCAATCACACAACCCTCACACAAATAACACTTAAGCAAGTCTAATTGTATTTTAACTTTTACTTACACGAAATATTTGTGTGAATGAATATTATAAAGTTCCAAGTTTACCAAAAACTATTCAGTTTTGACATTAAATTTCATGTGGTGCACTGCAAAAAACAGAGATATAAACAAACCAATCAAATAACCGAAAATTGCCCCATACGTAACGCAAATCGGCCACTCCTGTAAAAAAAAAACAAAAATCAACATTAACACAACATTACAAAATAAAAATAAAACAAAAAAATAATTATAAAAATGTGATATTTTTAATTTTCTAAACCTGCCACTGTCTTTCCCAGTCAAGAGGCATTGGAAAAGCACCAAACCAAGCACCAAGTACAGCTCCATGAGCTGGCACAGAAACCATATAGTCAACTGCACTAACTGGCCTGTAAAAAATTAAAATTGAAATACGTAATTGCAATGCTTGTTCATAACGAAAGAAATAGGAGAGAAAAAAATTGTACTTTGAATAACATATTATATGTTGCCAATCGAGTCTAGATGCGCCAAATACACACGCAGCTGGAACGAACTGTACCATAAAATTATTTTAATTTTGTTCTATAAGAAAATTTGCAACCTTATGAACATAAAAAAAAACAAATTTTCTATCTTAAGCCCTGCTTAACAATACAATACAAATTATTATTATTATTATTAAGACAATAAAGGACATGAAATTTAACATACGGTGAATAAAGACATGAGGAGTGACCAATATACTGTTCCGGTCCAGTACCTGCACAAATGGAGGGATTATTCTAAATCATAAATAAACAAAAAAGATATGAAACACATTATCTCATCAAGGTAACAAACTTACAATTTATCATATCAAAATATTACGTAAATATTTAAATAAGAACAGATATAACTTACTTGATGCCAAGAGGAGCGCCTAAAACGATCGCCCCAAATGCATTAATAAGAGCACCTAAAAATAATAAAACAAATCGCATTCGCAATTTTGTATTAAGCTTCAAATATCAATCAAAATTCTAACCCAATATACCTTAATATAACCTTCAATTGTTCAATTATGACAAAAACAAACCTCAGTTTATCCTAAAGTCTACAATTTAAAAACGAATAAGACTCAAATTGGTAAAAGTAAAGACTTACCAATTGGCAGAGCCACTAAACCGTGTCCAACAGATTTGGCAAACTGCCAAAGAAAAGAAAAATCAATTAAGGAAATAAAAAATTAAATACACTGAAATTTTTAATGTCTATCATGGTAAACAATAAGGAAATTTGCAAAAAGAAAACCCACATTATGCTGATATTGCAAAAAAGCCCCTACATTACAGGATATGGCAAATTAAGAAAATTTATTAAACTTAAAAAATTCAACTTTAAGATTCTTTTTTCAAATTATTAGACTAATGAAACTAACAGAAAGTTTTTTTTTCGCAAAAATGCAGGATTTTTTTTTTTTTTTTGCAATTTTCAATAATGCAAAGGATTCTTTAATTTCGGCATAATGCAGTTTTTTTTTTGCAAATTTCCCAACAAAATATTAACAAATTGCAGTAAAAAGTATCAGGCCTTACAGAGCATCCAATTCGGTCGCGACGAAGCCAACTGAACACTCCAATAACAATCGGCGCTTCACACACCTACAATAGAGATTAATCACGAACAAACTAATCAATCTACACAAACCAAAATGTATCAAAAGGAAATCTTGAATTTCGAGACTGGTTAATTACCGTGAGGAGAAGAAGGGTTTGAGATGGGTCAGTGACAAGGCTGGCAGTACAGAGACCTTCAGCCAGCCAATGTCCGGCGGCTAATCCAACGACGCAGAGAGAATGCAGCGCCACCGCCGTTAAGGCGCCTACCTCAGCGGCGGCCATTTGCTCCGGCGATCCAATGGAAGTGGGGAACTTGACTTCGGTTCAGTCAGGAAGTGAGGGGGAGTTCGGAGTCGTGAAGAGCACGAGAGGACGGTGAGAGAGGCGGGACAGATGGTAACGCGAGAGGGAATGGAGTCGTGAAGTTGGGTTTTTTTTGGCGTCGTAAAGAGCAGGGGAGATTGAGAGAGGGGCGGAAAGACTGAGGACACGGGAGATTGAGAATGTTGATTTTGGGCTGAACTTTTAATTAATTAATACTAGGCGATGCTCGCCCTTCGCGGCGAATATTTTAATTTTAATAGTTATTTCAATCTAAAAATGTATAACTTATAATTATAAAAATTCAAAATTAAAATTTATGAATCCATAATACATAAATAATACATGAGAATTAAAAATTGTTATCTTTGATTTTTTTTTTATGTCATTATCTCTTGAAATATTATATTAGAAAAATAAATTAAGTATTAATCATGCTTAGATGAATGAGATCAGAAAAAATAAAATACAAGATAATTTATTTCGAAGATTTTAGTTTAGAAAATTTTAGTTGAAACTACATAAGATTAAATTATATATGATTAACTTTGAAAAAGGTAAAAATAATAATTATATTTAATATTATATATATGAGAAAAATATGTATACTATATAGGAAAATGTAACATTACTCATTTTCTTCAAAAAATTATCACCGCTATTTCTCTTATTTATTTTTTTAGATGTTAAAATGGTATGGATTACACATATGTTATTAAGAAATCCGTAGTACATCAAGTAATATAATACAGTTTTTAATATTTTAAAATTTTGTTTGAGATGATAGTTCTCACATAAGGGAGATATAACACTAAATATTAATCTAACTAATCATGTTATATTATGATAATAATTAAAATTAAAAGCTAAAATTTGATAATTTTTTTGATTCGACGGGTGAGAGAAAATTGATAGTAGTTTTTTTGAGAATTTTCAAAGAGGGGTAAAAGAATATAATAAGTGTAAATGAGCTTATCATTTTATTACATGTTCTTTTATATAGTATATATTCACATATGTTATCAAGAAAAACTGAACAACATGTCTTTATGTGATATTGTGCATATAATTAAAATGAAAAGCTAAGATTTAAAAAAAGCCAACTGCCGAGATAAAATTGACAACAAATTTCTTGAGAATACTCAAAGAGAGATGGAAAATAAGGTATAAGGTATAAGTTAATGAGTATATAATTTTTGTACATATTCTTTTATATAGTCTATATTCACATACTTTAGCAAGAAAAAAAACTGGAACCATAACAATATGGAACTCAAAATAAAGAAAAAATTACAACAAATTTATATTTGATGATTGTAATATTAGAAATAAAATATTTCATAAAGAATTATAATTTTTTAAAGAAGAAAAAAAAAATTATTTATATTTTAATGAGTGAACTCTTCATTAACTATTGATATTAATTGTTGAACATAACTTTGCACCATGATTCATTGAAACCATCTGATTAAGATCTGATAGTCACAAACAAACTCACAACGGTTCTCATTAAATCGGGTATGAAACACAAAACACCAATTCAACAAATCATATGCTTATGTTTTAATAACTCCATAAATATTGTCATAAAATATCAATAAATTTGAGAAAATTAATAGCTAAGATTCGACAAAAAAATTGATCGAACGGTCAAGATAAAAGTGATGATGTGGCCTTTTGAGGAGGCTCAAAAGTAAGTGAAAAATAAGGGGTTGGGGTTAATTAATCTAATCCAAGGGTCAACCAGGATTAAGGAAATTAGTTGAAAAATAATATACTATGTATAATACTAATACATGAATATGGATAATATGTGTGAGTTGTTTGATTTTAATGCATTTTAAAAAATTATGGATATCAAATATTATTGTTTAATTTTTTTTATAAACTATAAATTTTATGTTTAGTTAAGCTCTTAATTTCATTTTATATTTAATTATGATTAGTGAAATTAAATTTGTCCAGAACATATATTTTATTTTAATTAACAAGTTGAAATATTTGTAATATAAAAAATTTAAATGTATTACAAAATTTACGGATTTTAGCTCAATTTCATTCCAAATCCTGCACTTACAAGTTACAAATACAATCAACTCACTGGAACTTGCGTCTGCAGTTCATTCAAAACCGGAGAAGATCGGAGCCCTTACACAAGCTCGCCTCACGATCTTCTCATAAACACCGGACCAGAGGGTTTTAGTCCCAAGTCCATCTCTCCTTCCATTGACTCACCACAAAATCTCGCATCAAACATCGATCTGGCGAAGATGGAGCGCAGCCTCCATTTCTCACTCCTCTTCCTCCTCCTCTCTCTTTTAGTACTCTCACCATTAGCCAGATCGGATCTCGTCCTGTCCAGAGTCGAGCGACGGGTGAGTGATTTTCGTAACTTTTATCCGGTTCTCTGTTTGTTTTGTTGATTGGTTTGGATTTTGTTTGGGCGGATTCGTGGCGATCTGATGGTTTATGGCCTAGGTTGAGTGTTTTGTTTTGGATTTTGGTGTGATATGAACAGATCTTAGATTTGTGTATCGTGAGTTGTATTTGTTTGACGCGATGAATTTGAATTGGTAGAACTGAACGGGTAATTTTGAGTCTTTAGCTGAGATTAGCTTTATTATTCCCTAATCTGTGTAATTTAGCTCAATGAATCAACTTATTTGAATGTGTAAAGAATCTGATTTGGATTTGCTTGAATTCCAATTCATTTGTTATCGCAATATAACATTTCAAGACTAACATTTTGTTTACTTACTTAACCAGATTGATTTGTCTTCACACATAGTCAGGGTTCTTACTTCACTCAAGGTATATTTTTCTACTTAAACACTACTAATCTTCATATTTAGTCGTCTGTGTCCGAAGACTCCAAACATGAATTAATCTTCTTAATTAGGTCGAAAATGCGGGCCCTAAATCCGCCTCTGAAGTCCTTCTCTCCTTTCCATCAACTCAAGCCGAAAACCTAGCGGCAATTCGCACATTTTACACGGAATCAAAGAACAAAGGCTCAACACTCCTTCTTCCCACCGAAATAACTGAATCAGTAAAAGGGGCGCCTAGTAACCTAACCTTCTACTCAATCATCCTCCCCAAAAAGCTCGACAAGGGCAAAACCGTAAATTTGGACGTACTTTCCGTCTTTACCCACTCTCTCAAACCGTTTCCGGAAGAAATAACTCAGTCCGAGCCGCAACTTGTTGTATATACAGATTCTGTATATTACACATCACCATATGTAGTTAAATCACAGGTTATTTCTCTTTCCTTTTTCTTTTTTCTTTTTTCTTTTGAAAGACTGAAGCAGGTTCTTAGACCTGCAGTCAGTTGTATACATTAATAATCAATAAAAACATTGCAAAATTGATCAAAATATTTAACCAAAATGTAAATTGTGTTTGTGCTTCTCTTTCGAAAATGCAGGTTCTTTCATTTAGGGTTCCTGGCCGAGTCGAGTCGTACACAAAATACCCAAATGTGAAGCAGGTTGAGTCTGAGTTGAGATACGGCCCGTTTGAGGAGCAAAAGCCCTTTGCTGTTTCGCCTGTTATGGTTCATTTTGAGAATAATAATCCGTTTGTGGTCGCGAGCGAGCTTGTGAGGGAAATCGAGGTTTCACACTGGGGAAACGTGCAGGTCACTGAACAGTACAGCCTCTTTCATGGCGGGGCCAGTTTGAAGAACGGCTTTTCAAGGTGAAATTTGTATTTTAGTTTGTTTTTGCTTGCTTGGTCTGTTGTTTCTTTTTTTTTACTCTTTTTGGTTGATTGAGCTGTTGAGGCTCAATTTGATGGAATTTAGGTGAGGTTTAGTGTTTGTTTGAGGTGTAGTTGCACAAATAAGGGTTAATTCTTCAAAAAGAAAAGATTATTATAATAAAATTGCACAACAAACAGTATACATGAAATACAGAAAAAGCATATAAAAGGTGTATACATGAGTAAAAAAAGGCCAAAAAACAAGACGACCTCTACTACTAAAATCTGAAACTACAATTTTTGAAATGTACTTCCTTAATCAAATTCTTGATCGATATTTGATTATAATTTTTATTTTTTTGACTATTTTGTAGGCTGGACTATCAAGCTAGACAGTACGTAAGAGGAGGCGTCTCATCATTCAAGAATCTTATCGCCAGATTGCCACCAAGAGCCCACTCAATTTATTACAGGGATGAAATTGGAAATATTTCTACTTCTCACTTATGGGGCGATTCCAAAAGAGTAATCAATCAATCAACTAATTACTTCTTCATGATTGTAATATATACTTTTTACTTTGTTATTAACTTTCATAATAATGCAGACTCAGCTTGAGATAGAGCCGCGATTTCCCCTTTTTGGAGGGTGGAAAACGACATTTACGATAGGTTACAGTTTGCCGCTAAATGACTTTCTCTTTGAGTCTGAAAATGGAAAGAGAGAGCTTAATATCACATATGGTTGCCCCATTGATGAGACTCTGGTCGAAAAACTCATCGTTAAGGTATTAATTTGACCTAAAAATCAAAATACCGTTATGAAATTATTATAATTATGGGTGATTATTTTATTTTTTATTTTTTGTTTTGTGTGTAGGTTGTTTTGCCTGAAGGGTCGAAAGATATCTCTGTTTCTACTCCGTTTCCCACCAAGCAATCAGAAGAGGTAACGCCAGGTTTTAGGAGTTTTGAATATTTATTAAAGACTGTTTTTTTTATTTTTAGGGTTTGAAAAGTAGGGTTTTGTTTTGTAGGTGAAATATGCACACCTTGACATTGTTGGAAGGCCTGTGGTTGTTCTTGAGAAGGATAATGTCACTCCAGAACATAATCTTTATTTCCAGGTATTTTTATTGAATAAAAAAAATATAATCATTACATCTTTAATGTTATCTGCATCTTATCTTAACAATCAAATATTGAATATTATACTGCTCATAGAGTTGTATATATACAAAACTTCTCTGTATATAACACTTTTATCAGGTATATTGTAACACAAACATGAATATGTACCAAAAAACATAAAGCTGAGAAAGTTATTTAGACTTTTATTTTACTTATTTTTATTTTGTTCTGTTAGGTGAAATATGGGTTTAATAACCTATCGCTTCTAACAGAGCCATTGATGTTAATAGTTGGCTTTTTCCTACTTTTCGCTACGTGCATAGTTTACATGCACACTGACATGGCAATCTCCAAGAGCTCTTCTTCTTATCTCGCCAAACTCCAATGGGATGAGGTCTCATTTTTTTTTAATTTAATTCCAAATTACTTTTCTATATTATCTTAGTATTACTCAAACTTTATTTTTTTAAAGGTTGTTTTTTATGTCACATTCCAATTTCGATTCAGCCAAAAATCAACTCGTTTGAAAATATCAATTGGTAGTTTGGTAAATTTGCTGCTTATTTGCTGGCAAAAAATCTTCAGATCTTTAATTATGTTACGACTTTAGCATGAATAATTCTTTAACGAAGTTTCTAACATAAATATTTTATTATTATAATAATAATAAAAACCAGGTGCACGCGACAGTGCAGAGGGTGGAGAAAATATTCCACCAGTATTTATCAGTGCACGACAGGCTGGCGGCGTCGCTGCGCGAGCTGTCCCGCACAGGAGACGTCCAGCACTGCAAGGCCGCACGCAAGGCGGCCGACGCGCAGTTCAAGGAGCTGGCCAAGGAGCTCAGGCCCTGGCTGACCTTTTTGCAGTCCTGCCCTCAGGCTTCCGCGATATTATCCAAGGTTTGTGATCTTGTGCGGTTTTGGGCCTTGTTTTGTGGTTTGGTTGAATGTGGAATTAATGACCTTTGTTTGAGTATTTTTTTATGGACGGAAATTCTTGTTTTTTTTCGTGGCTTATGTCGTTCATAAAAATATGAAAATAATCTGATTTTTGAGATAAATCAGCGTTATATTGATTATTGTATTGAAGTTTAAAAATTATGAAAAACTATATCTAATGAGGGGTATTTTCGTCTGAATAGAACATTTAACCCATGTTGTTGAAAAGTCAATATAGGAGGATAAATAACAATCTGTATCAGTTCTTTTCGAGTCTAACAATATATGCGTCTTTGCAAAATATTCAGAAAAAATAGGGGCTTTTACGAAAAAATCCCGATTTTTTGTTATTTGGTGCCTAATAATATGAAAATTAAACAGATAGATGAGCTGGTGGTGAAGGAGAAAGAAATGCAAGAGAAGGAAATCGCGAGGCACACAACAGTCACTGACTCTTTCGAGAAGAAACAAAGCGGGAAAGAAATTGAAAATAAAATTGCTCTACAAGAGCAGAAGCTCGCCGCTTTGAGAAAGGAAGTTGAAGCCCTTCTCGAGGTAATTTCAGAATTTTGAAGGGGCCGTTTGGTAATTTTTATGAATAATTTTGAAGGAGGTTTGTTTTGTGGTGCCGAATTTTTTTGTGGTGTTTGTTAGATTAATGAACTGAATAGCACTTTTTGGTAGCTTTTGTTTGTATCGGAAGATTTTGATGCGTTGGTAGGTTTGAGCATGTGCTCTTATTTGATGAGTCAATTTAAAGTGGATTAGATAATATTTAGATATTATTTACTTTATTTGAATTGGCATATTTGTTTTCCCTTTCTTGTTATCTTGATTGAAAGTGGAGAAGAAGAGACACCCCTTTTTGTTTTCCTTTATGGTGCTAAAAAAATGTACGGATATTGTGAGAGAGTTTAGTGGTATACTATGACTAAGTCATAATGAGGTGAACATTCGAGCAAATTGGGTGAAACGAAATATCCAAATGGTCAGCTATTTTGTTAAATTGACTAAAGAGAAATAAGGTTCGTTGCATCAGTAGCTTTCATCTTTCATTTAGATTGCATTTCTATGATTTTCTTTTCATTAAGATTGCATTTCTATGGGTTGTCATTTTATCGTGTGATGAGTGCCTTTTTTGAAGGATCTTATATATGTATTATATGCCCGCTCATGATTCTTGGGCCCCTGATGGATGAAGATAATGTCTTGCAGGCTCTAAAAGTGCAAATTTATTATTTCGTGTGATTCTAACTAAAGCATTTGGGATAAGCCACTGATTTGATATTTGTTTTTTGTTTTTTCACAATTTTGTCTCCTATCTTACTAAGACACAAAGTACAAGCTTTATATTTGTATAACAAACAAGACGTGTTATAAACTTATAAAAATGATAGAGATGCTATTTTATTCATCTAAAAAAACTATAGAGGCGCTTCCACGAGTATTTGCCCTGGAAATATGAAGTATCTTTTTTTGGCAAACTTTTATTGTGTTAGGTTTGGAACTTTCTGGTTGGTGTTTGGCAAGATGAAAAATCTTTTATCCCTGAAGTGAAACATCCTTCGTTTTCAAATATTAAAGGTTGCAACTTTTAGAATACCTAATATATCTGTTGTAAAGCCAAAAATATCTTTAGGCAACTTGTTTTGTACGGTTTCCTATTGTTTAAGGCATGTATAAACTTAATATATGGTAAAAAGAAATAAAATAAAATAAAACAGATGAAATATTTCTCGCCACTAATATAGCGTATATTATTAGGCCAAAAAGTTGGAAACAAACAGATTTTACCAAAAAAGACTTAATTTTTTCTCGAAAAGAGAAAGGCAGTGATTGTAGCACTAAAAAAATAATCGGAGGTTTTGGATTCGATTCCCGCAAGGATGAATCGGAATGTTTTAGAACAATTTGATGTGGGCGTGAATGTGTAAACCTACGAGTTATTTCGAAAAAAAATTTAGGCCCTAATTTACTACGTTAAATTTGGCCCAAAACCAAAATAACGAATATATCCAAAAATAATATATAAAAGGAAAAAAAAAATAAAAATAATTATATAGGATGCGGTGGTGTTAAAGGCAACCAATTGGCCGGGCATGACTCGCCTGAGACCCCGTCTAGTCCGTCTCTTGTCGTTTACTGAACACTTTTATAAAAAGGAAAAAATAGAAAATAAAGATCGAGGTTACGCTAGCACTATAGAACAAATAGGTCGTCGCCCCTCCTAGTCCCTTGTATGTCGCGTAATAGATGGTTTTATAAAAGGGAAAAATGGAAAATAAATATAGAGGTTGCGGTGGCACTACATCACAACAGGTCTCTGCACCGCCCAATCCCTTTTATGTCGCATACTGGATGCTTTTATAAAAGGAAAAATAAATATAGATGTTGCGTTGGCGCTACAAACACGGTCGGCTTTTGCACTCTGCATGACCCGTCCAGTCCCTCTTTTGTCTTGTCCCGCACTGGACGCCCCCATCCTTCTTAGGAAGTTTCGCACGGAACATACAATTTTAAAACCGTCCTAATAAAAAACGTCATTTATTATGAAATCATTATAACAAATAAATTAATAAATAGATTTATAATTTATCTTTTGAAATTATTATGGCAAAGTATTGATAATGGATTTTTATATGAAATTATTATAGAAAAAAATTATACATAAACAAATAAATAATAATATTATTTATTTTCCATAATGATTTTATTATTTTAACCTCATAAAAATACATCATATATAATAAGACTTCCTTTTTATCAGATAATATAAAATAATTTAAAATTTTAAAAAGATATCCCAAACACCAATATATAAATTTAAGCCGAACATAACCCCAATCTCTCATCTGCCTCTTCTCTCCCTCTCTCTCACACACAACCATGGCTCCAGTCTCAAGGTTCCTCCAATCTTACTCACCTCCACTCCCTCTCCCTACCTCTTCCTCCACGGCAGCTCCGCCGCAGCCGCCGGTCGCCGTGGACTCCGACGTGGTCGTCATCCTCGCCGCTCTACTCTGCGCGCTGATCTGCGTCGTGGGCTTGGCCGCCGTCGCCCGTTGCGCCTGGACCCGCCGCTCCAACCCTTCTGCTCCTCCCAACAAGGGCCTCAAGAAGAAAGCGTTAGAATCCCTCCCCAAATTCCAGTACCAATCCACCGACAAGCTGTCGAAGCTGGCCGAATGCGCGATTTGCCTCGAGAGGTTCGTGGAGGGAGATGAGGTGCGAGTGCTCCCTCAGTGCGGGCACGGCTTCCATGCTGCGTGCGTCGACACCTGGCTCGGATCCCACTCTTCGTGTCCGTCTTGTAGGAGGATACTGGTGGTGCCGCCGGCGCTGCCGCCTGCTCCGGCGAACGGGCGGTGCAGGATGTGCGGCGGGTCGAGGGAGGCGGACGTAGAGATTGCCGTGAAGGCCAGGGAGGATGGCCAAAGTAGTACTAGCTTTCTTCCCTAGTGGATAAAGTATAAACTTAGCTTGAGTTTTACTCTCTTTTTTTCTTTTTCTTTTTTACTTTTTTGGTTTTTTTGTTTTTTTTTTTTGGTTTCATGTAGTGAAAAAAAAAAGTTGTTACTTAATTTAAAAGTATTTGTATATATTTAAAAATTAGGGGTCAAGTCGTAAAGTAATGATGGTATTGCCGTAGTGTTAAAAGTAGTTCATATTAGTTTCTCACTTTCTTGTTTGATATTGCTGTAATGCTAAAGTTGTTCAGATTAATTTCTTTTTTGGGCTTTTTCTGTGTTTTTTCTTTTGTTTTTTTATTTTAATCTTTTGGGTTAATAAATCATTGGAAATTTTGTGTAAGGCCCCTCTCAAAAATGGAAATTGGAATGTGATCCTTGGGTGTTAAAAAGGGAAGGAGAGCTTGTTCGTGTCTGTCTGTTGTGTTAGAGGATGCTGCTTCTAGCGAAGCAAGAAGATGGCTGTTTTGCTAGTGTGAGCCGTTGGATCCATAGGTTGTGATATACCCCAAATATGTGAATTACCTGGAAGTTTAACCCTGTTAAGGCTTATTTTGGAAGTTAATTAAATCTTCGTATTCTTTCTTATTTTGAAAAATTCTTTCATATCTTTATTATTTTGTACTAACAATATTAGTTGGATTATTTATCCTTACCAAGAAAGTAATAATTATCACACTTTTTTTTTCAAATTTACTTGTGATAATTTAAGAAAATAATGAAGATTATCATAATTTTTGTTTCAAATTTACTTTTGATGTCTTAGAGAATAATGAAGATTATCTTGGTCTTCCTATGTATGAAAACAAACAAATTATATTGGATATTAAATATTATTCTAAAAGTAAAACTGAGATAATTAATATTTTTTTCACTTGTGTTACAAAACTTATTAAATAAATAATATAAAATAATTACCTAAATATATGACATAATTTCAATTTTGTAAGACATACAAATAGTATAACATTTTATATTGCTTATTTGATTTCATATAATTATGTAGCTAACATAAAATTTCATAAAATAACAAAATTATTATATTAATAAAAGCAATTATAAGACGATAAATGAGAGTATACTAAGCTTCCAAAACAAGCATTAACGGAGTCAACTCCAACAAAAAATCAATTAATTCATACTTTTTGGGCAATATCACAATCCATGCATCAAACGGTTCAAACTATCAAAGCAGCCACCACCCTGGTTCGCTAGAAGCAGCATCCTCTCACCCCTGTCTGTTTGCGAAGGTACAAAGAAGATAAGAACGAGAGAGAGTCTGAGTGGCAATATCTGTAATAAATGGGAAAACGATGGGCGAGAATGTTTGGTTGGTTGGGGGAATGGTAGGACGGACTCCACATGATCAACACATGTGATCACATCTTATTTTCTGTGTAGTGCATAAAACAGGAGTCCTCCATTGCTTTTTTTTCTTTTTTTTCTGCATAAGTACTATTTAAGAATAAATAAATATACGCCCAAACTCATCTGTTAACTCTTTGATGATATTTGGGCCCATGGTTTATGAATAGGACGCAATTATTAGTGGGAGTTTACAACCAAACTCCTGTTAAGGGCATGTTTGATTTGGTGTATTTTCGGGAATTGTAAAGTAAAATAAAGTATTTAAGATAAAAAAAATTATTTGATTTGTATCAAATGCTATATTTTGAGATATCTTTGATGTATTTTGTAATATTTCTCAAAATTAAATTTAATTATTTTTAAGTATCAATTATTAAATAAATTAATAAAAAATATTAAACTAAAAAATATTAAATAAATTAGATTAAATTATAATAAATAAATTAATAAAAAATATTAAATAAATTAAATGAAAATAAATATTAAATATATTAAATTAAATATATTAGATCAAATTAAAATAAATAAGAATAAAATAATATTAATTAAAATTAAATTAAATTAAAAAATTATATATAGTATTAATTAAATTAATATTAAATAATTTAAAATAAAATATTAAATTAAAATAAGATAAATTATATAAAATAAATATTACATTAGAATAAAAAATATTTAACTAAAATAAATTACATAAAATAAAATATTTCTCTTCTTTTTATGTTTAAATTCCTTGTATTTAATTTTTATTTTTGTTTAATTAATCCTTTATATGAACTAATGGTACTTATTTGTTTTGTCTTAATAATTATATGTGTAATGTGTGAGATTTATAAATTATAAAATAAATTTAACTGCACAAAATAATTTTGAAAAATCGATACATAATTTTATGTAGATACTCTACGATCATCAAACAATTAACTTGAATCAAAATTAAAATCCCGGATTTACATCAAAAATTAAACAATAGATTCTTTTTACAATGATTTAAAATACACCAAATCAAACAATTAATGTGTATTTTTAAAATTATGTATAATCATGATGATATATTTGAGATATACATCAAACTGGAATATCTCAAATCAAACATGCCCTAACACTTCAACTGACATTTGGGACCATGATTTACGTGTTGGACCCAATTATTTATTAGTGAGAGTGTTGGTATGGGAGTTTTTGAATGATTGAGTGACTGTATCCCCCACTCATTTATTATTACGGTGACTTAATAGGTTATTCTTGTTTAAATCAGTTTATGTTAGTCTTACATACCAATCAGATTTCAGATCAATGAGATATGGATTATCGGAAGTAAAATTAAACAAAGCAAGAAAATTACACAATTTATTTCGTCTGTTCTGTTTACTCGATCGGTTTAGTCTATGTGCTCTGAAACGAATCCAAAGCCGAATTTTTCAATCAAACCGAGTTGGATATACTGGAACTGAATAAATTGTTAAAATTAGCAGTCGCCCAATCCAAAATAAATAAATAAATTCTAGAGCCATGTTTTTTTAAATAGTTTGTTTCTAGATTTTTCTATGAAGATATCTAGGTTAAAGAATATGCTTGAAAAATTTTATTTCTAAAATAATCTATAGAAATATCTTATCTCTAGAATAGTCTATTCCTTAGTATAAATAGGCGGTCTTGACCCTCGTTTTGCATCAAGCCACAAATAAAAAATTTTAAGCATGTAACTATAGTTGTAGTTGTCTAGTTGGAAGTTTGATAAAACTATTGTAAGATTATTGAGTGATCAATAAAAAAAGTTAATTTGTCATTCCGCACCACACGTGAAATATATGTATATTCTGATTTTTTTAAAAAGATTACAATAATTTGTCGATTCAAGCCAAAGCTTACTACCTCAAGCAGTTATGCATCCAATTAACTAGGAGAGATTCAAGTTCGAGTAGGAAGAACACATTTAGCTCAATATTTAGCAAGTCTAACAACCATAAAGTTGTATAAAAAAATTGTCGATTCAATGGTAATTGATATTATTTTATAGAATTTGGAGTGCAATAATTCATTGTGTAAAATAAATTAAATTTTGTTTGTATGAGTTTTTTATTATCTGAAATAAATATTGAATTTGGACCTGATATGTTACGACGCACTGTAGCATGCCGAAATCACGACGACAATATATATAGTTAATATACAATGTATAAAATTGAAAAATAGTATATATATAAGTCATATTTTGTAACAGTATATACGTAAACAGTGAAAATAATACATAAAAAATAAAATAGTACATTAAAACAGTATATATAAATTCCAAAAGTAAATAATGCATAAAAAATTAAAATATATCTAAAATAGCAAAAACAATATATAGAAGAAAAAAATGAAAAAGTGGAAAAACAGTATATATACAGTTTGTCGTGATTTAGGTGTGTTATAGTGTATCGTGATATCAAAAATCATAAATATTTGTCCGTTTCTTTTATACTTAAATTATCATTAAAATGTATTTTCAAAAAAGCATTTTTTATAAATGAAAAAAAAATAAACAATATAAAAAATGAATTACTTCTGTCAAGGCCATATTATGCTTGATGAGCATTAACTTCAAGATTCGTGTCCCTCGTGTGTAGCAGAAATCTTAAAATATATTTATAGATAAAAAAAAAGGGGGAAATGTATAAACACGACGGCATTGTAGCACGACGCACAATATACTGTTTTGTTTCATTTTATATATTGTTTTCTCATTTTATATACTGTTTTGCCATTTAATATGTTGTTATTCATTCTTTGTGTTTCTTTTTTTTTTTTTACTTTTATATACTGTTTTCCCATTTTATATACTGTTTTCCCATTTTTATATACTATTTTCTCTTTTTATATATATACTGTTATTAGAAAGTAAATTATATATATTGTTATGTATATATTGTTATTAGAAAATAAATTATATATATTGTTATTGGATCCC
The DNA here is from genome assembly GCA_027726005.1 of Juncus effusus. Lineage (NCBI taxonomy): Eukaryota > Viridiplantae > Streptophyta > Magnoliopsida > Poales > Juncaceae > Juncus > Juncus effusus. Next base: position 7,957,574 of record CM050895.1, read on the forward strand.
GTCGTGAACAGTCGTGCTACAGTGCGTCGTGCTGTAGCAAATCCCAAAAGAAAGTGTTGAGATCATGAGCTAAATACTTTAATTAAATATTTAAAGATAAAAAGTATTGAGATCATGAACTAAATACTTGATTATTATTGAATTCCATATTAATTTAATTTTAGCATCATGAACTGTATGAATACTATTGGTTAAATGGACAGCTGAACTTACATTAGTAAACTAATCTCTCAAGCCACACACGTGTATGTGCGTGTGTATAAATGGTGTCTCATAATAATAAATAAGATATTCTTTTGATTAATTAATTAATTGCCGTTTTACCAACCATTCATTTTTAATTGTCTATATAACCGGGATATTTTTTTTATTTTAAGATATTGGTCGCTGTTTGCATAGGTAAAGAATGGATTGATTGCTTCAGCCTTGTAACATGTGATATATACAAATAAATATTACTATTGCATATACTATTTTGAAGAATATCATATCACTTTCAATTTGTGTAATGTATAATGTCAAACTATATGGTAAATTGTAACGTACTTGTCTCACTGAGTGACTTTTTACATGCAGGTACCAGATCTTAATACAGACTGCATAGTAATATATAATTAGTGATTTAGTGTCTTATGTTATTGAATCCTCAATCTCTAAAAAAAATAAGTTAAAATGTCTATAGTATATCATAGATCTGTATTATGGTCCCTGTCCTCCAAACAGATTTAGTTAAACCAGTTAGTTGTCTACCTGTGTTTGATAGTGCTAATTATGATAAGGGTATATTCGATATTTTGAATTTTTTTATTTTTGAGGGTACACAAGAAATTCGTCTCCTTTTTTATTGTGGTATGCTTTTATGCTTAAAAGTGGACGCTACTTTTTGAATCCGCACTGACCACTTCGACGTTCGACCAAATAAAATCTTCTTCCCACATATGAGGATCATCCTTTCTTCACCTTTTTCAGATCCAACTGAAACTTGATAAAAATGGAATCTTAATGGTGCTCAGGCATGTCAAAGAAGTACATAGTACATATAAAGTGGGACTAGTGCGAATCCTAAAGGGATTGTGAGCTTTTGAATGAGTATTCGAGAACAACAAGCATGAGGAAACTTAATAACAATGGTATTGTAATTGGAATCTTAATGGTATTGTAACAAGAAGCATGAACAAGAAATGTGCAACTAAAATTGTAACAATGGTGTTGTAATTAATAAATTAACGTATTATATTAATTATATAATGTAATCTGAAATCCTAGAAAACAAATAAAAATTTGAATTCAACCAACCATCACAAAGAAACCATGCTTCCAAATCAGGCTCATCAAATTCTGAATTTCAAAAACCTAGAACACAATCCAAACTGGTATTCAATCAAATACCGCACCACACATATACACCAACCAACCATGCTCCCAAATGTATCGCATAACACCCACAAATACAACAACAATATCAGTCATTCGTAATTATTAAACAAAAATCACAACAAGAATTTTAAAAAATAACACCAAATAAACAACCCAAAAAAAAAATACCATAAACATTCTAAAAAACCCTAAATTCCACAATCTCTCTCGTCAAACCCCCTCCCTCCCCTTTCCCTCTTTATCAAAACCCTAAAATCATCCCTCCAAGAAACCAATTCCCACATCCGAAATCCAAGAACCCAACTCCCACTCTTTAACTCTGCTTTGCCCCCACCGCGAAAAACTCCGTTATAACCTCAAGCGGCATGCCTTTCGTCTCCGGTACCCTCAAAAACACAAACACAAACGCCAGCACACAAACCACCGCGTAGATCCCGAACACCCCCGCAAGCCCAATCGAGTTAAGCATCGTCGGCAAAGTATAGGTAACGACAATGTCGCCAAACCAGAAGGTGAGGGCGCAGACGGCGATGCAGAGCCCGCGGACGCGCGTGGGGAAGATCTCCGCGCAGAGGATGTTGGGCACGGGACCGAAGCCCATCACGAAGACGCAGAAGTAGATCACGACTGAGATGGTCGAGAAGGCCGCGTGGAGGATTGTTGGGAGGGTGATGAGGTTGACCAGGACAAGGATGATTAGGGCGAGGATTAGGATCGGGATTGTCGCCAAAAGGAGGAATCTGTGGTGAGGGAAAAGAAAGTGTTGAAATGTTGTAGGAATTAGGCGAGTTTTGATTGATATCTAATCTAATCTAACCCAAGTGATTTTATGAATCCCAAAATAATTTGATTTTAAAATTATTTTTCTCAGTAACCCAGTCTGGAGTTCAAAAGCCTAAAAAATTTCAAACGCTCCTTCATGGCGGGTTAACATGATAAATGAGACGGAATTTGAAATCACGTTTTTTGTCATTTAAGGCGGGATTTGGAACCCCACACCGAGTTAGTTCGAGAAATCAGTTGAAAATCAAGTAGTTTTAGGGATTTAGAAAATCACGGGGGTTAGATTTCAAAAATACTACACAACATGACAATAGAGCATGATGGCAGCAATAAGAGTCTATAGTGCAAATATTACAAATAAATTAATATTTGTAGTTTGCACTATAGACACCTGTCATTATGCTGTCATCATGCTTTATTATCATGCCATGTAGCATTTTCTGTTAGATATAGAAACTTAAAGTAAATGAAGTACTAAGTAAAACAGGATAATCAATTAATACCTCCTTCCAGAATAGTCCATGAGTCGCATGGCAACACCGATGGACGGAAGCATGAGAAGGGTCGTGAGAGCGCTTATGAGAATTGAAGCCGAATCAGAACCAATTCCAATGTTTGAGAGAAGAACTCCGACTCCAGCCTGCTCTAGGATCTGAGGCGTGTAGTACAAAACTCCGTTGATTCCAGCAAACTGCACAAAAAAGAGAAACATAAGAAATTGTGTTTCGTTTTTTAATTGCACAATTGATGTAATTTGAGGCTATATTGGGTTATTAAACTGAGACATAACTAATTTAGGCATAATTGAAACTTGAAACTTTATGGTCAACCTAGACAAAATAGGATTTAACAGCTTAATTTCAAAATGGACATAATTAATTTGAGGCATAATTACAAAAAACAAGCCTTTAGAGGCTTAATTACTTTCGCTTAATTCCACTATAATCGCAAAAAATGAGTTCAAAACTACCTCACTGACCACAACATCCTAGTTAAACTCCATCTCACAACCCAAAACTAAAACTCAGCTTTCTCGTCTAATCACTCGAAAATAAAAACTCCAAAAAAGAACACACACCGAGATAACTCAGTTAGCGGTTCTGCGGTTCGAACTCGCAACTCAACAAAAATAACTCGAGAATCAAAACCCATGATATATATTACAAAGCACCATTCCCCTCACCTGTTGAAGAAGCTGGAGACCAACCCCGACAATCAACGCCCTGACCACCCCGGGCTCCAGCATCTCCCTCCACACGCTCCCCTTCTTCACCTCGCTGGGATGCACCATCGCCGGCCCCACGGGCTCCATCCCCATCAGACTCTTGTTATACAGCGCCGGCTGGCTCACCAGCGCCGCCGCCTGCACGTACCCGCCGCCGAAAGTCTCCTCCGCCAGATCGACGCCCGGGACAGAGACGATCGAGCCCTTCACGGACCCCGTGGCGGTGGTGGGCCCGCCTTCTTGGTGGAGGTAGATGCGTTTGAACCCCCCGGTTTTGGACCCGTCGAGGGTTTCTTTCTCCTCCCACTTCCAGGCCAGCTGCCAGCCCCCGCCGATTCCCATGCTGCTCACAGCCTCCCCGTTCGGCCCCACCTGTCATAATAATATAATTAATTGAAGGGAAATTTTAAAAAAAATGACTTTTCTGAATATTATAAAAAATAACCTGAGTTTTAATAATTTTAACAAAGTTTTGGATGGAAATGTAGCTGGAGGGTTTTTTTCCTTTAAAAATGAAATGCTTATCATAGGGGTTTTTTTTTAATTTGAAAACTCAGGTTTTTTTTTTTTGTAATATTCAAAAAAGTTTTTTTATTTTATTTTAAATTTGCCTTAATTGAAATATACAATTTGCTTCAAATATACATTTATTTTCCTGATGAACAGGCCGTTTGAAGTAAATGGATGGATGGATTAATGTTTTGAAATGGTTCAATGGAAATAAGGAAGCGAAAAGAAGCATAATGAAAACAAAAATGCTACACAATATGACCGAAAAGCACGATCCCAGCCCGACAGGGTCTGTAGTGCAAATATTATTCATTTAATTAGCTACACTTAGTTGTAATATTTGCACTATAGACCCTGTCGGGCCGCAATCATGCTTTTTGGTCATGTTGTGACGCATTTTTGTAATGCGAAATAATTTGTTTTAAATAAACGGATGAATCTATATATTTTTGACAAGTGATGAGTTAAGGACCTGGAACATGCTGTTGCCTTGGGCGAGCGAGATATCTTTGCCTTCCATGCTTGTGGCTTGGCGGGACAAAAGAGGGCTTTCTAAATTATTATCGTCGGACTCGCCTCTGACGTCGTCAGACCCGTATCCTTCGCCTTCTCCTTCAAATATAAATAAATATTAGATAATTAATCGATTTACATTATATCATGGAGCCATGTAGCTCAAAAAAAGTCATTAAATCCTCACGAATCATGTATCTCAAAAAAAAACCATTATATAATGTATTTATCAAACATACTAATAATAGAGAAATAATAATGAAACACCTTAATTTATTTCAAAATAAACGCTAAATATTTTCAAAAATATGCCTGCATATTATTTAAACATTACTTAGTTGTTTTTTTTTAGAAAATAAAAGGTAAAAGTGAAGAAATTTTTTTAGAACTTTAAAAGCTAAGGGATTTTTGAAAACAAAAACTCGCTCAAAACTATTTTCTTAATAATCCAAAAGCTAGGGATTCTTTTACAAATTTAACAATACACACGGCCCTTTTTCAAAATCCCCTTTTTTAATCCCTCACCTTCCCCTTGGCTCTCTTCATCCCAATTATGATCCACCCTCGGGTGCTGCGGACACACTAAACATACTCCCGAAATTCGGAAACAAAGCGCTCCTCATTTGAACATTACTTAGCTTTTTTATCGAAAATAAGCTTAAATTAAGGATTCTTTTAAAACCTTCAAAGTCAATTGATCTTGAAAAACAAAAACTCAAAACTCAAAAACAGTTTTTTCTAATACTCCAAAAATCTAGTTCTGTTTCATAAATTAACAAAACCTAAGGTCTTTTCTGCAAATTTCCCTTCATATTACCTTCTCTCTGGCTCTCCTCGTCCCAATTCTGATCCGGTCTGTGCTGCTCCGCAACGCTAAACATGCTTCCGAAATTCGGGAACAGCGCGCTCCGCATGCTGCCCATCATCTCCGGCGCCTTCTCATGCACACTTCCGAACATCGTCACCAGCGGGTCCATCAACGGGACAGTGCCCTGTCTGGAAACTAAGGACAGGGCGCTGCCCAAATTGCTCTGGCCCTTGACGGGCACGGGTCGGGCCACCCAGGACATGCCCGCGTCGGACCCGTAGAGCTTGATGGAGGCGGGGTCGGCCTGGTCGGCTGTGTCGTCCTCTGCCGGGCCGATGATGTACTCTTCGATGGAGGTGTCGGTGCCGACACCCAGGCCTTCGACTAGAAGGGCCATTTCTCCTGTGTTTAGGAAAAGAAATGGGAACTGGTGAATTAGTTGTGGTTTTATAAGTTTTTTTTTTGGAGTGCTAGGTTTAGTGACCAACATTTTTATCATGGCAATGTATCCAATATTGGTTATATTTTAAAAATCGGAAGTGTTAAATTAATTTACAACCGTATCGACAAAAAATATATCATTTTAGTATATTCTAGATTAAATTTTATTATTTTTCGAATTTATATCTTTACAGTCTTATGACGAACTTTTCAGCCGTTAGTTTTTTGTTCATACATTAATTATGCTAAATATATATAATTTCGAAAATAATAAAATTTAATTTGACATAATAAAATTGTATATTTTTCATCTATACAGTCAACAACTAATTCAGCACTTCTGATAACCAATATTGAATATCTCGGCACGAAAAATTTATATACACGAAAATTAATTCACACCTTTTATATATTATTTTATTATAAACATTAGAAATACCTGACACATCTTCTCTTCCGCGTAAGCCTTGCAAAACCCGTTTTGCCTCGGCCATCTTCCCTTTACTCACGAGCCACCTTGGCGATTCCGGCAAGTAAAATATCGTCAGAGCAAAAAACAACAACGACGGTATACTCAAAATCCCAAGCATAATTCTCCACTCGGGCCGAGGCGTGAGAGACATACCAAACACCATGCAATACGACAAAAACATCCCTATAGATCCCGTAAATTGCGGGAGAGTATTGAGCAGCCCTCTTATATCAGCAGGGGCAGTTTCGGAAATGTAAACCGGGACCAGAGTGACGGCCAAGCCGATACCAAATCCGTCGATTAGGCGGGCTAAGAGCAGAATGTAAACGTTTGGGGCCCAAAGCATGATTAGGCCGCTAGCAAAGTAGAGTACCGAGGAGGCGATTAGCATCGGCCGACGGCCGATCGAGTCGGAAACGGCGCCGGAAAAGGTGGTGATTATCGTCGCGCCAATTAGAGACATTGCCACGATTAGTCCCTCGATTGTTGGATCGCTTTCTAGGTTGAATTCCCTTTTTATGTATAGTACCGCACCTGAATTGAATCAAATCAATCAAATAAAATGGTGGTTATTTTTGAATATTTACTATTTAGATAGATTTGATTGAATCAAATAAAATGGTCGTTTTTCAGTGGAGTGATGGGAGTGAAGAAGAAAAAGTTGTGAAATTCAACGGAAAGAGAAAAGGAAATTTCACGAGTGAAGATCAAGCGATAGATAGAAATTCAAAGGGGAATAATTCAGATCGGTACATGGAAAAAATTCAGATCAGTAATTAAGTAAAAACAAAAATCAGCTAAAAAATTCGAAATTACCAGCAATTGTAGCGTTGTCCCATCCCTGTAATAGATTTCCAATTGCGGCTGCAATCGCAACCAGCACAGATCCCGCCATCTCGAAGAACAAAATCAAAACCAAAACCTCAAATCAAACAAACAGCAACCTGAAATTCAACAACCTCAATCAAATGAAACCCACAACACCAATCACATAAATAACAAACAAAATTATGCAAAGCACAGTACTTTCGATGGGTGGTTTTGGAGTGAGAAATTTTGAGACCACTGAACTGAGCAGAAGATTAGACCCAACTTGAAGAGTGGTTTAGATTCAGAAGGAAGGCTCTCCTCTATAATATCCCAACCTTTCTCTTTCTATTGTAATGCAAGCTGGTCTTTTTTGTTGCCCCACAATAATAGTAGAAAACAAAAACAATGAAAATTGAAGTTCCCCGCTCACTATAGGACAGCGCACTGTTTTATTGCTAGCAAGCCCTTGAATATTCGATGATTTCTCAAGTCGTCTGGAAAAATATCTAGATCCGGCGTAGACATAGTAAAATAGTATTTAGGGGAAAATGTGTTAGTAAAATAATCTCAAGAAAATTAATATTTCTGAAATGCCAAGATTTAAAAATTAGAAAAATTTTGGTCGGCCCAGAATAATTTTTTTTATTGGTGAAAATTATAGTCTGCTTTCTGGTAATATATTGCATATATTTATTTGTACTTGATTATTTTTGTGTTTTGCTCCATTTGACTTCTTAGGTTCTAAATAGCCATATCATTAATATAGTTTTCTTCAAACTCATTTATTTATGGGAGCTGATACTGTATGACGTTACTGTAACGGTCATATAGCGACAATATATAAAAATTGAAAACAGTATATACAAACATATGAACTGAAAACAAACGGTCTATAAAAATTCATTCTATAAAACAGTATATTTTAAAAAAAAAATGAAAACAGTATATACAAACATATAAACTAAAAACATACAGTATATAAAAATTCATTCGGTAAACAGTATATATTTAAAAAAATAAAAACGATATATAGCGTATATAGGAACGTGAGAAAACAATATATAATTTTAATGCGTCGCTACAGAGTCGCTACAGTACCCCAACGTGATTTCCAATTTCCCTTTATTTATTACACCAAATCTTCTAAATAGCCATCTCACCATTAAAGCTTCCTTCAGCCTCATTTATACCAAAATCTTCTAAATAGCCATCTAATCATACCAGGAATAATTATGCCTTCTTTAATGTAAGCAAAATTTGATAGAAAACCTTGCAGTATTCCTGGATTTTACAAGAGTTCCACATTTAAGTAAAATGCAAAACAAACCCTGTGTTATTAAAGAATCATAAAGGTAGTCCTCGCCTTCAATTTCCTATTATTTATTAGAACTATGATTGTGCATGACATCACATGGTAGGTGACATGCCATGACAAAATTTTGGGATCTGTTAAATGTTCCATTCCATATGTGCACGCAAATATTTATTCATGTATATTTCTTAAATAAGATTATATTTTTTCAATTTTCAATTTTATTTTTATTTTTATTTATGTATACTCTTTTTTACGTTCTCCTAAAATTTTCCATTTTTCATTATACCATTTTTTCTCCATATTCCATCCTATATTCTTCTTCATAATATTTTATTGAAACTTATACAATATTTTTATTTTGACATTGGCTCCTGCTCCGACTTATAATAGATCGAGATCGGGAGTTCCAATGCTCAATTTTTTTAAGTTCAATCTATTATTGAGAAATTTTGCTAAATATATATTATATTATCTTTTTTGAGAATTGAATTCATGATTTCTTATTATAAATGAGTTCCAATGCTCATAGTATGTCAATGTACTTACTCAAAGCTCTCGTTCTTATTTTTGTGCGGTCGCCAAATATTTGATTCTTACTCTTTTACTTGTAGGGCTGACTGTAATTTTGAGAGTTCTTGGCGACGACAAGAACAAGCACAAAATATTTTAGTTACAATATACATCTCAACACATTATGAGCATTGAAATTTCAAACCTCTTATGAGAGTTAAATTTTAAGTAAATACATTATGAGCATAATGTCATTCAACTGCAATTCGATGAAAAAGGCATTTATTCGTGATCATATAACAATGTTTTAGAAAATAAAACGGTAATGAAAACATAAGAAGACAATAACCAAACAAATAAAAACACTTGTGGTATTAATAAAAGAGGTGTCTTTAAGACTTATTTATTTTTTATGAGCTGATACTACGCGATGGGTACTGTAATGACCCTGAAGCGACGGTATACAAAAACTGAAAAAAATATAAACTGAAAACAAACAGTATATAAAAAATTCATTCGGTAAAACAGTATATATTTTAAAAAATGAAAACAGGATATAAAAACTGAAAAAAAAATATAAACTGAAAACAAACAGTATATAAAAAATTCATTCGGTAAAATAGTATATATTTAAAAAAATAAAAACAGTATATTAAAACATATAAACTAATTACAAACAGTATATAAAAATTAATTCGGTAAACAATATATATTTTAAAAAATGAAAACAGTATATAGTGTATATAGAAAAGTGAGAAAACAGTATATAATTTCAATCTGTCGCTACATGATTGCTACAGTATCCCGCCGGGATTTCTCGTTTCTTTTTTTTTATTATTATTGTGGGCTCTTTACACAAATTTTAGATTTTAGCCCCTAAATTTTTTGAGACCTGAACGGTCATTGTCTCCCACTCTCATTCATATGCGGAAGCCTCAACTCTCTTCCACATGTAAAATAAAACATCTCCATCTCCCTCGCCCTTGATTTGTAGAATCTCCCATGAATTGGCAATCCTAATGTTGTGATCTCCTTTTACTCTGTGCCTCAAATGATAAAATATCTATAGATGATCAATGATGAAAAGTTACTAGATTTGGGGGTTACAATCTCTCAAAATCCATCAAATCAAGTCAGATATTTTGACTAGGCCATCCGATTTCCAAATTAGCTACTCATATCAACAAGTTCTGTAAGAATAGATGTGCCCCTTTGTATTTTTTTGATAATAGAGGTGCTCTTTACAAGGTTGTCGTAGTCAAGAGATTTTTGCATGATTGTATTAATTTAATTTATTTGGTTTTGACAACACGGCTCGTGCCAATAAAGTTAAAACTCAATTTCTTGCGTCCAAAATAGAACGCGCAGAAAAAAAAATAGAATGCACGACCAATTGTTGAAAGTTAATCTATGCCAAGAATTTGAAACTTCATAATATGATTAATCGTGTCATTGATATGAACTTATATATTTTTTTTTTATATTCAATCCAATGGGGTTGAGAGATTTTACTAAATATGTATTATATAATAGCGTTTGTCGAGACTTAAATATATGAGTTCTTGCTACATATGTAAATGTTTTAACTAACTACGTTATGAGCTATTTTCTACAAAATTAATTTTGAATTATTTATTATCAATTATTTTCGTATTATGTTTGATAAACATTATAGTTAATTGATTGCTTAATCTCAAAAAAAGAAGTTAATTGCTTACTTTTTCACAATCTTATAGTTAATTGCTTACTTATATGATTCACTAATTTTTTCACTGATTCTTTTACTATCATTTGAATCTTATAAATACATAAATCATATAGAGCTAAAATGCTAATAACAAATTTATTGATTTATTAGTGGGTTTGAAATTATTGTCAAGCTGTCAACAGCTTGTTTAGCTCAAGCAGTCCGCACGCCTTGAAGTTTAGGAGAAATATCAAATTCAAGTCACGAGTGAATGAATTGAGCACAATTGATATTTAGCTAGTCAATCAACCTACTGATTGTGAGTTTGAGTTCAAAAGAAAATTATTGTCAAGCAAAATTATTTTTCAAAATACTAGCAAAATCTTGCCATCCTAAGAAACAAATGACAAATTACAAACAAATTACAATCAAAACTGATAATTAAATCTTGTCATCCCGTCCTTTTTTCAGAATTGTTTTCCTAAATGACAATGAAATAAAACAATTTGCAAAACAAACGCATTTATGTTTGAATTTGTACAAAGGGAGTATTTTTATTTATGTTTTTTTCTGTTACAAGCTCGTCAAGTTTGAAATCAGTATTTCATGTTAAATCAAGCATATAAATGCCGAAAGTTGACTTTAAAATAAATAATAATGATGTTGAATCATAGAGTTCAAGAACGTCATTTGTTCAAATTCAAACACAAAAATGCTAATTCTGTAAATACTTTTGAAGTACAAAATAATTTCAAAAAACAACTCCTCAAAATTATTTTTTCCAATAATTTTGGAAAGAAAAAATTTCAGAAATAATCAACACAAAAATTATAAGAAGTTTTTTTTTTTAATTAGTCATAATAAGAAAAAACTATCTTAATTCCTTATTTTCAATTTTATCTTTTTATTTTTATTTTCAGAATCACAATCGGTCTATCAGTTTCTAGCAAAAAAAAAATTGTGCAGGTTGTGAAATACAAGCATCACAATAATTTGATTTGACTGCAATGTACGTATTAGCTCCAACGATGTAGAATTAATTGAGTTAAAATAACTCAATTTGTCGCATTGAAGTATTCTATTCAGCCTGAAGACAGAGACATTTGATTAAGAACTCCACTAACTTACTTCAAAAAAATAAATAAATAAATAACTCCACTAACTCTCATTATAATGTTCTGTCCATTTATTAATCAAGTGGGCTCCCTAAAGCTCTCATTTAAAGCCAGATCAATTTTATCATCACATTAAATTATGTCAGAGTATATAAATGCCAGATATTCGACAGACACCAATACATTTTCATAACAAAAAAAATTGTATGATCATTTCAATTGTATGCGTAAACAATTGAATTTATGGTCCTACAAAACAAGGACAAAAGCGACATTTAATATTAAAACTTCATATCTTTGTTAAAATATACCTCGAAATTAAAAAAAAGAGTAATATACCTCTTTTTGATATTGATATGAGAAAACGTTCGATAAACTAAATAGTGAAATAGGAAAGAAATATAAATTACTGATTAGAAGAAATATAAATTAATTAAATTAAATTGTTAGAGTAATATATTACATTATTACTAATGTAATTTGCCTTAATATTGTTGGCTAGTTATTAGAATTTAATATATTGAACTAGTAATGAGATCTGTGACGCACATCTGGCTGTTTTTATAATTTTCAGAGTTCGTACTGTATTATTTTGGTTCTTTTCACATTGATCAAACCATGTCACAATCTGAAACTTCTTGTATAATATATATTCTAATGTATTATTTTGATAGAATGACACATGGATTCACTTTATTTTTCTTTTTCAAAGGACACTTAAAAATATATAGACCATGGATACGCCACATCATATAAATTGAAAACATGAAAATCACAATCTATATAATTATTAAACTAGTAATTTGACCCAATCAACTACAACCAAAATTATGTTAGATCACAAGATCCCTGTTATTTAAATCAACATATATTATAATAATAGACACCTAAAAAGTATAATAAAAGCAGTTGAAATTCGTCAATAGCCATGCTGAATCATAAAAAAAAATTGAAAACAGAAATCTCTCAGCCGATGAAAACAAGCCATTTTTTTTTCATTTTTTGCCTTTTAACCCGTAACCATATATTAATTTGAAAATTGGATAAAAAAATTCACAATTTCACGAATGATGCATTCTGTGCTTCACCCTTTCAATAGTTTCTTTTTTTAACCTTCCATTTCAATAGAATTTTGGCTCTCAATTCATCCTTCGTTCAAATTATTTTTTAACACAACTTTGTACTCAAATTTAAACCCTGCGATTTATATAAACTACAAAACATCATCTTCTTTCAAAATTAGGAATTCACACCAACCATTTTTCAACAAAACAACAATATACATGAAACCATCATCATATTCAAACCACCACATCAATCAACCGACCCACAAAATGATAGTACTAAACTCAACAAACAAGACTAACACATAACATTCTTCTTTTTTTTCATGAAAAATTAAAAAGGAGGTTTTCTTCGAGTGGAAGAGGATCTAGGGCTAAAGCTCTGATGATGATGTGGCGCTTTGCGTGATGACTCAACACCTCTGCTTTGTGCCTCTGCTTCTAGAACTTTTGCCTCAGCATTTAAAACGCCCATCTACATTTAATGAGCGAAATTTTTCAAAAAAAAAAACACCTATACTTTTTTGTATTTGTGAAAAAAAAACCTATCTTCTCGAGTATTAAAAAAAACCTACTTCTAACTTTTCATTTTCCAGAAACACGAATCTATTGGATATTCCAAAAGATAGGGTTTTTTTTCAAGAATACCAGAAAATTAGGGTTTCTTGAAAAAAATTCCAGTATAAAGAATATACGTCAGAGGGTGCATTTTTCATAAAATTTATGTAAATTTTAAGTTGGAGACAAATTTACCCGAATTTCATTTTGCTTGAGTCGGTCCTGAAGTGTATTAATCGCTGGACTCAAACTACACAACAAATGAAAAAAGAAGACGATATACATTACTAAGTTTATAAAACTATACTATTTACACTTTTATTCGAAAATTTAAAAAAAAAAAATTAACTCACCAATATTCCATTAATTTGCAAAGAGATGCATGATACGTCGACGTGTGATGAATATACGTCAGAGGGTGCATTTTTCCATCCCTTATTATTAAAAAAACTATTAATAATACTAATAATATTAAAATGTGAGATAAATAAGAAAATGTGGTGAATAAATAAATAAATAAAATACCGCAAGTTATGATTGATGGCTTGGTTGTAAGCAGACCGCTCCTCGTGGTAAAGCACGTGTTGCATCCTGGTAAACGAATTCAATGGAGACTCCAAATTCAAAATGTTTTTTACGGGCAGCACTTGTAATGCGATTTCCTTTCTTACATACTCTGCTCCGCTGTAATTTCATTTCATTCACAAAAAAAGAATATGATATTATAAGTAATTTGTTCATCTCATTTCATTTTAGTAGTAAAATATGTACGTAATTGAACTTATAGTTTTTTAAATTAGGGTTATGATTAAAGTTAGCAGGAAATTATATCAAGTTGTTTGGTTTATTCAGTCCGATTCAGTTTATAATTTTGTATCGCTTGGTTTTCATTTTGAAAAACTGCATAAACCAAACAACTTGATATAATTTTCTACGAAGTTTAATCATAATCCTAATTTCTACAAAATAATTTCAATTATGAATAATTTTTAACATTAAATATATATATTTTAAATAATTCTTAATTTCAATTATATATATATATATATATATATATATATATATATATATATATATATATATATTAAACCAAATTACTTCTAAATTTCAAATAATTATTAATTTAAAACATAAATATATTTAAATAATTTGTAACTTTTACCTAACATCCAAATTAGACCGATGCAAGGCCTCCTGCATGCCATCCGTCATCATATCCCCATCCAAATTACTATTCCCAACCAAATACAAATCCACATCCATCTTATTATTATTATTATTATTATTAAAACTATTACTGCTCATCAAACTCAGAGGCCTGGCCGAATCAGCCGAGTCCAGCTCAGCATTCTCTGACGCAACTGACGCCGATACGGACATTAAATGCTCCTCAGCGGAAGAGAGGCCGGACAGAGAGGAGGACGAGGCCACGTCGATGGCCACAGGAGATGAGATTGAAATGATTTGGTTGTTTTGATTTGAATTGTTTCCGTTGAGGGATTGAAATGCGATGACTTGTATGCGGCCCACCTGTTTGTTCAATGGAGAAGAGGGTTTGTAGTTAAGGCTGGTAATTTTTGAAAAGAACCTTGCATTTTGTTGAAATTGCAAAAATGTCCCTGTGTTATTGGAAATTGCAAGAAAAAAGCTGGATTTTTGCTGAAATTGCAAAAAGACCTGTACCGTTAGTTAGTTAGTTACAAACTACAAAATAACAAAGTGAAACCATTAGTTTCCTACTCTAATTATTTGAAAAAATATTCTTGAAGTATAATTAACTTTATCTGACAGCAGCGGCTTTTTTGCAATTTCCAATAATGCAAGGTATTTTTTGCAATTTCAGCAATAATGCAGGGGATTTTATGCAAATTTCCGTATTTCAATACCCAAAGCAATTTGATTTTCAACTTATTTCTCTGACCAAACACGTCCATTGTTCCAAATAATCAACCATAAATCTAATTATAATTTTTCTTCACTCAATTATTACAATTTAAAATGTTAATTAATACCTTGTGAGAATCTTCACTGAAGCAAGAGAAGATAAGACCGATGAAACCCGGCTCCATGAGCTGATACATAGCTTGCGTCCTCACATCTAATCACAAACACACCATCAAAACCTCTCAAAATTTCAACAAAATTGGAATGAAACAAAGTTAATTATTTATTAGACTGTCTATTCTTGCGTACCAACATGAGAGGGAAGAACGGTGATGTGAGGATGAGAGTGGTACCAGCCAATGACTCGAGTGGTACGGCCAATTGTGCGCGACATGATATCAGCTTGCTCAGCAGCAGCCGTGAGAAGCTCAGGGTTTGTCTCCACTCGATCTTTGCGTCTGTCAGATCGCATTTGGGGCAAAGCTCCCCAAATCAGGGCGATTTTACTCCCTCCGCTTGAAACCTACAGTACCCATTTTGTCTCCTTAATCACTGATTGGAAACCCTCGATTGAGCGTGCAATTGAAATCAGAAGAAAAGAGGGCAGAAGGAAGGGGGGTTATTATTACAGTGATGTCGCCGAGAAGGAGGCCCATGATCTCCTCAGACTCGGTGGTGAGAGAGTGGGCCACGCATGTCAGCCACACCTCCTCGCTCATCTTCACCATCCTGAGCGCCATGGATTGATCCTGGAGCTTTTTCGCTTTCGCCTCGTCGGATTGTGATTCCTCGTAATGGACCTCTGCTGAAAGTGAGAGTGAAATAAAAGGGGACAAAAGAAGAGGAGGGTCAGCTGAGCAATGCTCGCTGGTTGAGTCTGTTTCTTTTTGCTTGGGCTTCACATCTTGACCTGGTCCAGGCCTCTCAGTAACATTTTTTTTAACTTGGGAAAAATAGGATTTCATTTCACCACTTTTTTTTTTGGGGGGGGGGGGGGGGGGGGGGGGGGGGGGGGGGTAGGAGGCGAAACGCCTGCTGAATTTTCATTATTTAAAGAAGTTAAATTACAAGAATGGGTTTGAAAGAACAAAGAAAAATAAAATGAAAGGCATCCTGAAGGAGTAGCCATCAAGCCTAGAAAACATACATAATTCCCTAGCAAGCTACTCCCTATTCCTTTTCTAAATAAAATCACAACAATATAGTATTTTAGAAAGAGTGTGTATATATGGTGCATTTGATTTTACATAGCCAGAGATATATTTGATATAAAAGTATAAATTAAGCTACTCATTGAATAAACACTTTGAATGTGCAAAAAAGAAGTTATAGAAAGGAAATCCAAAGTTAAAATTTCATCCAAAATACTGGAAAATACTTTGAATAAATATTCCTCGCTATGCTTACTATTTTTTACAGTACAATATGCAACCAAACATAGTATTCCAAACAAGCTCAACATATCATTATATTACAAAACACAAACAATTCTATTCTACTCCTACTTTTGCAATTTAACATCTGGATTTCGCATTGTCTTGATCCACATATCAGCCATGACACGCGATGATATGCTCCAAAACACGCTCTCTTTCCCCTTCACTTGCGATTTTCTTTCACTTCTCCTTCTTACCAAGCCATGAGCAATAAGCCATTGCATCGCGGTGAGCCTTTGTTTCTCTCGCAAACTCAATTGCAAACATCCAATATGTAAATTTGTCACTTTAAAACTACAATTCTCTTCATGTTGTGATTTTGTCGCTCGTACGACTGTAACCATTGGAGATCCGACTACCTCATACTGTCTCGATGGGTCCCTCAATACCATACCGACTAACATTGTAATTTGGCTTCCGTTCTCATGAGAATCAATCCAGTTCTCAAACGGCGAAATTGAGTCAAAGATGCTTCTGATTTCATTTTTTTCCGCAAGCGGTGAGATCGCAAATGGAGCCTCTTCTTCATGGAACCCCGCTTGAATCTTTAATGCATCAATTGCCATGGATTCCATCTTTTGAATTGAGAAGGTTAACATTTCTTCTATATGCAATGGATCTTTTTCGCCTACATTCCAGATCCCCGTTAAGATCCTTTCTTTTCTCCCTTCAACCATAGAGTTGGCCATCGTTCGCACAGCTTGGATCGACCGGGTTGTGCTTGAATTCACACCTTCCTTATTTCTGCCGGTTATGATGGATGAAGCAATGCCTTCATATGCTATTTGTTCAGCTGATTTTCCCGTTAATTCGTCCATATTTGACCATGATAATAGCTTGGAAGCCAACTCCTCTGATCCAATTGCCGCCATTCTTTGAAACACTTCAAGTCCGGTTGAAATTTTGTGGCCTTCCAAAACGAACGGTTTGGAGACTTGCATAACAAGCTTTGGCATCTCCTCTCTATCTACCTCTAAATTAAAGGGATTCATCGAAACCAAAAAGCCCCCGTCGCGGGTATGGATAACTGGGCCTAATCCCTTGCCCATGTTAGGAATTAAAACCTCTTTCTCACCACCGATCTTCGCTCTTCTTGGTGTTAGAGCCTCATTATTTTCCTCAAGCATTCGAAGGAACTCTTTCGTCACAATCTCCTCCTCAGCGTGGAGATTCTCGATTTGATTTTTCGTTAAATTATCATGGTCTCCACCTTTGCCAAACATAATCGATTCAAGGGCTTTGATCTCTCTAGCAATTGTGTCGAGCTCAATTTGCATACCACGATGAGCGCGGTAATGGACCACCTCTTTGACAATCTCACTCGATGTCGGTCTCACCGGGCTTGTATAATTAGATTGCACCTCTTCTTCTTCATTAATCTCAACCCCCTTGTCAATGACTTCAAATTCTGGAAAACTAAAATCCTCCATTATTATATCATCTTCTTTAAAAATTCTAGAAGACTCTACCCTTAAATGAGACATATCTGACTCCGATCTGCCGACTCTTGGGCCTGCTACACTAAAAGAAGATTTTGTTTGCCGCCTCGCTAAGTTCTCCCGCTCATAATTACTAGCCTTGCCATATATCCCTAGGCCATCTCCATTATCCATAATTTGAAATCCTAATTTAGTTATCAACTCGCTTCCCTTTGCCTTCCCATAAAGCTTAAACACTTTCTCCCATTGTCGAACCCGGTTGCCTTGTATATTCTTTTCTATCGACTCGAGCACAAGCGAGCACAAATCAACAACACTCCTTCCAAAATCAAGTTCAGGAACATCGACCACTGTAACTGATAAATCAAATAACTTAGGCTCGAACTTGATCGTCTTGCCAGTATCAAAGCCGCCAGTGAAGTATAAGTTGCACTTGATATATAAGGTCTCATCAAAATCCACACACCCATTAAGCACACGGGATGGTATGGTTTGAACGGCCCCACTCTTCGATCCCTCTTTTCTAACAACAACAGCCAAACGGAGGCCATTCATAGAAGCATGCAGGCCTCGTACAGCTATGACCTCGACCGAGAACAGGCAACTGACGTGACGCATCCTAATATGTGAGATGGCTCGAATTGGCTTCCAATCCCACATTGCCCCTTTCTTCTTATCCTTCTTCTTTCCATCTTGATTCTCAGTAAGGATATCATCATTTAGATTTGTATCATTTGAGTCTGATTGTTGGGATTTCTGACGAGGGCGCCACAAAGAAATGGAAAAACGGCGAGATGAGCGAGCATGGGGGTCAGTTCGAATCGATGCATCAGCCATGCTCGGCCCATCAGTGTTGTTCAGGTTGTTAGTTGTGTTTTCTCGACGCGGAAGGACTAACGAGGCACGGCGGGCACGGACGATATGATTATTATTTGGGTGATCTAAAAATGATTGATTTGAGTTCCTTTCCATCTTTAGTAAAGATGAGAAAATAGTAGGTGGTTGGATTTACAATAATTAAGTATGTTTCCTTTTATATACTAGGGAAGTGTTGGGTTTATCCCATTTAAAAGCATGACCGTTGCCCGTGTGTGCATGTCTCTTCACAGATTCAACGGCTCAGATGAATGTATATTTGTAATTAGGTTAAGGTGGATGGCTGTGATTTGATCTTACTGTTCTTGGCTTCAGGTTTGACACGAAATTGGGATCACAGCTTGAAAAATATGAGCCACTAGCTTAGATTTTGCAATAAATGATCACGGGATGGTAACACGAAATTACACATCAAGACTTTAATTAGGAACACGCTATGATTATTAAATTTGTACAAAATTATTTCTTCGATCATAAATTTTGGACAAAATCGACAAAATCATCTCTTTTATTATTCATTCCTGATAATTAAATTGATTTTGTGAAATGTGTATCCTTTTTATGAGAAAAGAAGTGCAGTATAAAATATCTACACTTAGAAAATCAGTTTTCATTTGTATCCTAACGAAATTATTTAGGATATAGACAAAGATTATTCGGACAATTTTTTTTTTTGAAAGATTGTGCCCGAGGTATTCGGATAATTTATACCATGAGATATTGATACATACACGTGTATGAATAGTATCTGTAGTTAGATTGTTAAACTATTATGTAGTTAGATTGTTATAAGGGTACCATTACTTCAATAAATTGCAATAAAATGGAGTCCTTTCAGCAATTAAATGATAATTGACTCACTTTTAAAGTTGAGAATTTGATTGATTTACTTGTCATGATGTCGGCCATGGATGCATGAAATTGCTTGGGGCAAAAATTCAGGATGAGAATTCATATTAGTGGCTGTTAATTAGAAAACGTAGTTAATTAAGCCGACTGCGGACTGCCGTGTCTATGTTGGTTTCTTGATCAATAGTGTCCTGATAAACAAGGAACGAGAGTATATATATTACATATATATTATTATATCTTAATTACATAATATCAAATTAAAATATATATTATTCACAATTAAAATGATAATATAATCTTTTCTCTATAAATATTATTCATAATGATATAATATATATGTATGTTAAAAAGAAAAGAAAAGAAAAGAAAAAGGCGGTTTTAATCCGCAAATTTTTAAAGAAATATTTTACATGGGCTAAATCAGCCTAAGGTTTTGACTAGTTGGCCCAAGCTATCGGTATGATGACACTTACATGAATTTAAGATTTTAAATGATAATTTTGAATTGGGCCCAAGCTGTCTTTTTCAAACTTTCCATTATTGTAAAAAAAAATCATTTACAAAATAAACATTTAACAATTTCCAAATTTGAAAAGAATTTTGTTTCTATTGGAGGACAGTTCAGTTTTATATTGGAAGAAGAAAAATCATTTCATGTAGAAAATATTTTCAAGCTAGAATCGTTTGAAAACACCATTCACATAAATAAATAAATAAAATCAAAATATTAGTTTGTAAATCCAACTTTCAGAAAACAATTCAATCCTGTGGCCCATTTTTCTTCACCGTCCAATCCATCCTCGTATTTCCTGTAGAAAAATGGCGCTTCTCTCTGCAAATCCTCTCTCTCAAAAGACAGCTCCAGCTCCAGTCCCCTCCTCCTTCATCAACCCAAACCTCATCCCTTCAATCTCCTTTCCATATTCCTTCTCTCCCAAAAACTCCTCTCTGATCGTCTCTTCGTCTTCTTCGGCCACTAGCACCACCACATCAATCGCCATGGAAGATAAATCATCCACTTCGAGTTACTAACTCTGTTACTCACAATCTCAATTCAATCTTAGTTAAACAATTTGGTGGAGACTTTTTGGCTAATTTGATGTTTTTTTCGATTGATTCAGGTTGGGCGGAATTTGCGAAGAGAGTATCAGGCGAGTGGGACGGACATGGCGCTGATTTCTCCATCGAAGGAAAACCGATTGAGCTTCCAGAGCAGGTGGTTCCTGAAGCTTACAGAGAGTGGGGCGTTCAGGTAAGATATAATAATCATACAATCATCAAATTACAACTTCAATTTATATTCATTCACTTTCATTTTTGGTAACTAATTGTTTCATGATTGTTCTTTGATTTGAGGTATTTGATTGGCAAACACAATGCCCTACACTCGCTGAAGAATCAGGAGAGCCTATCCTCTATTGCAAACTCGTAAAATTCTATCCGACCGTTGGATGTGAAGCCGATGCGGCCACTCAGTATAGTGTGGAACGTCGATTTGCTGGTAAGTCAAACATTTTTAATAAGGGTAAATATGTCATTTAACTTAACAATTTCATGTTCTTAGTAAATTATTTCCTACCCATGTTTGATCGCATCGGTTCTAAATTCAGTTGAACAACTTCAGTTTGTTGGTCCTATTTCTACCCAAATTCTATTTTTTCCCTCTATTTTATTTCTCAGGCGGGCCAGAAAACTCTGCAGCCGTGCTGGCATACAGCTCGACCGGATCCTACGTCGCCAGCTGGCCGTTCAAGGGGCAAAATGGTAAAAACACCATCCAACTGGAGCATTGTCTTATCGACCCCACTAATACAGAATTCAGAGTTAGAGTCATTCAAATGATAAATCAAGGAAAAGACGGTTTGATGAATTTGGGAGGATTGAGGGTTTTCTCCGAGCAACGGTACTAAAGGAATTGATATCTTAATTTTCTTAATCATAGAATTACGTCGCTTGACTACCCTATTTATAGTGGGTGTTACAATAACTCATACTTCTTAAACAATTTGAATTACAAAAACTAATTCATTCTCATTTAATACAAATTATATACTTTCCAACTATACTATTTAAATTCATATTAACTCTGATAGGTACGGGCCGTTCTGCGACGGCGAGCAGCTCGGCGCGTGCGCGGTCCGCGAGTCAGGCTTCGCATCGACGAGCGCGCTGGACGGTTCAAAGGTTTTGGGGATTTGGAAAGGGGAAAGTTGTTCTATTGCTAGATTTGAAGACTCAGTGAGGAATCTTTCTTTTATTTCATTCTTTTGGGTGGTTAAATTTCGTGTATACTGTTTTAGAAGTTCGCAATTTTACTTATATCACGATAGAAAGATCAACAATGCCCTTGCTGTTAGTGGTCCGTCAGGATCGGTTGAATAAATACATAATAGAAGTAAAACTATTTTACGCTATTATACAAAATAAGTTATTGGGTAAAAGAGGAACTTCTTTTACTTTGTTTTTTTTTATTTTGCATGCTTAATGTTTACCTTTTTTTTTTTATTTTTTTAGATATTTAGTGAGTTTTTGATGGTTGCGCCGCAAGAAGATTTAACGAGAGATGAGATTGGGCTTGTAACATTGCCGAAACAATTATGGAGTCAAAATAAAGAATTAGACAGTGATCATATTCTAATGGAGGTTGGATGGTTGATTAGTGAGAATAATGCAATTACGTCAAGATGTGTTCTTTCTAAAGACGGAAAACTCAAGGCAAGTTTTATTTATTTATTTTAATTTCACATCTAATCTACTTGGCAAAAAAAATTATAAAGCAAAATGTGATTTTAATGTTTCAGGAAGTGACATTGGCTTGTGAGAATGCTGTTAGAGAGACGTAAATTTTGAAAACTCTGTTGGGTTAAGACGATGAAAAGTTTAAATTACTGTAAAGAAAATATATGTGTATGAATTGATTTTTACATAGATAAACGGATATAGTATATTATGTGGGTTGAGCTCGTTACGATCTTGTATGTATTTCTCTTACTCTAACTAAGTTTCTTCATTTATTTTTCTTTTCTTTTCATTTTCTTCCTTGTGCCTAATATTGGATTTTTTCGTATCTAATGCTTACGTTTAAAACATTGTGGCAACTGGCAACGTGTTTTACAACTTTTGTATGCTGTTTTTTTAATCATACATATATTGATTGCATTTAATAGTATTTTTAAACTTCTAATCTGCTTTTATAAAAGTATATATCATCTTTTTAAATCTATATTCTGTATTAAATTTGTTATTTTATATAATGTTTGTTGGTCAGGAAAAAGGAAAGAACAAAGTCAAGGGCCCAACACAACACAAAAGCCAGCCTTAATTAATGCTCTTATTATATTACAGTCAAAGACAATGTTCTCCAAATCAGGATTCCAAACCCACATCGTATCTATACTTCAAAAAAGGAAAGAAAAAGCAAATCTATGTTTAACCATCTCTCAGACTTATTTTTTAAACTGACAAAAAAAAAAAAAAATTATTCGGAAAAAAGTCTAGTTTTTAAATTATTTGCGAAACTAGCTATTTCGCCCGCTACTGCAGTTTTGCCCAGTGACTGAACGAAACGGCAGTTTCATAAATAATTTAAAAACTAGACTATTTTCCGAATTTTTTTTTTTTTTGCCGGTTCAAAAAAAAATCCATCTCACTCCCCCATCCTTCAACATCCAATAACAACACCAATCACTACCAATACAAATACCAATACCAATAAGAAAGAAAGAAAGCATTTTTATTCCCTCCTCTCTTTTCTTTCCATTCTTCATCCGCCAAATGGCGTGCTGCGTCAGCATCACGGCATTCTGCGATCGCTACTACAGCGCCGTCTTCGCCTCCGCCGGCCTCCGCTCCTCCGCCGTCGCCCTCGCCGACGGCACCTCCGTCCACCTCTGGTCGCCTATATCCCCCGATCCCTCCACCCGCCGCTCGCTCGTGCTCATCCACGGCTTCGGCGCCTCCGCCACCTGGCAGTGGGCGCCGTACCTCCGCTCGCTCATTCGCGCCGGGTTTGATCTCTACGTCCCCGACCTGATCTTCTTCGGCGGATCCTTCTCTCCTTCGCCCGACCGATCGGACTACTTTCAAGCTCGCTCGGTGATCGGAGTGTTGGACTCGGTCGGGGTGACGAGGTTCGGCCTCGTCGGAGTCAGCTACGGCGGGTTCGTTTCTTACCGGATTGCGGAGCTGTGTAAGGAGAGAGTTGAGCGGACGGTGCTGATTTGCGCCGGGGTGTGCTTGGAGGACACCGATCTGGCGTCGGGGTTGTTTGTGGTTTCCGACGTGTCTCAGGCGGCGGAGCTGCTCGTGCCGCAGCGGCCGAAGAAACTGAGGGAGCTCGTGAAGCTGACATTTGTCAGGCCGCCTCGTGTCATGCCCTCATGCTTCATACAGGACTACATACAGGTAAGTAGTTGGAATTCATACATTCTGTTTTGTTGAGAAAAGTTTATTTTTGCTCCCCCCTGCTAGCTCAATTTTGGTCCCTTAACTTTTTATTGCTCCAATTTTAATCCCTCAATTATTCAATAAGTACATTTTTGGTCCTTCCATCCATTAAGTACTTATGTGTCCGTTAAATTTGGCACGTAAGTAATGACGTGGCATTAGTAACGTGACAAATATTTTAAAAAAAATAAAAAATTCATTAATTCCCCTTTTTCTTAAAATATTATTTTATTAAAAAATGTATATTTTTTATGCATGTTTATTTATTAAATAAAAGTTAACACGTTATTGCGTATGTGTTAAGAATATATGTCACGTCATTGCTTACGTGTCATATTTAACGGACACGTAAGCACTTAACGGATGGAAGGACTAAAAATCCACCTATTAAATAGTTGAGGGACTAAAATTGCACCAATAAAAAGTTGAGGGACTAAAAATGAGCTAATTCAATAGTTGAGGGGGTAAAATTGGACTTTTCTCTGTTTTTTTCAACTTTAGAAAAAGAAAAAAGAATTAATGCATTCTTTCATAGCATAGTGTGAATTAAACAAATATTGTTGAATTTCAGATCATGTGTACAGACTTTGCACAGGAAAAGGGGGAACTGCTTGAAGCTCTGATAACTAATAGAAAGTTCTCTGATCTTCCGAAAATAACTCAAGTATTAATTTACACCCTTTATTATTTCCACATTTTTGCCCCCATTTCAGTACATTATCGAATTTCGTTAATAAAATTTGCAAATGCATTTTTTACGCAGCCAACTTTAATACTTTGGGGGGAGCAGGACAAAGTATTTCCATTGGAATTGGCTCTAAGATTGAAAAGGTACATCAATCATACAATTTATGCTTCTTTCGAAAAATATCACAAAATGAAGCTCTCAAAATTAAATTTTTTTCTTTTTTAATCAAGGCATTTGGAAGAAAACTCTCAGCTGGTGATAATTAAAGAAGCTGGACATGCTGTGAATCTTGAGAAACCGAAAGATATTTGTAAGCATATAAAGGCTTTTTTCCTTGAATCTTCAAGCATCCATACCAATGGACACTCGGTACGTTTAATTATTTTCTGATTTAATATTTTTTCAATTTAAAATAAAGGTATGATATTTCAGTATAATAAATGTCAGTAAGGGGATATATTATCTTCCAAAAAATTCATAAAAAAGTCACGGAAACAATGTATATAATAAAGTGTTACATGTTTTCCAACTCATATTGAAAAATTGATAATACGAAATAACATGAGAAATAGTGCGCTTAATGCCCTCTTAATTTCAAATATTTCTATGCAGGTGTGAATTTGCAAATAACTAAACAATTTTGGCTGAAGGTTTGTGAATTGTACATAAAGAAACATTTTCCCAGAGGGATTCTTTCTTAACCGTGATCAGTTATGATTTGATTGTCATAATGTTTTGGGTGGCTTATAGATCAAACATTATAATAAAATGCTAAATTTTGCATTGATCAAAACACTGTTAATGGACCTATAAACTGAACGAATATTCTTGTACAAAATAATTTAACAATATGAGATTGCATACCAAATCCACACTTAACAAGAACTACAGCTGTTCTGCTAGGAAATAAAAGAATTGGAAATGTAAACAAAAATAGTTCTCAAATTTCAGAGTAAAAAAATATTCTAATCGACCCAAGCTGGCCCATGAGAGAAAAGGACAAGTTCTTTCTCTTCTTTCCAATGTCAGCAACCTGTACGAACTACCAAAACAAATCCAAAAGTTCAATTCTAAAACTCTATTTTAAGAAGGATTGGCCACCACTCAGAATTAATTTCGATAATGGGAAGCATTAAGTACAGACTTTAAAAAACAATTGAATTTTCTTCCAACTAAAAACAAAACTTCAACAACTCTCAAAAACAATTCTCCCCACAGAAGAACTGCGAGATATACAATCAAATTTTCTTAATAGAATTTCCATCATTCTCAAAACTTTCATAACTTAATAGAATTTTCTTCATCCTTCAGCCCGCCATAAAGGACGAGAGATATCTCCAAACCCCTGCTGAACGCCTGGTTGAACAGAAGCCGGGTTTGGAAAGTCGATAGAAACGGAAACCATGCGCAAAAGGCAATAGGGATGAATATTAACATTCCTATTCCCGCGTCAAAGACTCGAGCGACTGATCTTACAGCCTTCCACAATCTGAGTTTCTTCACTACGGGTTTCCACGTTACAGCAATCTAATATTTGCTCGAAAGAAAAAAGAAAAAAATAATAATAAGAGCTTTTAATAGAAATATGCACACTAAAGAATAATTAATTGAAGCAAGGATTTTAATTTAGCCGGTAGGAAATTTCGGTAAGTTTTGCAGACTTATTTACTACATAGAGAAAATTAACATCTAAAATAGTAAATTTGCTGTTAAGGAATTAGACAACGGGATGAGAGAGCGACAAAGAGAAAATGAAATACGAAACAAATTTAAGGACTAAAAAGCAAAAAAAGTGTTAAAAAATCAAGAATACTTACCGAAAGAATACCCCAAATGGTAGGTACAAATGCGAGAATGCAAGAGAAGATATCTCCGATGGAGAGAGAAGTAAACGCAACCGCAATAGATAAGCCCAATATTACTACCAAAGTGACTATTGTTTTAATAAGACGGACAATCAACTGGAAATTTACTGTGACGTTGTGGTCAAAGCCAAATACCTGATGATCAGGAAAGGAAATATTACTTAATAAAACTGTTCAACAGAAATGATAATTTAACAGATTAAAATTGAAAATTCAGGTGTGTGGTGCAAGGTTTGAATTAATGGAGGATAATATACCACAAAAAGAACTAAGAGGCCGGCTAGAACGGCCCATGAGAACCCATATACCTACATAAGCATAGTATAATTGGAAAAATTGTCAGCATGTAAGAAAGTGAAAAAGTGGTTTCTGTAAATATTAGAAAATGAGGATCATATGTGTAATTCATATTTGAGGAGATACTTCAAAGTTCAAAGATTGAAAACGTGAATACTGCGTAATATTGAAAATTTGTCCTTTGAAGCTACCTAAAAATATGTCCGCTGATAAACAAAATAATAGATAATTTTTTTCATTTTACCGCCAATGATTTACTAGAGTTGCTGGCTTGCAATTGGTAAACAATTCCGTATTGGAAGATGAAGAATCTCAAACACAAAACAGTCTCTAATAGCCGACCACTGAATGATTGAATATGCGCCTGTATATTCCAAATAACAAAGTTAAGACAAAAAACTGGCCACATGTAAATTATATAGACTAATAATCATATCATTAAATTGGTACATTAATTAACAAAAGTTCTTCTTTTAGCAAACCAATTTAATCAAATATTTTTCCAATATACATACCAATTCGCCTTCCCACCAAGTCTCCCAACTTTGATCAATCTTTACACCTATTCCACCTCTATAAAAAAGCCAGTCTGTCCAGTCAGTAAAATCCTCCACTATCCTGTAAAAACGAACAAAAGATACTGCTATAAAAATCTTACAGAAAAAAAAAAAAACAGAATATCTATCAAAAATTGATTTATCTGTTCTAGTGATTGAAATAAAATGCTCACTTTTGCCATTCAAATCCAGAAGGGTTAAATAAATAAGGGGCGAAAAGCCAAGATAAGGCCATGAACCAACTACTTATGGAAAGTAGTATGTAACCAATTGCACCGCCATTATTAAATCCATATGATAGAAATACAACCAATAGCAGTACAACCTCCAAACTGAAAAATGTATCACGTTTAAAAGAAGAATAAATATAGATTAAACTTTGTATCATATAGAGATAACAAATAAATTGTTAAATATACAAAATTAGAAGAACCATGATAAGAAAAAGATCATAATTATGAGCAAACAAACAAACCCTTTTGTGAAGTGGCTTCTAGAGTAGAGCCTGTAATTCTCAGCAAACTTGACGTGAGAAACAACAAAACCCCTACCAGTTGCCTTGTACTGGATTGAAAATAAAAAGAATTTAATGTAACGAAAATTAACACTTTAAATAAATAGAAGAATAGAATGTGAATGAAACTTGCCCCTGCACCACCATGAAGTATTGTGCGACCAAAGTAATGAGTCCTTGTACCAAGTGAAAACGTGAAAAATACAGAGCAAAGTTGTAACTGCATAGTGGTGAAGCTGACAATTGCCTGAACAAATATTACCATTAAGTTAGAAAGCTAAAACTTATTATTTTTTATTTACTTGCTACATAAATAAACGACTCAGAACTTAGCAAAGCCAACAAAAATTTAAACTGAACTTAACATTGTGACCAAAGCTTTCTATGTTTAAGCCTCAATGAAACCATGCATAAACCTCTATACAACACAAAATAAGCCAACGAGCCTATAAGGATAAGACAAAAACAGATTGAAATGCTTACTGAAAGAAGGCCTTGTTCTAAAATGAAACCGAGAATCATTGGAATGGCGCTAAATATGCCGATTTGGACGAGAAACTGAGTGTTTAAGGCAGAGGTCAAGGAGGCGTTGTCTAATATGTTGGCTCTTGTTTGAATATCTTCACCAACACCTGATAGTGCCTGCATTAAATATATGAGATGAAGAATTCAAAATTAAAAAAATTATAAATTATAAAATATAATTATAAAAAATAAACAAAAATAGAGAGCAAATTGACTCACCAGATATGCTTTTCCATAAAGAAATATATAAACAGTCAGCACTGTCAGCTGTAAAAAAAAAGACATTATTTGCTAATTAATATTCTTTTAACTTATGTGCTTATAACCCACAAATTTTGCTTATTAATATACTTCTAAATTACATGTCAAAAATATAGCATACCATGGTGCAAAAGTAGAAACCGACAGTAGTGATGTAAAACGACATCATCCTGAAAAAGTCAAAGAGTTGACCGAGTCTGTACACATCTCTGCTCAAAACCTGCTCTCCATTTCCGCCAGCAACTTTCCCTTCAAACGCAGCGATTTGATTGAGTCCAACGTCTCTTCCTTTACCGACCTGCCAAAGAAGGACCAAATATTATTAGGCCATAATATGTAAATAATAGTTAGATAATATCAGTAGATTGTGTTAGTATATGTAATGTTTGAATTTTTGAACCTGGATGTACTCGTGATGAGTGATGTTGCCCTTACGTAGAGTTGAATTGAATCCTGCAGTTCGTTTATACATGGAAATAGATAACGTAAGTCTAAGTCTAACATATGGAACCGTTATAAACCAAAATCATGAAACAAGTTGCTTAATCTTACTAGATATTATAATTTAATCTGTTTGTATAACAGCAGGTCAACGGTTTTTACCTGCATAGATATCTTCACTAACGTTTATTGTTTTGGAAGACTTGCTAATTCCGCCTCTTGTTATATGAAAAACTCTGTCAAAAACATCTGGATGGCCGTAATGCATTCTCACCCTATTAAAATCACACAAATTAGCCGTTCTTAAATTAATTCATACTACAAAGGGTATATGAGGTAAATAATTAATAAAAATAATAATAAAAGCACTCACTTCAAAGGGGTAGAAAGAACTCGTTGGCCTAGAGTCACAAAACTCGTTTCTTGGTTTGACATGAAGGAAGCTAAAGAAGAAACACTGTACACCAAATGAACAATATTGTTGGAAGGAAAAGAAAAAGAGAACTATAAAAGAAAATAAACACTTGAAAATTAATTAATTAATTATCTGTAAAAAAAAGAAAAAAAGATCTAATAATATCACCTTCCAGTAAATACATGCTCTCTTACACCTAGAATCGTCACCTTGTGTGCACCATGATCCACATCAAACTCTTCTAGAAGGTTCCTCATTTTCAGTGCTTCTTCAAAATAGTTATCCTTCAAGAAATAAACATTTCAAAAAGCTTAAAACCAAATAAAACATCAGTTAATTAAAAAATGTAACAAAGAGAAACTACAAAGAAAGACTCGTTCAAACCTGGTTCATGTCAATAGTTTGTACAGCATTTCCTCTAGTAAATATTATCGCGTGGTTTTGGTTTTCCGGTTTTCCTTCACCAAGAATCGGATTCCCTGGTAATTTAACAGAGTATATCTCCTAAGAAAAAAAGAAATAAATAATCAGATAAATTACATAAGGAGATTTAATTGATTTCAGTATAAGAATTGTATAAATACTGACTTTATCCTTTCCATGCACATCTTTGATGAGCTTTGAGTAATACTCCTTCCTTCCCTTAACCTCAACCACATGCATAAATGCAATCCTAAGCCCTTTATTTCTACAAAAACACAAGTTCTTAGCCTCATTTCTCACAATATTTCAATCCAAATAAAACCAAGTAAAGCAACTTTTTATATACCTTTGTAATAATAATGCAATATCTGTAGCTTCTTTCTCTTTCTTAGCCTTTTGCTCACCATAAATTTGACATGAAACCACATAAGTGAACTTCAAATCAGCGAGAGCACGGCCTTCGCGCGAAAGCTCGAACCCTTTTGTTTCGATCGAATCAACCCTCCCAAATCCAGACTCAATATCTAAGAAATAAAAATTTAAAAAGGACAATGGAAATGTTTATATAGATTGAGATACTAAGTTACTTTGGAAATATTAGGTTATTAAGGCACTAAATACCTTCAGATAAGTTCCTCTCTATGTAGCTTTGGAGCATAATCGCCTTTCTGTAGTACATCATCCCTCGAACTATATAGTTCAAATTTAGAATAGGATTAGGAAAATAGGACTCAAATATATAATGGAATAATTAAAGGATTTAATGTCCAATTCTACAATTTGTTATCTATATTAATACAAAAATTTGAAAGAATGGAATGAGAAGAAATATGAATATATACCAGTCCTTGCTAAGGTCTGACCGCGGTAGGAAGCCCAAAAACGGACTTCTAATGTACTATCATTGTTTTTATCGAAAAGTTCTTTGTCTTTTGTATCTTTTTTTCTCCCAATTCGCTCTAGAAAGTTATCCCACTCATCTTAAATAAATAAAAATAATAACAGAAAAAAGTGTTTTAGTAGCGGTATAGGTACTTGCATCACTTAATGTCATGCCAAGAGAATTCCTTTTCAAATATCAAAATGTATTGGTGAAAAGGTGAGGCAATTAAGAACCTGGAAATATCTTTTGGAGGTAAAATAAAGTTGTTATTCCGTCCTCATTTTCATGTTGAATTTCCTCCGCACTATAAAGAACAATCTCCTTATAATAGGGAGTAAAGACACTGCATAAAAAAAAGAGAAAAAAAAAAGCCTCAGAAATCGCACTTCTAAACATATATTTCACTAACTAAATAAAAAAAGGCAATCTCATTTTTAGTGCCTTCAAATGTTTCTTCAACATCCAATTAAGTGCAAAGAACACCTATTTGTAGGTCTTATTATAAGTATTACATACATGAAAATAAATTTCATGAATTGATGAAACTGACTAACCTAAAAGGCATCATTTCTGAAACGGGTTTTGTAGTGGGCATTTGCATGAAGAGAGAAGTCGTGAAGAATTCCAGTCTTCTTCTCGCTTCCAAGTTTTTAGGCACATCAGCGGCTGACTCTTTGTTGTCAAGGAGCAAATGCAATCTTTTTATCAATTCAATCTGCATTTATCAACTAAGTTATAAGTTCGTATTTTTTTTACTTTTTAGTGAGCTTTATCAAGAATATGATTGACATTATATCGTACAAAGTATCGAAGTTTTGAATTGGTACATAGAATTGCTGGCCAAATATGCTATCCGAATTTTGTATATTTATGAAAAGTAACCTAATTAAACCAGTTTTAGGCACCGGCTAATGTTAAATTGTGATTCAATTCATTCTACCGTGATTTTCTACCAATTTAGCCTCAAGTTACCTCTGTTATTGTGGAATTAATTAAGCACAAAACGAGACGATAAGAACAAGATAAAATTACATAATAAACATATACCAGCTCAGAATCATTTGGCCACGTGAAATTAGAGAAAAGTGTGCCATTTGCTCTTGCTTGGTTTATTGTGTTCCATTCATCGCTTCTACGCCTGCAAAATAAATAAAAATTAATTGTAAGCAAAGGAACATATCAAAAACTCTGCATTGTTGCGTTTTCATTACAGTAAGTTCATATGGATTAGTGTCATGCCTATTTGCCTTCAAAAAGAGATGATTCAGAACCATTTTTTTTTTATTTTAACTTCATAATGAGCTAGTCTAAGATGTGATTTGATAAAAAGATTATTGCACATGTCCAAATTAGGCCCTCATTGGTAAACAAACATTAATTCAACTAAAAGTAGAAACAAAAACAGAAAATTGAGCCGGTGAGTGACAAAAATTTAGTAAAAGAAAAAGAAATTAGAAATTATGCAAACCCTTTATTGAAAATGAGAAGGTCTTGCAAAGATTGATAAAAAACATGAAGAGCAGTCTTCAACTTATCTCTTAGTTCACTGCTTTCCTTCTCTTTCTACAAAGAAAAAGAACCCTTTGGTGAGAAACTGATAGTGCAATTAAGCTTATGAAAGACTTGCACACCAATGAGATAAAATAAACATTTGTTAAAAAGATTAGACTAAAATTACCAGGATTTTCATTATTTCCTTGACTTTATCTATGGTATCTTCAAGCTTACTGAAATGAATGTTGTTCATCACTGTATTACTATTAACAGTGTCTGTTGTTTCGTCACATAATATCTTTACCCTATAATTCAAAAAAAGGGTTCAGGAATCATACATAACAAACAAGAGAGAGAGAGAGAGAGAGAGAGAGAGAGAGAGAGTTACCACAACTTTCCTTCTTTATCAAGAACAGAGGTGAGAATATGACGAACACTGTAAAAGCATTCCTGAATAGCAAATTTCATGTATTTATCCCTTGAAATTTTGGACCAAAGTTCCTCTTGATTATCTTTGATTTTTTTTGAATCTTTTGCTATCTTTTTAGCCACAAGTACCTGAAGAAAATTATCATAACATAAATAACTAATAAGAAATTAGCAAAAATAAAAGATAGATAAGAAAATTATATGACTAGTAGTAACAAACCTTGCTTGCAAGCAGAAAAAGGGGCCACTGAACTAATGGGAGTGGGCTGTAATTCTTAGGCATGAGGAGTAAACCCATTTCACTGTTTTTTTATCAAGAAAAAAAATGAGGCACCAAATTAAAAATTAGAAATAATTAATTGCAACTTGAACATGAAATTAAATTTGCTTAATAAGTTTGAATGGAAACTTACCGATTTGAAATATAATCTTCCTCACGTAAGTTCTTTATGATTTCATTCCAAAAAGGAGCGAACCTTGAAGCATCAAACTTATCCAATTCTGTTGTAGTCTATAAAAAATATGAAAATTTAATACCGAGTATTTTTTTTATTAATAAAAAGGAGGTTCTCCAAATAATCATATTTGATGACAGAAGTCTAAGAGAAATAATGAGGTATAGATTTTACAATAGCATTACATTAGAATTTAGATATTTCCTCAAAATAAGTAGAAACCATTAGAAAAATGAAAAATAAAAACATATCACAATGAAAATAGAATGAAGGATAAGTTCTTCTAACCTCTTCGGTGGAGCGGAGTTGCTCCCTGTATAATATCATAAATGAAGCTTAATATTATTATTATTCTAAAGCAAGAAAAACAGTGTGTAAAAAAGCTAATCAATAAGAAATAGAAGTACCTTTTTCTAATGTCAACATGAAGATTATTCATAAATGCGCCAGGATATGATGCAAAACGTCTGTGGACTTGTTCGACAGTTCTAATCTGAAGATCAATAATTACAAGGGATAAATAAAGTAATATTAACGAAATTGACATTATTTTACATCTTGAGAAATTAACTGAATAAGAAAACGTAAATGAATAAAAAATGAAAGATACCTCTCCCAATCGATGCTTTGCTCCAAGTAGGAAGCCCCAAATTGCAGATAGCACCGTGTAAAAAACATATATATCTAAAAGATAAATCTGGAAAAAAAAAAAAGATACATTCCTTATTACATTCAGAGTACATTTAGTGAATATAAGTTTTGGAAAAAATGCGCATTTTGATTAGAGGCTTATAGCCCACTATATATAATTCTGAAACATTTCAGACCCCTTAAACAGTAAAATCAGATTCCTATATGCACAAAAGTATACAACTTTCTTTCATTTTTTGAGATAGTAGAAAAATATCCTGACTACATTTTAAGAAGGTAAAACATAAAAGAAAATAATTTACCGACACAACTGGAGCCCATAAAGAAAGAACTGTCATTGCATTATGGTTGTCTACAATCATCAAAAGAAAACAATATTATATCAGTAGATTTATCACTAATAAAATGAAAATTTCAAAAGTAACCATGGTTAGAAATAATGTAACATCAAAAGAATACTCACGCTTAGAAACAATGTCATGCCAATCATATTTCAAATCCGTGAAATTTACTATAGTCCTTGTTGGTTTAACTAAAGGTTGGATCTGCAAAACAAAGAAAATATCATGACTTGTAATAAAATAAGAAATGAAGAAAAGATGATTCAACTTGCCTGAAGGAAGTATGTGAATGAAAACTTGGAAGCCAGCAATACAACCCAAAAACCAGCATATCTGTATGAAAAATAAAATCAAAATTATTGCTCATCAAGTCAATAACTTGCAATCTTGTATTTTTGTCCTATATGATTTTTATCAAGATGGAGAAAACCATATAGAACGGAATTAACATACTACAATAGAATTTATTGTGCAAAATTTAAAATGTTACTTTTTAATGCTAAATGAAGATACTTACATGATATAGTCACGGAATCTCTCATCCATTCCACGCCCAACATAAATATCTTCCTAGAAGGAAAAAATAAAAATCGAAGTTCTTGAAGTTCCAACAAAATAAGAACACAAATAAACAAAATAAAAAAGAAAAACAAACAGGAACATACAATGAATAAAATCATTAAATGAAATAAAGCAAAGTACCTGTTTCAACTTCATTATAAGTCGTGGAATGGACCAATGGCGGCATTGCAAAGTCAAAGTAGAGCAAAAAGGAAACCGCATTACAACACCAAAAAATATTTGAATAAGAATATAAACAATTACAACAATAAGATACATCGTGTAAAGAGCGGAATTCCCTCGTTGAAAACTCTTTCTGAAAAGAAACATGCCTAATAACTACGTATATAGTTATACTAAATAGAATGGAAAAGGAAATTGAGAAAGAGAAAGAACATACACATATATCAAAGTAAGGATTATAGAAGCGAAAGCAAACCAAAGTACTCGATATACTATTCTTGTTATAGCTGAACGCCCTGATGTGGAAATTGCACCATACTTTATCCAAATGTCAAGCACACCTTTTGCATAGTTATATAAAAAGAAGAGTTCACATAAAAAAGAGATTTAATTAAAAAATATATTGAGAAATATTAATTATAGCTTCAGAAACTTACTCTTAATGAACTTCATTATGAGAAATGTGGGAACGACACTAAGAACCTTCTTAATGACGTCACCATCTTTCAGATTACCATCATTAAATGCAATGATCGTCAAACCCTAGAAGAATTGAAATAAGTAATCAGAATATCAAAATAACTGGAAATATTTGGAATATCAAAGGAAAGGGGAGGATATATAATATTAAATAGAATATTTGGAATATACTTGAAACATCACAACGAGAAATATCCACAGACGGTGAAAACTGTGGTATAGATGAAGAAAACTTCTATGCTCCACAAAAAATGTTTTGCCATAATGCTTGTTTCTCTTTATTCCAAACTGGACCAACGATAAAAATAAAAAGAATATTGGTTAATTGTGAAAACACAACAGAAGCCTGAATTAATTAAGATAATAGATGACCTTTTTCTTTTCAGTGGGCTTCAAAAAGAATGGATGAGTTGGTCGGATTGGCCAGCCAAGTTCAAAACAGTGTTGAGACCTACAAACAAAAAAAACATAAAAAAAGGTAAATAATAATGCATGAAAAAAGGAGAAATTCAAAGAGCAAACTCATAAATATTTACCAGAAAAACTCATTAAAATCATCATAGTTTCTCCAAGCAGCATGAGATGCACGACCATGATTACTATTCTTAGCTTCCTATAATACATTAAAAACAGAGAAACTAAGGTTTAGTAAGGTCTCTCTAGAAGAATTACTAAAAAAAGAGTCTTTAGAATAAATAAAAGTATTTCACAAAGAGGTTTGAGTTTTCATTTGAACTTCTTAGAATCTCACATAACGCTCCGCTAAAATATTAACAACCAACAAAACAGAGCAAGACTAACACATTCTGATTCCATATAAAGACACAAATTCCATCTAAATATTAAAATATTAAAAGCGAGTAAAAAAAACTCACAGCTGCAACAACTTCATAAAGAGGAGTAATGACTTTGTCAAGAAATGAATTTTTGGTCTCTGTTTCACAGCTGGCAGCTGGCCTTGCTATTCCTTCCCGCATCATTTCCTCCATTTCTTTAGCCATCTAATTCAAAACAATACAATAAAATAAAGGAAACAAAAAATAAAATAAAATAAAAAGTTGATATTGATGAATTAGAGTACTTACTTGATGGAAAATGTAGCATAAGCACTCAGGAAGAAACCTAACATTAGCAGCTTCGCCCCATATGAGAAAGTATAAGCAAATATATAGTAGCATCTTTTCTTTGCTCAATGATTCCACACTACAAACAAAAATATATGCGGTTTAAGAATTGCTGAATCATGAAATTAGAACTTAGGAAAAAAAAAATTAATTTCTTACTCGTTCCAAAAAGGTTGAACGGGTAAAAACTGGCACCAACTTTTGTAGTTTCCTAAAGACTTGTTGAAAACCTTTCGAACTGCTCCCTCCTCAATTTTCTGATAATAACAAAAAAAAAATTACTTATAAAAAATAGAGATAATATAAGATGTAAAAGTCATAATACAATGATGTAAATCATAATAAAATGAAGAAGACTAGACAAATTCATTAGCTTACTCCAACTCGAATTATTTAAATTAATATTATATACAAGATGTAGTATAATTTTGGGGTTTAAGTAGGGAAATTCCAAACATAGGAATTTAAAACTATATTTTTTATAATTTGAAATTTAAAACTATATTTATTTAATTATTTTTTACCGGGTCAGTTACAGGAAGTTTCCCGAATCGAGACTGCTCATTAGCTATAAGATGAATCACATGCTCGCGCTGGTTTCTCACATTATCTTTCTGCCAAATATTAAGAAAAAATATCACCTTTCTTTCATTTAGACAAAAAAATATAAGGCTCGAAATATTATATTAGACAAAAGAAAAAAAGGGAACCTGAAAGCCAAAAACATAATGCAGGAAGTCCAAAATATCTGCAGTTCTAGACTCAGGAACAGGGAAATTGTTAGGAAGTCTAGGAAGGTCTCTGTGGTATTGCAAAGCTGAAACTGCTGCTCTTACCTAAAACCATTAAACAAATTGAATGATAAAATTATTGAAGAATTCAGAGGCAATATGATGTTTATCTCAAAATATCATGTATACATCTTTCCTCTTTAATTCCCAAACTACCCTCACAATCAAGGGATAAAAAGAGGGATAGTTTGGGCATGTGTTCAAAAATAAGGAAATTAGGATATACAATATGATATCTTAATTATTTCTCATGTTAAACATGACAGTTTTTACTTTTGCAGGCTATGAATAACAATTTGATGTTTTGCAGGGGTATAAATGAATATGCCAAAAATTTAAAATTACTTCGGGAAAAGAGGCTATATAATTTCCGTCGGACAAATCATCAAGTGGAATGATATTATAAGCTACACCACCATCTGCCATTGCTGCATCTCTCTCCATTAATTTCTTCATCTAAATTTCAAAAAAAATAAAAAAAATTGGAGAGAGAAAAGAAACCAATTGTAGCAAATATGGTACTAATTGTTATGTTAAGGGTTCTTTTTGGCACTAATTAGACATGAAACAAGATGAATCAAATAAAAAATTACCTCGTCAGAAAAGTAATCTTGCGATATTTCTCTAGCTAGGGATTTAATAACTGTACTTAGTGTATTTAGAGTAGCAAGAGCTTCCTTTTGTTTAACAGTTATTAGTTCCAACCTGTTCAACAAAAATCATGTCAAAATTCCAACAATTTGTAATTGTACCAAAACTAATGAGATGTGAAAAACTTACTGTTGTAGACTGGCACTAAATACACGGGATTCTCTCAATGTTGTCTCATTTTCTGGTAATTCGTCAATCTGATATTTCTCTCCATATTTCTTGTAAAATTCTATTAAATACGGAACTGTATATTTGGGTTCTATGCTTCGGCTTTCTGTCTGGCTATTGTCTGTCTGAGAAATTAATAAACAACAAAATAAGCAAACTGTGTTAATATGCAATTATGCAAGTATATTTTTTGTGTGATATTTTACAATACCTTAATGATGGTCATTAAGCCGGTTTTGAATTGGATCATGCCTCTGCCTTCACTGTTCGGATCCAATTTTTGTGCAAGTGAGAAAGAATGCAGCCACACTATGGATAAACATAGATTGTAATAGTAATGTTAGTGGCCATACGTTTGGTACATTGCCACAACGCATGCTGTATCGACCAAAGAAATACATTGAAAATGATATATTTTAACATGAAAATGGTATATTCGCCACATTTATGCAGCCGAAGTGCACCCCTCAATAAACTGGCCTTAATACTCTCACAACAAAAATCAACAGAAAAACAGACAGCAAAACTAATCAAAACACTTACAGATTCTCGCAACATAAGGATCCTCATCTTGGATCCGATCAGCAACGCTAAGTATCTCCTCAATTTGCGCACAGCCATCTCCAAGTGAAGAAGGCACAGCTCCAGCAATGGCGGTCTTAGATTTGCGAGAATTCTTCGCAAGAACGGCTCTGACAAGCCGCTCCCAATTCGCCACCCCTCTCTCCATTTCCTAAATCGAATTTGGAAAATGAGGAAAAAAATCAGATTCAGAGAAGACTATGTGTATAAATTAAACCTAGTCAAGTAGCGGAAATTACTGAGAGAGAGAAAGAGGAGACATCTTCGCACGAAAGCGATTTTAAAAATGGATGTGCGTTGAAGGTTGAACAAGTCTGGTTGTGTGAATGTGCTTCTTCTCCCCACTTGAAGAATTAAAAAGAGAGGAATGGAAGGAAGAAGAGATTTAACTGAAGCGCGGGCCCCGCTTTTCAGTGGTAGTAAAGGCTTTAACTGATTGAGCCGTTTATTATGTTAAGTCAACGAACAGTTTTTTAGGGGTGGTTGACTTGACTTCACTATCGCCTTAATAACTATGAAGTAAACGCCTCACATGGACATGTGCTTAAAGTATTTTTTTTGGAAGGACACTATAATTTTTTTTTAATTAGGAATAATAATGACTTGTTTTTATTTACCAAAGTCGCATTGTCTAGTACTGCATCGTGATCCCTTAATATTGGGAAGACAAAAAATTTCCTCATTGATTTTGTAAATAAGAAGAATAGCAAATACAAATAAATATATAAATTTCGAACTTCTATTATGTACAATTCACTATTTTTTTTTTTGGAGATTAATACACTAAAATCTTAAATAACACATACTATCATGTCAATCTAAACCACATAAACATGTAACTTTCCGAGCTATAATATAAGATTAGCATGTACTTTACAACAAATAACCACAAATAACAATCCAACGTACAATAATAATTACAGTCCATTTTCTTACAACTTAATTTACCTATGAATCACAAGAAAAAACAACAAAAAATGCGCACTAAAAAAAAAAAATAAAAAATTAATCCTTGGCTCTCGACACACGGTCCCGTCTCTGGCCTCCAAGAATACGGGAAATCTGCAAGCCTCTACTGAACGCTTGGTTGAACAGCATTCGAGTCTGAAACTCAGATACGAAAGGGAACCAAGCTAAGATCGTAATTGGAGCGTAAAGTATTACGCCAATCACAATTTCGTAACCACGAGCGAGTGATCGGATCCAGCTCCATAGTCCCGCCCTTTTCACAAGCGGCTTACAAGCTTGTGCAATCTAAAAATTACAAAAAAAAAAAAGGATTAAGATGTTTATTTGCAACACTTCAAGAGAATAAATATTTGTTATCAGTGGGTCCTTAGCCAGATAATTGAGTGTTTTGATCGAGATATAAGATGTTGAGGATTCAAATCATGGAGACATCAATTGATGAGCGGGTATGAATGTCCTTTTTTTTTAAATATTTCTGACTTAAGAAAAGTTGAGGCGGCAAACCTGTAGAATTCCCCAGCCAGTTGGCATGAAGGCCAAAAAGGTGATGAAAATATCCAACACAGTGATGTGAAGAACGAGAAATAAAGTGATGACAATTGAGATTATTGTCACAAAAATAATGAATTTGATCAGTCTAAAAACGAGCTGCACTTGTGCCCCGAGTCTTCTCCTTCCAAACGAAACAATCTAGAAAATAAACAAAATAAATTATTGAAGATGAAGCAGATGAGTGTTATGTACATTTGGTTTTTTCAAATATGATTTCAAGATAGTGTCTT
This sequence comes from Juncus effusus, assembly GCA_027726005.1. Classification (NCBI taxonomy): domain Eukaryota; kingdom Viridiplantae; phylum Streptophyta; class Magnoliopsida; order Poales; family Juncaceae; genus Juncus; species Juncus effusus. The sequence goes on from CM050895.1 coordinate 7,998,225, forward strand.
TTTGTTTAAATAGGACATGAAAGAACTGCATACCTTAACCGCAAAAAGCACAACCAACAGTATGAGCAAAGATACGCCATAAACCTGAAAAAATAAAGTCAAATTAATTGCATCACTTGCAAATAACAACAAAACACACAAAATTTATTGAAAAATCCAAAACCATACCAAAACACTCTGCGTCTTTTTGGTTATGCTCAAGTGATACACAAGCCCATATTGGTAAATAAAGAACCTTAATGACAATACAATCTCAGCCAAAATTCCTCTAATACCAGAATATCTTAAATGTTCATGCTCACTTTCCCACCAAGATTCCCAACTTTTTTCAGCCGAAACTCCAATACCACCTCTATTATTAATCCACTTATTCCAATCGCTCCAATCTTCAGCAATCTTTTGCCACTCAAAGCCCGAAGGATTAAACAAAAAGGGCGAAAAAAGCCACGTGAAAACCATAAACCACATGGAAAAAGTGATCAAAATATAAGCGAGAGTCGACCGATACGACTGGCCGAAAATCTGGTAAATCACAAGCAAAATTAGCAGCTCAAGTCCCTTAACGAAATGACTCCTTGAATAAAGCCTGTAATTATCGGCGAATTTGGCGTGAAACACGACAAATCCACGGCCAGTCCCTCTGTACTGGGCCCCACCGTGAAGTAAAGTTCTTCCATAGTAATGGGTTTTGGTCCCTAATGAAAAGGCGAAGAAAACCGAAGCGAGTTGCAATTGCATTAGGAGAAACTCGCTTAGTGCATTGCCAAAGCCTTTTTCAAGGCCAATTTCCATTAACATAGGTAAGGCCATGAGAAAGCCGAGTTGTATGAACGATTGTGAGGCGAGAGAGACTTGAAGCGAGGTGTTGTGGGAGAACTTTTTGTCTGTTATGAGACCTTCTTCTAGCCCGCTAAGAACGAGGTAAAGCCGACCATATAGAAACACGTAAACCGTGAGAACAGTCAACTGTTGATAAAAGATAAAAAAGGTCATTAAAAAGAGGTAAATTTTGAAATACATTATCTTTTTTTCCCATCAATGTTTTTGTACCATGTTACTGAAGTAGAAACCGATGGTGGTGAAGTAACAAGACAGCATTCTGAAGAAATCGAAACGGTGGCCGAGCCTGTAAATATCACGGCTTAGGGTTTGTTCACCGTTTCCATTGGCTACTTTCGCCTCAAATTGAGATATTTGGTTGAGCCCAACGTCTCTTCCCTTACCGACCTGCATGTACTCATGGTGAGTCACATTGCCCTGACGCAGCGTCGAGTTGAAACCTATAATAAAACATGTTATAAAAATTCGTCTATGTAAGAAATCAAAATTTCATATTATACCCCTGCAAAAGTGAGAATATCAGTTGTACCCATAAAACATGAGCAATATTTGTAACTCTCCCTCGTAATACTAAGTTGTTGAACTACTTACTCTTTCCCCATCATTTATGTATGATAAAGGCACTGAAACTAGGGTAATTTTGGAGATATTTCGAGAAAAGTAAGGAAATGAGGGGCGTACATTGTATTTTTCATTTTTATAATGGCGGTACTAATATCCACCAAGGTAATATAGAATAATAGAAGATATATAAAATTGATTAACATGCCTGCAAAAATGTCCTCGCTTAAATTGATGGTCTTGGATGCTTTGCTAATACCTCCTCTAGTAATATGAAAAAGTCTATCAAACACATCGGGATGACCATAATGAAAACGGACCCTATCAAGATAAAATTCAAAGATTAATTTAGGAGAAATCCGACTTAATAAAAGACATCATAATAGAAAGAAGAAGTAGAAAAAGGAAATAAGTGCTCACTTCAAGGGATCAGCAAGAACTCTTTGCCCAATAGTCACAAAGCTTGACTCTTGGTTTGACATAAACCAAGCTAGAGAAGAAACACTATATAATATGGTAGAATATATACATAAGCATCTCCATGTTTGTATATGAACATGAGAAAACAAGAATACTTAATGAAGAAATATTTGTTATTTTATTTCCCATAAATGGAAAAAAATCTTATTACTTACCTTCCTGTAAATATATGCTCTCTAAGTCCGAGAATTGTTGGGTATCTCTTGCTCCGCTTCTTAGTGAACTCTTGCAACAAATTTCTCATTTTAAGTGCCTCCTCCAAATAATTATCCTAAATACAAAATAATATTAGATATTATCAAATGGAATTATACAAATCTGTGAGAAGCTTATATAAAAAAGGTACCTGATTCATATCAATTGTTTGTAGGCATTCACCGCGAGTAAATATGATAGCGTGATTTTGATTCTCAGGTTTTCCTTCACCCAGAATTGCATTTCCTGGTAGCTTTATTCGATATATAACCTAAAAGTTAAAAATAAAAAGCAATTTTTAAAATAGCCCAAATACTTACATATCATTAAAGACTAGTTATAGACTTTGAACTCAAATTGAAACATTGATGAGTGTGAATTTTAACTTGAAAGAGCAAAAATGAACATAAATAGTAAAAACGTTACCTGATCGAGTGGAACTTCCTCTTCAGAATTTTCAGCCTTGGTCAAAGAAGCCTTGACTAAGGTAGAGTAATACTCCTTTTTCTTTTCCTTTCCAGGCAGCTCCACCTCATCAATATAAGCTACACGCAGTGACGGATACCTGCCAAAGGAAGAAAAAGTGTAATTTTACTTTATGGATGTGTTGATGTACAATTTCATGTTTAGTAGATGTTTATGCATACTTAATCATGAGATTAAGAATATCGGTTGCGCGTAGGTCTCTAGATCTCTTTTGAATCCCATATTGCTGGCACGAGACGACGTATGAGAATTTCATATCGGCCATTGCTCTGCATTGAGCCGACAATGATCTCTGTGACTTGGAATTCTCGCTGGACATTAGCTCTGCTGCTTTGTAACCTTTCATAAGATCTGCACAGTAAAAAGTAAAAGTTGGATATAAAAACTATCAATTTCATATAAATAATGTGGAAAGAATTGGTAAAGAAAGAATATGTATACCTTCATCCTTGGCCATATCAAGAAAAGCTTGCAGCTCCAAAGCTTTTTTGTAATACATCATACCTCTAACTGGAAACAATAATAATGCACATATAAAATTGTAAATTAGCCGCAATAAAGAAATAACACAATTAAAAAGGGTCATATATTAATATACACCTGTTCGAGTTAATGTTTGGCCTCTGTATGATGCCCAAAGGCAAAGCTCCTCTTCCACCTCTTGATCAATTCTCTCCCTAAATTCTTCATCCGTTTTAAAACCAAATCTTTCTCTGAAATTTTTCCATTCATCTAAAAACAAAAAAGATTTTTTTTCATATTTTAGAATTAACAGAAACTAAAAATTAAAAACTATAAGATTAGTTTTATAATTTGCATGTAAAACAAAGGGGATCAGGATAGAAAACCTGGGAAGATCTTTTGTAAATAGAAAAGAATGGAAACCCCATCATCATTTTCCGCCTCAAGATCATGCAGTAACACATCCTCATTAAAATACGGCGTCAATACTCTGACAAATCACAATTGTATACCATTCATACATCAGTTTACAAACAGAAACAGAAACAATGTTATATATCTTCTATATTATATTTTACTTTTCTGCTTCGTTTTTTATTTTTCTTAATTTGGACTTACGAGAAAGAAAGCATGTTGCGAACTTTGGGAGCATCAGGCATGTCCATGAAAAGAGAATTTGTGAAGAAAGTGATTCGCCTTCTTGCTTCCAAATTGGTAGGCACACCCATTGCAGATTCAGTCTCTGTAAGCAACAAACTGAGCCTTCTTATCTAAAAATATACACAATTATTTTTAAATATCAAAGAAAGCAATTATAAAATTAAAAAAAAAAAAAAAAAAAAAAAAAAAAAAAAGATGCTAAAGAAGATAACCATGAAAGGGAGAGTAATTTACCTTCTCAATCCAAGCATCCCAAGACTCTGTTTTTTTAATAGGAAATCTGACAGCATCGGGTGGGTAAAATAATGGTTCCCGATCGACAGTGTCTTTCTTTCCATATGACCCCCCACCATTGCCCGGGTCCAAAAGACTGTAAAAGATAAAAGCTTATGAATATAACAAAACTTGTGCAGAAGAAAGACTTTAAACTTTTCTCATTGTCTCATTTCCATTTATTTAGTACTTCTGGGATTTAAAGATATTATGTTCTATGGTTTATTGTGCAATGCAGCCACCCAACTCATATATGGGTCTGAGTTTTTGGGATGGTTCCGAAATTTTAAGGAGGGATATATTCTAAAATTGACATATGTTTTTGGGATGAATCTATTTTTTCAGTTTTTTTTATTTGTTTGAAATAAACATATACATATAATATAACCCCAAAAAAATAGAGCATATCAACAAGTGTGTCATGAAATTTTAAGTACCTTGGGAGTTCCTCTTCCATTATATCAGTCGTCACAACTTCCAACATGGTTTGAAATAAGTAAATCACTCCTTCCCTGTCTTCCATCTTATTTTCCTTCTGCAATGATGATATTTCTCGTTGTTTCAAGGCAAGTTTGCAAAGCTGCATTAAAAAATGAAGATATTACATGAACAAGTAAATCTACGTACCAAGAAGTTGACTAGTTCAACAAACTGCTTGTAGAGATCCGGCAGGGCTTCCATGTTCAAGTTCGATATAAGTGTGCCGTTTTCGATGTGGCTGTCGATTTGTTCAAATATGGTGTTTATAACCCTGCAAAAACAAGGCATAATTAGTATTATGATGTTCAAAATAATTTTTTTTTTTACGACATTTTCTAATTGATCAATTGAGGCCCAATTGGTTCATAGACATCACGATATGGCCAAATAACTCAAAAAAAGTATCCAAAATGGATACTACAGAGTATTACTCAGAGAAAATATCCAAAAAATAGAACTCTTTAAGTAAATTCTCACTTTTTTTCTAGCTCTCCTTGAACCAATTCAGTGATGATGCTCTTAAAGGATATGTAGCATTCGCGAACTGCACAAGACATGTAATAATCTGAGTCAAGTCTCTTTTTCAGTTCGTGCTCATTTTTGTTGCTGTCTTTAGCCATGTCAACTGCTATTGGAATCTACCTTGCAATAAAGTTAGAATAATTAGTTAGCATGTTGTTCATCAAAAAAAAAAAATAATTAGCATGTTAATTAAAACAATTGTGAATAATAATTATGAAAAGCTGGTTGGTGAAAGAATAACCTTGCTAGCAAGCAAGAAGGGAGGCCATTGTGTAAGCTTAAGAGCTGGATCTGCTACATATGGCACAAGGAGCAATTCTTTTTCTCTGTTCACAAAATAGGCATTGTAAATATAATGCAACGTCTCAATTTTTTTAGGGTTTTATTTCTGATATTATGTTTTCTTAAGGTATTATTACTGAAATTAGAATCTAATTGGATTTAGTAAAAAAGTTCACTAAATATTCAAAAAGGAAATGTACTTGTCACTAATAAGATTTTCAGCACGGAAACTAGTGATTATCTCATTCCACATCTGCGCAAATTTTGCTTCTATTAAATCCTTCTCATCTTCAGAAAACTACATATATATATTTAAAAGACAATTAGAAACAACTAGAGCCAATAAATTGATAAAAAAAACATATGCTAAAAAGAAAATTAGATATTTATCTAACAGACCTCGACAGGTTTGTTGGCTAGATATGCTCTTATTCCTTTCTTTTGTTTACTTTTGTCCACTGGAATCAATCGGTTGTTAAATGCAGAAGGTATTGACTGAAATCTCGCCCTTAACATATCTAGAGTTCGGATCTGTTGTGTATAGTGTAAAACAAAGGAAAAAGAATTAGAATTTATTAATTGTTATTTAATCATGTCATGTATATATAACTTTCAGTTTATATTATTTTACTATACAGTACATATTTTACTACTACATACCTCTCCAAGACGCCTAGAAGCACCATAAACTCCTCCAACAATAGTAGAAAAGATAGCATACCAAATTTGTGCGTCCATAAAATAAACCTATATATATACATTAATCCATTAACTCAAGTATCACAAAATAATTCAATAACTTAAAAAGTTGGCTTTAAAAAAAGATAGGAGACAGAGAAGTAATAACACATACCAAAATAATTGGTCCCCACAATGCTATAATGACACCAATATTGTTCTTTGCTGCAAGAATAAGCACATTAATTATACTCTAAGTTCTAACCAAGGTTTGTAATTCAACCAGTATATTTCATCAAAAAAATTCAACCAGTATATACATGTATGGTAAATTCCTTTTTTTTTTTAAATTGACTGACAAATTTTTCTTACCATGCGGGAAAAACTCATGCCATTGATAAGTGGTGATAGGAACTTTCATGATAGCTTGAGTTGGACTGACAAGAGGCTTGATCTGCAAATGAAAATTTGTATTTTAGTCCAAAATCACATGATGGCAAAAAAATTCATCCTTTATATAAAACAAGACCCACATGTTAGTCTTACAAGATTTACAGGTAATTTAACAAAAAATATTACCTCTATATAATAACTGAATGCCATCTTGGCCACAAGAAGAGCCACCCAGAACAATGTATACCTGGATTAAATTAGCACCATTTTAATTTGAGAAACTTTGAATCGAAACAAATTGTTTGGTTAATTTATGAGAGTGAAAATGATGTTCTTACATAAAAAGGGAGAAAGGGCCTTCATGCATTCCCCTTCCAACATAGAGCCTAGGCTGCAAATATCCAATATAAATTAAAAAAAATCCTTGGAAAGAAAAGAGTACAAAAATTAAAAACTTAGGGAAAATTCACAAAAATGCCCCTGCATTATGCTGCAATTACAAAAAAAGCCTCTGCCTCATTTTCAAAAAAAAAAAAAACTTCATTCTTCAAAAATTCAAAAAATTGGGGATTTTTTTCCAATCTTTGAAGAACGGAGGATCTTTTTCGCAATTTTCAATAAGGCAGTGGTTTTTTCCAAACTTCCCAAAAACAATATTTACCTGGGACCACCACATCATAAAACTGATCAGTCCAATATCCGAAGACTCAATCCACCTTCTAATCAGCGGAAAAACAAACAAAACAGCAGACAGCATGTGCGGCGACATATAAATTAGCACCGCGACGATATACAATGAAGGATGGCTCTGGCCGTTCCCGAACCAGCCTTTTATAGTTTTAGCGAATCCCGTGGGATTCTGCAGGGTATACGCGTAGGTAACCGGTAGGATTATGACCCATGCGATGGCAGTTACGACTTTGAGGAGGTAGCGGAGTTTTACTACGAAGGTCATGCTTTGACGCGCTTTCCAGTTTAGGACTAGGTGTAGTATAGCTGCGAATAAGTAAGATGGTAAAAAGAAGATACAAGTTGGAGAATATTGAGTTGAGAAGCATTTCAGCTGAATATGTGTAATTAAATTTTGAGTTTTTTGTGAATTCAAATATGGGAAACATGGAAAATTTTGAACAGATTTGGTCTTACATTGTCCAAGGTTTAGTACAGAGGAAGTAATGAAGATGCTCAAGATCTTCTTGAGCACATCCGGATCAAAAAGATCAATAAGAGCGCCTCCGTTCCATCCAAGAATGATCATTATCTACCAACGACAAAAATGAGAAAAAATTATTACAGAAATTAAGCCCTTTTTTTGTCATAAGCATCAAATGTTATTGGTAAATTAAAGATTTACATGAAGGAAACAAGTTACCTGCAAAGCTAAGATTAAGAAGCTCCACATTCTATCAAAACTACGAAAAATATGCCAAAATGAGCGTATCTCCACAAAATTGACTTTCCCTGGCCAATTTTCATTTCTACGTCGATTCCCATGAAGGGCCTGAACAAGACAAGCGCATGATATTATCTTGAGGATAATATAAAAAAATAGGAAAAATAAATGTGATGCTGCTGGTTTCTATTGGTTCATGTCATGAAAGGAAAAAACAGCGAGCAGAAAATAAATATATACAAATATAAAGAAATAGCATACTCTGTTTGTTTCATCATGAAAACCTGCAGGCTGAGCAAAGAAATCAGCATCAGCTCGCATGGGCCAACCCAACCGAAAACAATCAATTGACCTACATATTAATTTCTCAATTAGTATCATAAAAAACAGCATAAAACAAGAATATTAATAGAGATTATAAAACTTCTATACCAAAAATATTCATTCAAATCATCATAATTTCTCCACTGAGAATGCTTCGCCTTTTCTCTCTTACTCTTCGCAGCTTCCTAAATATGACCAATTACAATTTACATCAAACATATTAAATACTACATATATGCATGCATGAAATAAAATGAGAAAACATTTAAAGCTTGAGTTTTAATAATAAAATATTATTACTTCAGAAATAACATCGTAAATTGGCGTCACCACTTTATTCAAAAAAGCTTCTTTATCACCTCCATAGGCTGGCTTTACATACTCTCCTGTCAAGGCACTCACAGTGCCAATCAGCATTCCGTAAAGTTCAAATGCCATCTAAAAATAAATATTTAAATATAAGAAAGTTTATTTTATACATAAGGTAAATGTTTTAAGTTTGAAACATACATGATGATATATGTAGCAAATACACTCGGGCATAAATCTCAAGTTTGCTGCTTCGCCCCATATAAGAAGATACAAGCCCATGTAGAGTAATTTACGTTGTTGCACCTCTTGCTGAATATTTGGCATCCTGATTTTATTTTAAATTATTTAAATAAATAAAAATGCATGAAATGTTAAGTATGAGTAATGAATTTTGCAAGATGCTCACCATAGGCTGCTCTTGCGGCCCAAGAATTTGCACCATTTTTTGTAGTTTTTAAAGAGTTTTTTCATCACGAGATCCAATGCACGTTCGTCCAACTGTGTAGAGGAGTAATCTCAAGTAAACTCATGATCACAATAAAAAAATAAAATAAAAAATTAATGGTAAAGGCGCAGTGCAAAAGAAAAAGAGAAATTAAGTCAACCCTTAATTGCTGCTCAGGCCTTTGAATGTTACGTATATGTACATTAGCAAGCAGCAAGATCAAATTCTCCCTCTGGTTGGCTACATTATCTTTCTGCAAATTACAAAAATGGATCATATTTTAACTTCTAAAAAAATAATAATGAATTCTCAAAAAAAAAATAATAATGGGTGTACTAAAACAGTCATTACTAAAATAAAGTTGTCATACCTGAAATCCAAACATTTTTTGGAGCCAATCAAGAATATCTTCATTAATCTTTGGCTTATGATCCTTCGGCCAAGGAAGGCCTCTCATGTTTCTCAAAGCATTTACAGCCGCTTGGATCTTACATATTCAAATAAATAAATATGTCAGAAATATATCAAAAAAAAATTATTGTTATAAAATAAGAAATAATAAGTACCTCTGGAAATTGCATAATCGCCTCATTTGCACTATCAGGATAAAGAGGCAGAATGTTATAGTGAGCGTAAATCTCTGTTTTCTCCTTGATTTGCTTTTCGGTTTCCAATGTCTTAAAAAAATAAAAAATTTAATCAAAAAAAATCAAGTATAATAGTAAACAAGAAGTAATATTACAAACTAAAATGTACCTCACCTCTTGATCCATTTCGTCGCCTTTTTGTAGATTTTGTAGATTTACAGCTCGCAAGACCTCAAACAACACATTAGCCGTTTGGTAGGCTTTGGTAATTTGGTGCCTATACAAAAGAAGGAATTTAATTTAATGAAATCATAAATAAATAAATAAAGTAAATATTGCATGAATATATTTTAGGAAACTGGTTATTAATTAATAATTACCGGTCAGCTTTGTCTCCAGCAGTTTGAAGTGCTTGAATGTATTTTTTGTAATATTGTTGGTAGAAATTCTTCATTTCTCTCGCATCGCTTTTTTGTGCTCTTCCTTGTAAGGTCGGCTCATTTTCCTGATAATTAAAGGATCATCTAATCAGTCGCAGAATTAAAAAGCATATTTAACTACCATTTATAAATTATAACACAAACACAGTGAATACGAATATTGTATGGTCTGTGTGATACAGATTTCTAAGTCACCAAGTTAATATATTATTCATCTAGGATCTAAATTGTGTCAAGAGTTTTTTTTATGAATAAATGTTGTCAATACTGAGTCACATTAACTCTTTGCATCAACACATTTAACAGCACTAAAATGAAAAATAGTGTTAAATCAAAGGCTTAGGGAAAGATGACAATGACTGAGCAATAATACAAAACAAACATGGCAAATTAATAAAGAGGAAACATTATTTCTTCCTAAAAAAAAGAAATATTGCCAACTGCTTGACCTACCACCACATTTCATAGATAAACACAATAACAGAACAATAAAACTATTCGAACTACCAAGTTGTGCTTTATGACAAGTTTGCATTAAATGAGTCAAGCTTGTAGTCAATAAAAAGAAAACAAACAAGTGCCATTTCATGCCAAAACCCTGCCAAATCTCAAAATATAATGCAAACCCCTGCCAAACAGGGTATACAATACTCCTTAAAAAAAACAGGGTATACAATACGGTTATATCTCAAGTCTAAACTATTTGTGATTTTTCTAGTTTCATAGGACTAAACCAAATATGTCTTAGTTTCACACATTATTAATTATCACAAGTTATAATTTTCCTTAATTAAATCACTCAAAATTTTAAATATAATAAAGAAAATTAAAATGAGATGAAAAAGAACAAACCTTTTCAAGTCTTTGAAGGAGAGCGGTCTTGAATTGGCGGACACCACGCCCACTGGAAGTCGGATCCAATCTATGAGCCTTCTCAAATGCATAGAATCGGCCTATTTCATATATCGTCAATGAAAATTTTTTAATTTAATATAAAAAGGGATAATTTCATTTGTACCCTTGTATAATCTCAAAATATCACATATACCCTTATGAAATATCAGATATGTCCCAACAAAATTATATAAGAAATATTATGTATACTCTTTCTTCCTGTATTTGCTTCAAAAGATACCAAAAACTACTCTTTGTTTCACTGTTTTATTTATATATGAGTAAGTGGAAATTTGAGGTTTACAGGGTTACAAATGAAATTTCGCCTAATGAAAATTACAGCAGCTCAGATTTAGGATTAATTTAATACAATGGCAAAACTAAAATGCACTAGTTTTTAATTATTTTTAAGTAAAACTAGATTCACTGTCATTTTAGCTAAGACACATCTTATACTCTGTACTCAAAAACTAGATAAATAGTTTATTAAAAAAATAAGAAGTACTCAAAGAAATAAAAAAAAAAGGTAATAATTAGGCGCAGAAATCAACGAAAGTCAAACAAACACGCAACGTCCTGATATTAAAAAAAACTCCCACTAATCTCACTCAATATAATAAACTAAGATCAATACCAAAATAAAAGAATTTACGTACAGAGATAAGCAACTCTCGGATTGGCCGCCTCCACCTCATTGGCGACACGGAGAATCGGGGCGATATCCACTAGAGAAGAAGGAACGACTTCACTATCGAGCACCGATTCGCCCAAGTTCCCCAAGGTCTGAGTCCGATTCAGCCTTCTGACGGGCGGACGCAGCGTCCCAGCCCTAGCTAGCCCGCCAGATGATGAAGCCATTAGAGATTAGCACTGATTGAACTTTTTCTCGGTTAGAAATTGAGAAAAGGAGCGGAAATCGTTGGAGTAAAGATGGTAGATACAGAGGGAGAAGATGATGAGAGTTGTGATTGGAAGATTAGAAAAGAGTAGAAGAGGGAGAATTTGAGTTTATTTGGGGGAAATTATGATAAGAAATTGGAGTAGGAGAGTAGAGTGGAGAATTGGATGGAGAGTGAAGAAGATGAGGAGAGAATTGAAAGACTGACTGAAAGACTAGAGAGGAAGAAAGAAAGCAGAGTTTTTGATATTTTGTTTCTGTTCTTTTGAGAGGAAGAGAAGGCAGAGTTGGCGGCATTTGTTGAGTCAGAATCTACTACTACTGGGACCGACAAACGAGATGTTGTTCATGCCCATCTTGCACCCAGTTGGTATCTTATGATTCTAATTTTTTTTCTTTTTTTGCTTCTAAAAAAAATTATTCTAATTCGGTGAAAATGATCAGCCAAGAAGTTAATGATTGTAAAAAAAATATTTATATTCAAAATATTATTATTTCAATTTAAATATTATGTTTATTAAAAATAAAGAACAACTTGCACCCAATTGGTATCTTATGATTCTAATTTTTTTTTTTTCGCTTCTAAAAAAAATTATTCTAATTCAGTGAAAATGATTGTGAAGAACCAAGAAGTGACTGATTGTAAAAATAAATATTTATATTCAAAAATATTATTATTTCAATGTAAATATTATGTTTATTAAAAATAAAGAACAAATGCATTATATTACAAATATTTTTAAAATTTTATAACAGTTATAACATAAATAAGAAAAGTGTATTATTAGTAAGATGTAGTTCATTCTGTTTATTTACTTTTTTATTTACTTGATCACAAGAATGTAAATAATATATATAAATCTAAGACAATACTATCTACATAAATTCATTATATTTAAAACAGATAAATATATTTAAAATTTCTATAATGCATATTGCATATTATAAATTTTAATATCTACATAATGCAACATGATATTAGTTATATTAAAGCATGATAATATTAATAGCTGGGGAGCTTTTGAGTGTAATAACAGCACCAAATATAAAACAATCGTTTATGTGAGAGGGAAACCTTCGGATCGGGACGTAGATCGCGATATGTATTTAATTAATTAAAAACGGGGTTATAATTCCTAATTATTACTCAGTTATCACTCTTTCCTAGTCAGATTTGCGTTTTCTTTCTTAACGTTTGACTTGTAGTCTTGACGCATCGTTTTGAATTAAATACAGCACTAATCACAGCCAGCCATTGCGCCTTGCCTTTTTCTGCATGCACCAACCCAATGAAAAAGTGTCAAGTAAAGAAGCATGGCATGTTAATGTTATTATTGGTTGGTTTGTTACTCCATCTGTAAATGTGTTATATATTTATACAGCCCACATTAGAGCAAGCCGTTACTCGAATCATTTATGGAGGAGTCTTAGGTGGAACTGGTCCAATGCAGAGAGCCAATGAGAGCAGGCCTGTGCACTGCTGTGGCCATGATTTTAAACTGAGAATTTTGGGCACCTGATGTTGATATTTAATCAACCTACCACTTATGTAATGTATTCAAAGGAGAAAATATGAAGTAAGGGCTCAAAATAGCTTCCAACTTTCAAATATAGTTTCTGCAATTTTCAGAAGCCGGAATGCAGTATGGCTTTTTGAAATATTAGAGCATTTTTGTTCAAATATAGTTTCTGCCACTTTCAGAAGCCAGGATGCAGTATGACTTTTTGAATGATAAAGCTAATTTAGCATTTAATTAAAAATAATTGAGCTGAATTTATTATACAAATAAAAAATAAGCATAAATAAAACAATATATAACAGTAAACAAATGGTATATATTTTAAAAATTTATACTAATAAAACAGTTAAAACAGTGAAACCCATATGCCCGGCTAATAAAATAATAATATATATGTGAATCATAAAACAATATGTAAGTGTAGGCGTTATGTAACAATAATATAAGAGTTGTAAAACATACGACTACAAAAATACAGCAATATAGCATAGATAAATAAAAAATATATAGATAAACATAAATAATATATATGTTATAAAATTAAAACACAAATAGGATAAAAAACAATATTCAAGATTTTCAATTAACAGTATATAAATGTATTTGGCACAATCAACTCGCCACGCAGGCTGGTGAGACGCCAAATATATAGATAAAAAATTAAGTTTGTTGGATTATCCAACCAAACTTTTGAGAGGATATACACAAAGGACCAATCATTTTCCATTGTGATGGCTACGTCATAGAAAAAAAAAGGTAAAGAGTGCTACTTGCCATTGCCTTTTTATATCCAGCAAAGTATTGGTAATGGTTTCTTTGGTTAATAGGAAATTCGGCCGAAGGGACTTTCTTAGATATACCGATTTTATTCGGATTCTTCCTCACTTTTGTTAATAATCATACTTTCTCTTGATGGGGATACATATATAACAATTTTTTTTATTGTGAAATTACAGTATTCATTTACAATAGATTTGGGAATTCTACAGGAGATGATGAAATGTTTCCACAAAAGTAACTACAAAAGATGATTTTTTTTTTGCACAATCCAACGTAGCCCAATGTATCAGGTCTGATTCAGCCCAAGAACTGACTGAAGGCCCAACTTATAATTACATCAGAATACTCTTTTCGTTTGCTCTATGACTTCACTTTTTTTTTTTTGCCATAATAATTTATTATGGTGCCCCTCATTTCCCACAAAAGTATAGTTTTCCATTTATTATATAGTAGTTTTTGTATTCGTGTAGGTAAACATTATTATGAAGGGGTTTTTTTGCAATATTTATTGGATAACAATACAGTTCAAACAGTGACACAGACGCTGCACACTGTGAGGCTGATTATATTCATGACCGTTGTTGTTCGAAATATATGTTTGTCTGATAATATCCGATTCATACCTGTATTCATATGCGGAAAGTGATATAGACACCAATTTGGTATGAGCACTATTTGAATTGTAGTATTTGCCTGTCCATATATTGATTTTTGTGTATGTGTGCTTGAAAATTAGATGCAGCGAATCGATTCAAAATTTGAGAGACAGGTGGAATAAGCAAATATCACTCTCAATACAAAAAATAATTCATTAACACCACATATTGCACTAAAAAAGAACTCACTGCATCCTGTGAAGCAAACAACTTCAAGGAACTTAAATTAAAACAAATATTGATATCCAATATTTTAAACACTGAAATTAACACCACGCGAGATTATATTTCTTGATCGACTCGAGAGGTGGATCAAACATGAAAGAATGAAATTATTTTTCTTGCATTTGAAAGGATTATTCAATCAAAAATTAGAAAAATTCCACATTTAAAAATTTAATCACACCATGTCGCTTATCAGTCTGACATGATCGGTCCGATGCTTTTCGACAAACACCTTGGATGCACTTGCCACAGTCTTTTGCCATGTCTAACAATAAACCAAGACAAAAATTATTACTTTTGGGAATTTGTTTAATAAATTGTGCTAGCCTAATGAAAAATATAAAGATTTTTTTGCATGATATTATTTACAATCACAACATTCAAGTAATATATAGCTTGAAAAATCAATTAGAAAACTAATGAAACAAGAATAACATAAAACAAAATCACTGACCCTTTCCAATGCAGCCAAGATGAGCCCAATCCCAACAGCATCATCCATCCGTCCAATCCCAATCCGACGGATCAGGCTTCCATTTTTCTTCTCTCTAGTCGTCACAGGTAGCAACAGCCCGGCTCTCCAGTCCGTCGATCCGCCGCTCCTCCTCCTCTTCACCTTCTTCCACTCGTCAGAACCGCCTGAGAGCTCTCTGGCCGAGAGGCCTGACGCCACACGCCTTGAAGATTTCTTCCTTCTGAGGGCCAATGGAAGCTGGCGATTGGAGTTTTGTTTGGGCGAATTGGAGTCTGGATCGGCGAATTTGAGGAGGAGCTTGTCGGACGATGCCTTGGTCACCTTCTGCACTTGCACTTCTTGTGTAGTTATGCTAGATTGTACTGATGATTCCGCCATTAGAGTGACAAAGAGAGTTCAGAGAGAGAGAGAGGTTTTGATTTAACTGTTTGAGTTGATCTGGGAAAGTGGAGGCATTTAAAAGGAAGAGGAAATGTTAGGGCTGGGAATATAGCCGTTAGGCAATTAATTTGTACATAGTCTTGGTCCAGTGCACTGTATGCTATTGTTCCCGTTTGGAAAATATAGCTTATAATGGACCGGGTGCAGGGATATTTGTAATGTGGTCTGGCGCGGATGAACAGGAAGGACGGTGGTGGGAATCCACGTGGTAATCATAATTTTACATGAACGTGTTGCATGGTGCATGGAACTAATGGGAATTGTTATGAATTTTTAGATGATGTTTTTGAGTACTTTGATGGAGCAGATTTAGTCAAAATTATGTTGGAAGCTCGTGGGGCTCCAGATGGAGACGATTCATTTCCTGGTACGAATACGAACAGAGAGGATTTTGGAATCCTGATTCACGAGAAGCAGTAATTGATGTCGTGATTAATGTTGCTTTTACTATATTGGACCACCATCCATTCCAGTTTTTTTTTTTTTTTTTAATTTGTTCCATCCATTCCAGTTTCGTTTCGGTTCATTCAGAATATTCATCTTACTCATCCAAATACAAAATGAAACTTATCAGATTCAGAAATGTTATGAAAAAATAGTAATTTGGATTGATTTACTTGAATGTATATTGAGTATCAGGTTCACTCTACTCCACTATCGTCTTGTTAATTGAAAGCCCCAAACTAGAAGTCGATATACGGTTGGGTGTTAGTTACAAATACAAGAAAATATTGGGTGTGATTCGCAAAAAAAAAGGGATAATTTCATATATGCCACTACAAAAACTCCAAATATCATATTTGTCATTATAAAAACTTAAATATCATATTTTCCATCATAAAAACTTAAAAATATCATATATGCTATTACAAAATCTAAAATATCATATTTGCCAATTATAAAAACTTAATATATCAAATTTGTCATTAAATTTACTCAAAACTTAACACCATTTATTTTTTCCGTTAAAATTAACGGTCAAATCTTATAATTACCATTATATTCCTGAATTCATTTCATGAATTAGATTCATATTAAACATCTCTCTCTCTCTCTCTTCTCTCTCTCTCTATCTCTCTCTCTCTCTTCATGATTTAGATTCATATATAAGCATAAAAAAATATTTCTTTTAATTTGAAGTCAAAAAAATTTGATATGAGAGAAATAAATTGATTATTTTTTTGAATAATTTTTTCTCTCGTGTCAAATTATTTTGACTAACAAATTGAAGTGAAGATTATTTTTGTTTACATATGAATTTCAATCATGAAGAGAGAGATAGAGAGAGAGATCATTAAATGAATTTTTAATATGAAACTAATTCATTAACTAAATTTAGGGATATAATAATAATTATAAGATTGGACCGTTAATTTTAACGGAAAAAATAGATAATTTTAAGTTTTAAGTAAACTTGATGGCAAATATGATATATTAAGTTTTTGTAATGGCAAATATAATATATAAGATTTTGTAATGGCGTATATGATATTTTTAAGTTTTTACAATGGCAAATATGGTATTTAAGTTTTTATAATGACAAATATGATATTTTGAATTTTCGTAATGGCATATATGAAATTATCCCAAAAATGTGAAAATATTCTCAACAGTGACTTTTTCCTATTATATAATCACCGGAGACAAAAGCAGAAGGGAATCTGCATTAAATTCAGCAATTAATTCGTTGAGATTAAGATTGCTCGAACCGAGACAAAACAAACGGTACTTACTAAACATATTAGCTGGTTAAAACTTAAAAGTGATTAAAATTATTTTTAATCTAAGGCACATGCATGGTATTGTGGCAATATGTAGTGGCTCCTCTCTTGGATATTGATTCTACTTACCACTTGTATTTATGACCGTTTTAAGGAGTAATTTCTTTCAGATGACACATAATTATATTTCATACTTGCATTGGTCATAAAACGATAGAACTTTATATTCAATATTTTAATTCAAATAGTAATGTTGCATAATGTTAACATTTGATTTACCTAATTTCCTCCAGATATCTGGAGAAATTAAATTAAATTATACCCTTCTCCTCTGTCCTTACTAAACCCAATAAAGAAGATTGAAACCACAGAAATATTAGGCCCGTTGAAACTTGAAAGCCCGTCTATACTACCACGTCTCTTCTCCCCCAAATTTCAGGTCTCTCCTCTTCCCTCAAAACCCCAAATTCCGGCCGTCTTTTCCCGTCCAACTCCCTCTCAGCACCTCCTCCTCACCGGCCGCCATGCGATTCACCGACTCACCGGTTATAGACCTCCCAGTCGGCTCCGCCGTCCTCTCCTTCGAGCAAGACAACGGATCCTTCCACGTCGGCACCTCCGTCTGGCCTTGCTCACTCGTCCTGGTCAAATTCATCGAGCGTTGGCTCGCACAACCCTCTCCAAACCCTTACTCCCACTTCCTGACCTTCTCCAACAAGAAAGCCATAGAGCTCGGAGCCGGCTGCGGTCCGGCCGGAATGGGGCTAAGCCTGCTCGGTCTAGACACCATCCTGACCGACATTGCACCTGTCATGCCCGCTCTGAAAAGAAACATAAAGAAAAACAAGAAGGTGCTTGGCAAGGCTCCGAAATACTCCCAGTTGTACTGGAATAATCAAGATCAAATCCGAGCTATCGGGGGAAATTCATTTGATTTTGTGATTGCTGCTGATGTGGTTTACATGGAGGATTCAGCGGTACAGCTTGTCGATGCTATGGAAGGACTTTTGAAGCCTGATGGAGTTGCGCTTTTGGGGTATCAGCTCAGATCGCCTGAAGCCCATGCAGTTTTTTGGGAGAAATTGAGGAGAGTTTTTCCGTTCGTTGAGAAGGTGCCGCACGAGCACTTGCATCCTGAGTATATGTACGAGGAGACGGATGTTTATGTGATCAAGAAACAAGCGTGATTGTTTTTTCAGGAGTTCAATAAAATGTTGTTGAAATGGATTTGGGTTATGGGAGGGTTGATTAGTGTGTTGCGAATTTTGTTGATCTTTTTAATTTTACAAATCTTGTATTTGGAGGTTTTATTTAGATTTTGTATCGATGTTCCTTCCGAAAATTTGTTGTTAATCACCTGTTATATAAACCGATCCAATACAAAAAATAAAATGATGCATCCTAATGTGCAATTATAGCAAATGACGCAACTTGATTGAGCCAATTATTGAAGAAATTAAAAATTATTGATTCAATTTTGGTTCACATCAAAACAGTATCACCATCATTAGAACGACTAAGATTAACATTAAATAACACAAATCACATCACAGCACATCAGTTTATTCACAAAAAAAGAAAATTATGACAGTATACATTACGATTTAGGTACATTTACAATCAGACTGAAAATCCAAAGAGCAATGGATCCAAGAAGCCACGCGAAGAGCAGAAAGACGACAATGCCAGCTAATATTGTCGTGAGTGGAGGGCTGTCGGTTGGTTTGTTTTCGTTTCTCTCAGATGGATTTGTCTCTGATGCGAAAATTGGGCCTCTGTGCATTTTGCGCAATTTCGCAACATTCATAAACCTGAAATGGGGTAAGCAAAAATTATGTGCTTAATAAGAAAATGCCATTGTTAAAAAAAAACTAGAATTTTATTTGTGAAGAGTTGATTCAATCAATTGAATCAGAAATTGAACTTAAGTCAGTATCCACATTAACTAGATAAACGAAAATCATGCAAACTACGAAACTGATATAGTAACTGTTTACTATTTAGACCAAAGTACGAATTTGAACTACCAAAAAACATCAATTCACTCAGAGAGTAGTCGTGATTCCAATCCAGCTTCCAAATTATATATTCCATTAAAGAATCTAAAGAAATGACTTAATTTAGAACCAGTAAATTACTACAAACAGAAAAACACCTGAAACCAGCATTAATGCGTGAGCAAGACAAAAGAGGCGGAACAGCCTTGATCCCCTGAGAAACCCGGCGTGATTCCCGCCTGAACCCTAGATTCCCGCCGGCGACGAAGGGCAGGGCAGCCGCAGATAAGGCAGTGGCCATGCTGGTTTCGGCGACGAATTCTATGCCAGAAAAACAATATCACAAAAATTCGAAATTGAAGAAATAAATCGAGGATATTTGTTACTGAGAAAATTGGGCCATTCATTATACGGCCTTACGATTGGGCCGAAATTAATAAACGAAAAATTCCGAATTTATATTACGATATTAATAAAAAACAATTGTGAAATTAATAAAAAAACTAATTTCTGAATATTGGGCTATTAGTAATGGAGCCTAATATTTTAGATGACTAAAATCGGCCTTTTTTAAGGTTGAGTAGAGAACCCTAACTGCACAGCCTGAGTGCTATAAATATATAATCCTCTCATCTCGCGCCGCCTTCTTCTTCTTCTTCGAGCGAAACTCATCGGCGGCGCTATGCAGATCTTCGTGAAAACCCTAACGGGTAAGACGATAACCCTAGAGGTCGAGTCATCCGACACGATCGACAATGTCAAGGCGAAGATCCAGGATAAGGAAGGCATCCCGCCGGACCAGCAGCGGCTGATATTCGCCGGAAAGCAGCTCGAGGACGGCCGCACTCTCGCCGACTACAACATCCAGAAGGAGTCCACGCTTCATCTCGTGCTCCGGTTGAGAGGCGGCGCGAAGAAGAGGAAGAAGAAGACGTACACCAAGCCGAAGAAGATCAAGCACAAGCACAAGAAGGTGAAGCTGGCCGTGCTGCAGTTCTACAAGGTGGATGAGGGCAGCGGCAAGGTGACCAGGCTGAGGAAGGAGTGCCCGAATGCTGAGTGTGGAGCGGGAACCTTCATGGCCAGCCACTTTGATCGCCATTACTGCGGTAAGTGTGGGCTGACTTATGTCTATCAGAAGCAGGAAGCTTGATGTTCAAATTTTCTGAGTAGGAATTGTTTCTTGAAACTTTCTAGTTGTTCTTAGGCTGTTTTTGTTATGGTTGGTTACATGTTTTATGTTTCTATGAACTGTTATAGTGAATTGAGAAGTTTGTGATGGTCAGTTTGTTCTGATTTCCTTGCAATTGAATGGTTTATGTTGAATTTTGGTGCTGGTGTCTATTGAGTACGATGTATTGTTTCTTTTTGGAATATTTTGAATTATGGCTGGTTTGTTTATGTCCTAAATAGCACCAATGGAATGGTGATATTTCGTAGTTTCTTTAGATGAATGTAGCATTAAAGTTTAGCTCAGATGATTTGGAAGCAAATGGAAAATTACAGGTCTCTACATTTAATTTCTTTGTGGAGATATGTGATACAACTTATTAGCAGTACTATATTTGATATGATTAAAGTCTCTGAATAATTAAACATGAGAGGTAAGTATTTGATTTCTCAGTTTATGATGTATCCTGTTATCATCACAATTTCGGGGTCTGATCTGTATGTTCATTATAAAAGAAATAACAAGAAGAACGAATTTGAATAGTTTACTCTGTAAGTGAACTAAAAATTGAGGTGAATAAATGAACAAAAGATGAACAAATTTGAATAGTTAACACAGTAAATGAACAAAAAATTGAGATGAATAAATGAACAAGATCAATATCCAAAGATAATAGATAATAAGTCCCACCAACAATTGTCTGGCTAACAACGGACTTTATTCTTAGAGGAGCTTTATATTGGGTTTTTAATCGCTAAACTTCATTAAATTTGTTATTCATTGGGCTCATTTCCTCATTCCCCCAATATTCCAGGCTCAACCATGAATTCTATTGGAAGTTTTTGGGCTCACAACTCCATACGGCCTCTACAGTTCCACTCTTGCCAAACTCAAATGGAAAACTTATCAATTTATCATAATGTAGAATTTGAGTCATAATGTAGAGTTTGAGTTTCTCTCAAACTGAACAGGTGTTGCTGGATAACAGTAATCAAGAGAGATAGAAACCCATGAGATTTACTTAGGCTCCGTTTGGTAAGTGGAATTAGGGAGTGGAATTGAATTTTAAGATGAAGAAGTATAAAATTCTGAATTAATTAATTCTAAAGTTTATTTGGATATTAGAAGTATAAAATTTTGAAAAACATAATTCCTTATTTGGTTATTTGTAAAAATCTGGAATTATGTTATAATTATACAATTAGTAATATAAAATATGGAATAATATAATCTAAAGAATATAAAATAAAACATATAACATAAATAATATATAATAAAACATATAACATAAATAATATATAATAAAACAAAATAATATAATAAAATACAACATAAGATAATATAATAGTTTGCCGCACTTTGGCATTCCAACTTTTAGAAAGAATTATATTTGGGTGAAATTATATAGAGATGAAATTTCAAGAATTATATTATTCTTTTTCTAGTTGTCTATCAAATAAAGAATTTGGAGGAATTAGAATTTTCAGATCCAATTTCGGTCCAATATTCTAGCTCCCAAACGGCCCCTTATTTTCTTTATATTTATGGTGATGTCAGCAGAGTTAAATATGAATATTCTATTTTCTTAAATGATACATAACAATAAGATGAGAAGAACGATAACTCATGAATATGTTCGTCTATATCTTTTGTGACATGTTTCTTTACAAATTAGTATGAGGCACTTATCTTTGTAAAGATTTTTAACTCACTATTTCCTTGAAATTATACTTCCATATTATGAATTAATCAGTATTTTTTTCTTTTCACAAGGTCATTTCACTTGTACCTCTTTATGAATGTAAATATCAGCTATAACATTAAACTTAGGTAAATATAAAAAAATAAAGAAATTCAACAGCAAACCTTAAATTTCTCGTCTGTTCGTAACTTTAGAAACATAAGCCACTAGTGCATTTTAAGGGCGAATATGAAATGAAACACAACATAAAACTTTAACATAATAGGCACTCAACTGATTTCACCGAATAAGCATGTAGTACACATTATTTCTCTTATGAGATCTTTATTCTTTTCGCCTCATTCTCTCCCTCTCACTCTCTTACCAAAAACACAAACACAAAAGAAAACTAAAATAAAACTACAAGTGCAAAAGATACAGATATAGAGACATTAATTGCCTGTAATCATTGCAATATTCGCACAACCAGCGGCCATGTCTGTAGGCACTGTGGAGTCCTGTATCCCGGTCACCTTAGTTGTACTCGTACCAACACCGCTCTATTTGGCACTCTATTTTAGAGAAAAAAAGAGATGCACTTTTGAGTATCAAAGCATAAGAATTTTGGTTGCCATATCGGTGTTACAAGCCCAAAGAGCCCTCTTACTACTATCATACACAACGAGATTCCCATCTGATTGCATTGTTACATAACCATTATCTTTTTTGTTGGTCTGCGTGGTCCATATAGGCGCGCCATTTTTGTTTAAGACAAGGTTACAATCGTACTGCATGACAAGACCGTAACCCCTGAAGTGATAGATTGATCCTCCTTTAGAATTACATACTTATCTCTCTCTTTGTAAATACCTTTCATAATATTTCTTATTGAAATATGGCAATGCACAACATTGAAAATCACGTTTGTAGAGCCAAGGCCTGGTTTTGTACATGGACTTGCCGCTTGGTCTTCACAGAGCTGAGAGCTCAGAGGCAAAGCAGTATAGAGCTTCAATATTTAATTGCAGTAAATACAAGAAAGTAAGCCGAAGTATAATGGACCTGAGAGCCAAATCTCCTAATTCATAAGTTGGAAGATTGCAAGGGGGAAATTAGAGTTTAAGTAGATTAGTGTGTGTTTTGAATGTAAGCTTGAGAGGTGGGTGAGGTAGATTAGTGTGTTATAGACTTCATCGGGGTCTATAGGGTGAATTTCAAGATAATTATGTACTTTTTTAGGGTTTATTTGAATACAATCTCAAATGGAGGTGGAAGATGAATAATAGTGGAAGAGAGAAAAAAAGAAACAACTTGATTCAAATTCAAGCCATTCCGTATATACTTTTGCAACATACTAGAGGGTAATCCATTACATCAACAATTGAGTCCTTCAATAAACATCTCAAATTGAGTCCTCGAATAAACTCAACATTTGTTACGACTTTTTACTACATATCTATACGAGTATCACAATTAACAATTCAATTTCAAGGCAGCATCATCAACATATTCAACAACAAAAAAAATCAAACCATTCAATTGGAAAAAAAAATCCACAACAAATCAACATAGCTGAAACTTAAAATCAAATTCAGAATCCACTGTATTAGATCATAGCAACAAGAAACATATTAAACATCAAAAGTACTCAAAACTCTCAAAATAAAAACCTACAAACAAACTCAAATCCAACAGACAAACTACGACTCAAAACAAGCTCATCAAGCTTCCTGCTTCTGATAGACATAAGTCAGCCCACACTTACCGCAGTAATGGCGATCAAAGTGGCTGGCCATGAAGGTCCCCGCCCCACACTCAGCATTCGGGCACTCCTTCCTCAGCCTCGTCACCTTGCCGCTGCCCTCATCCACCTTGTAGAACTGCAGCACGGCCAGCTTCACCTTCTTGTGCTTGTGCTTGATCTTCTTCGGCTTGGTGTACGTCTTCTTCTTCCTCTTCTTCGCGCCGCCTCTCAACCGGAGCACGAGGTGAAGCGTGGACTCCTTCTGGATGTTGTAGTCGGCGAGAGTACGGCCGTCCTCGAGCTGCTTTCCGGCGAAGATCAGCCGCTGCTGGTCCGGCGGGATGCCTTCCTTGTCCTGGATCTTCGCCTTGACATTGTCAATCGTGTCGGAGGACTCGACCTCTAGGGTTATCGTCTTACCCGTGAGGGTTTTCACAAAGATCTGCATGGTGGTGAATGGCGAGGCTTCAAGGCGGCGCGAGTGAAATAGAGTTTTATATCGAGCAATGGATTAGGGTTTTGTAAGAGATGAAAGAATAGGCGGCCCGTCATTCTAATAAAAGCCTTGGCCCAGTTAGTAGCAAATATTAACAACTCATAGGTATATATGGGCCTGTTGTCTAAACTATAGCTTTAGAACTCGCAAGTATAATTTTTTTTAAAAGGTTTTTTGTATGATTTACTGTTCATAATTTTAAAGAGAGTCAGTATTGAGAAAACCAGGCATGGCATATGACTGAATTGTTGTTTTTCTTGAGCGCTGATAATCTCTTTGGACGATAATCAATTGAAACACTGAAAGCTTTAGAGCTTTCCGTCTTACTATTACTACAAATCTCATGAGACTGTTTAAAGATGGAAGCCCCATTCAAGTGAAATAAATTAGAACTAGTCTCAACTGAGAAATTAAACACTGAAAAAACCTCAATTTTACAATATTACATCGATAAATTAGTTGTACTAAACTCGCTTTAGAGCCTAAATCTAAGTAGTGATATTACAACAAATCTCGTTGGCATGTATAAATATAGAAGCCCCACAGTGAAGTTAAATTGTAACTAATGTCGCCATGTGAACTGAGGCAGCTTGCTATGATAAATACACCAAAAAGAATTATTACATTATAAATTTGTTGAGAAACTGAGAGCATGAGTTTCCAAGTTCCTAAGATTCAACTGCATAAAGATATAAGCATCGTCAATACAATATTTAAATCACTAAAATATGCTCTATTTTTCAATTCCAAACCGGTAGTCCGAGTGTCATATTTGGTTATTTACTCAATTCTCTCGTGTTCTGTTTAAAAATAATAATGTAAAATGCAATATCAGAAATGCATGGATATATAATTGACTAACAATTCCTATCATCTATTTGGAGATGCACATTTCTGTTACTTATTTTATGCACTTTCAAAATTCTTCTATATCTTTACAAACAATGTCAAAAATAAATTAAGAACAATGTAAGGTTATAAATGTGAATAAAAGAACGCACCATGACAGCAACTCCAGTGTCACAGAATTTGGGAATGGAGATGAGTCTCACCGATTGTTTATCAGATCCTTAATAAGAAAATAAATAAAAAATTCCAGCTCAATCAAGAAAATTAAATTTTTACAAAGAAAAAATATAGGGTCCAAACAAAAAAGAAATACCTTTCAATAAGTTGGTTTCATATTTGTCTTGATTACCAACAAAATAAACATGTGGGCAGCTCTCAATTAGAAACGGATCCTTATCTGTGTATGGATAGCACCCTAAATGAATAAATAACAAAAAAAGAGCCAAATGATATTATTTTCTTCATTTTATTAAATTAGAATTTTAGTGAAAAAAATAAATGAAGCATATTTACCAAGGGTATTTGGAGCAGTTGGTGCCAGGTGTCGCCACCTTAATGTCCTTTCCATGAACTCAAGCTTATTTTTCGCATCAGAATATTTGTATAAATCATCAATATTTTGACCAGACGTGCCAAGAAACCTAATAGGAAAAATATATACTCTTTCTATTTGTACAATATTTGAATAAAATTTCCAATTATAGAAATGTTCTTTTTTGTACTTACTGGACATTGTCAAGCTCAAACTGATGAGGATTTGTGCATGACATGAAAGTATTATATGTAGATGAACCAGCAAAAAGACACCTGTTTAAAGGCTGAAATAAAAGAAAAATAAACAGATAAAAATAGACTAATTTAGGGAAATACTGATTCCTGAAATTAAGCCTCAGTTCTAAAATTAAGCTTTCATTTAATCAAATTATGAGTCAATTAGCCAATAATTTTGTAATTATGCCCCAATTAGAACTCCATTTACCCTCAATTATACACTTATCACAAACAAACCAAAAAATTAAATTTTTTATATACCAAAATATTTTCAAAATACAGACCTGTTGGGGTAAAGCGTAATTTGCCGGATCGCTAAATCCAGGCATTATATCAACAGGAAAAGCTGCAACAATCTGTACAGGTAAAATTCCAATTATACCCCTGAAATTTCATCAAATTACAAAAGAAACAGTACCAGAAAAGAATAAACAACTGTTTGGTATTTAGTACCTGAGTTAAGAATATATCAAGTTCCCTTATCGGTTCTGTTACTTTTGCAATATCCTTCTGTGCAATGGTCTGTAATTAATAGCGTACAATATCAGAAAATAAAAAAATGGAAAATATGTTGAATAAAATCATAAAGTTAATTTTATTTTATTTATTTACCTGCCCGTTAAAATAGCCCTGTGAGACATTTATTGAGTTTCCAGCAATTACGAGCCGAACTATCTGAGATGCAACTCTTTGCTCCTATTTAATGAAAAAATAACTAAGAGTTAAAACTATAATAAAAAAAAAACATAATTTCATATGAACCCCTACAAAACTTCAAAATATCATATATACCCTTCAAAAAATGAGGTAAACGTATACTACCCCTACTAAAATGTCCAAACTAACCTCTTTAATAAAATGGAGAAAGAAGGGTTTTATGATATTTTGCAGGGGTATATATGGAATTTTTCACAGAAAAAAATGAAGAAAAATATGTACATACATTTTCATCGCCTAAATGTCCAGTGATATGGTCAACTAATAGCTGGAACTGGAGAGGATTAAATTCACTGGACCCTATGTTTAATCCTGATATAAATACCACATACTTGTCCTCACCTGCAATTTCAAAAAATAATTCCATTTATCTAACAAACATTAAAACAGAATTATACTAATTCCTTAAGGAATATGATAAAATAATATTAGCTTGCATTAACTAACATATATATCTAAACTTAAACTTCCATTTGGAAGATTATTTTCAAAACCTATTGAGTAATGATAGAATGTACATAGACAGATAACTAATGATAAAGGCTTAGTACGCTGTAATTAAGCTGACAAATCCAACACAATAATACCAAAAAAAAAGAAAAAAATGAGACTGATATTAAATTAGGTCATTAAATACCATGAATCTAACAATATTTAATAAAAATATTACTCGAGTCAAGTGGCCTATCAACTTGAGGTGCTAGGCCAGGTTCTAGAATATCTTCAACTAAAAAATCGCCTCCACTTATTTCTTTTCCATGAAGAGCAACCACAGCCCCTATGTAAAAATAAAAATAAAAAAATATTTGAAAATTACTCTATAAAAATGAGAAATATCATATAAACCCTTACATAACAGAGGAAATATCATGCATATATACCCTACTTTTCAAATTGGTTCACAAGTGCTCCTACGTTATTCTTTTTATTTATGCATGAATAAGTGTGAAAAGGGGTAATGTATTCATGAACTTTTAGGTTTCCAAATGAGATATTGAGCTTTTCTAAGGTATTGATGAAATTCCAAAATAATATAAAAATGGAATATTAATATTACTAATGATCTAAATTACCAGTGACAAAGGCAGAAGGGACAAGGATGTTTCCGGAAAGTTTGACTCTTCCACTCTCATCTTCCAAAATTAAATGGTCATCAAGAGACATGAAATTATGCGGCTTAACAAGAGGCACAACTGATCTCTGTGTATAAATAAACATCATAACTATGTAAGATTATTTAAATTGCAAAGTTTGGTGCTTAGATAATGATTAGATATGTATTGCAGTAGTAATCAAGTACAATGCCTGATTCTCTTTGTTTGATCGAACAATTGGGGATAAATTGAGTCTTAATTTGAGCATGTACTTAATTAAAGAACTTAGGGCTAATTGTGTTTTATGGAGGAGTTAGTCCAATTTATTGGAATATTGGTTGTATTTTATATAAGGATGTGTATATTATATTACCTCTTTGGAATATTCGTCGAGAATTGAAGGCTTGAGTTTCATATGCTTGTAAAGAGTTCCAATTATGATGCATTCTTTTCCTTCTTCAAGGCCCAATACTGTGTTTACTGCAATTACAGAATTAACATATGTCAAATTATTTAGTTACAATTAACATAAATCGACCAAATGAGAAACTTTTCAGTTTTTCAAGTTTCTTGTTGAGTTAAAATACAGTTTTGTAATACAACTGATTTCAATAAATCTGTTATTATGTACACATTCTGATTTAAGCCTCAATTAATCTTCACTTGGATAATTAAGCCCTCAATTAAACTTCACTTGGATAATTAAGCCCTCAATTAAACTCAAATTAACACCGCAAGATAAGCTAAATCACACTCCACACTATCATCAAGTAACTTCATTCTCACAATACGCAATTACAAGTCTTTACACGAAAAATAACCCCAAAAAACCCTAGTTCCAGTGAGTAACAGCAATTTCAGAAAGACAAATCAGATTACCAGAAATCTGAGGTTTCCAATTGGGAATGAGCGAGTTCAGCATAGTCCTCATGTGATGCAACCTCATAAAGTAAATATGGCTGTACTGCTGCCCTTTGTACTGCTCCCGTTGTATCTCAAACCTCTCATCCTTAAATCAAACAAAAAAAATAAGCTAAAAGAGAGAAAAGAGAGAGAGATCTGAGCAGAAGAGCGGAGAGGAGAAGAGATGGTACGTGGTTGTGGTAGACGGCTTGCTTCCGCTCGATCGTCGGCTCGCCCATCTCAGTGTCAGCCATGGCGGGAAATGGCTTACCAGCGAGGGTTTTTGACCTACTGATTTGGTTTGGTCAAAAAGAAGAGAAGAAAAGCGGGGATGGGTTTTTTATTTATTTTTTCAGAGTTGTTTTTTGGATCTTTCTCAAAGAAAGCCCATCATATCCAGGCCTGGGCCATAATATGTACATAATTTGTTAGAATATGAGTTTTGAGTTGACATGTTATTTTGAAATACATAATAATTTACAATGACGTATCACGTTAAAGTAATTGATGCAAATATCACATTGACATGTTTCAAGAAAATAAAAGAAAATAAATAATTTTAAACATTATAGTAGTATATACAATTAAGAAAATAAAAAATTACTAGCTCCAGTCATTTTATATGGTCAAATAACATCTGCTTCCAGAATTAGCTGTGTTTTTTTATTCTATGAATGACCTACTTGCATATGTCACATTTATTAACCCTTTCTTGCTAATCCCCAACCTTGTTAGGTGAAACAAGGTAGTAAAGAAAATTAGGTAAAAGAATGAAAAAGTTCAAATAACCCCCTCTCTTCTCATAGGTGGATATAACATGTGCCTCTTGAGCCCATACCTACCTTTTCAAACCATGAAATATCATCAATACTATCCAGACTATTCCAGAGCCGGTCCTCAGTTTTGATAAGCTACCATAAAAATAATTATTATTTTTTATTTTTTTAAAATGAGATTTTGGTGACTAAGGTTCTTATGTGTAAGAAAAATACATAAATTTGCACAAACTAATAGAACAATAAAACAAAATTGTATAATCACAATTGAGAAAATATATTGATTCCTTAAATTAAAATTGTACAAACAAAAAAAATCATAGCACGAGTGAGAATTGAACTCAGGTCTTTAGAGTTATTTTGGAATTTCAACTCGTTTGTTAAACCAAATTTACTACACATCACAGTACTTATGTTGAATTTTATATATTTTTTTTATTGCTGTTAGAGTCAACTATAATTTACACCGAGAGGCTCTATGCATCTCGAGATCCTATGCAGCGGCTTGATTGACCTACTTATATGGCCGCCTCTCCTGTGGCATGAAATATCATTAATACTATCATATGCAGAACATGGTTAATGTCACTGTCAGCAGAGCACCTGCACCTGCTTTCATAGTTTTTCAAGAAAATGACTAAATTACCTGTTTTATCACTTTATCATATGTAAATAAGAGTAACGGAGAAAGGAATAATTCCATGGCAAAAGTGAAACATAATTTAGTGATATACAACAGAAGTGGACCTTACCGGACCTGGGAGGGACTATGCCTGTTTTATGCAGCCACCAAAATACACTCATTATTTTATGTAGCCACTAAAATACACTTATTGGATTGGTTAATTCAAGTTACATATATCATATATGTGATTTGATTTTTGAGCAGTATATGTTATATGATAAGACTTTCGAGATGCGGAGTGAGATTCAGGAATCAGCTTTCTGTATATAAATAGGTCAATGAATTTTATTTTTTTTGAGAATTTTGGAGGAGTCAATAAATTTTAATTAGAATTATCTAGTAATAATTAGGCATCATGTCTTATCAGATATAAATATGATGGGTACATCCTCTCTTATTAGAATTGCCAATAATCATCCAATAATCTCACTTCTTTACACCCCATTATCAAACCAAAAAGAGTTCCCTTCCTTCCATTGAAAATGTTATCCTACAAATAAGCATCTCATCCAATTTTATATGTACAATTTTTAGCAGTAGCAGGCTGATCCCATACATTTTTACTTTTTTTTTTTTTGCTTAAACCGCCCTCGGGTTTCTCTCCATTAATAATAAAATCCTTGATTACAAGACGTTACAATTACATTTGATAAAAACAACCAAAATTAAAACCATACATCTGGCTGGCTAAATCAAACCCACAGCAAACAAAACAGTGCATTGAGAGTTATTCTAACTCACCCCACTTGCTACAGGCTCCAGTCCATTCCAACTGCAGGAAACGAAACTGGCGGCCCTCCACCGACGCTCGTGATTCTTGTGCATAATAAACAAACTATCAAATTAGTAATGTCAAAGAATTGGAATATAAAATTTACTTTATACGCACAATAAATAAAATAAAATAAAACAATTTCGAATCTGGACAACAACAAAAGAAAGGAAGAAAAAGATGGCTTCGTTCTTTCTAACCGTTCGTTTTCTGTCCCCCGGTTTCCCATGCCACCTTAGGCCCACTCGGATTTAGGATCCGTGTAGATGCCTAGTCAGGTATATAGGTAAAACATTGACCCTGCAAGAAATCTTATCCGAAACAGATGAATAATTGGTTAAAGTAATACGAAAAGTTTAATAAAATATAACATATACACCTATACTATACAAATTTCATTTTAATATAAAAAGACTAAAAAAATGATATGTAGTATAATATGTTTGTCGAAATATCTAGAAAAGTAAAGGTTGGAATTTTTTATTGTATATAAAATAAAGGAGGACGGTCAAAATCGCGTTCTTTTTCTTCGCTTCCTGTTTTACAACTTCAAGTGGTCAAATTTAACATTTTGTGTGCACCCGGTCTATGAACATGTTTGATCTAGTGTATTCGGTGAGATTGTATTCATAAAAATACATGATTTGTAACAAGAGATAGTCCTGTGTTTTCGAAGAAATTTAACGAATATCATAATTACTCTTTAAAACTTAAAAATATATTCATCACAAATTATATATATATAATATATATATATATTGAAAAATTGTATGTAACGAATAACTAATCTTATAAATATGTTCAACATCATGTTTATCAATTTTTAACAAATCCTCCCCTTAAGTTCCCAGTTTCAAATCCAATTATGCCACACAATAGCCGAATAATATTCTTACACACGAAACGGCCTAGATTTTATCTGTTTTAATAACTCTCAATACACAAAAAATATTTCTATGATATGCATAAGCAATATAACTCAAATTAATTTGGTAGTCAATGTAAATCTTTGAACATTTGATCAAGTATTTCCCAATAATGAGTCCAACAACCGTACCATGCTTTATCTTTAAGAATGTATTATTTTCATATAATTCATACAAGTTATCAAATATTATCATGAATTTAGATCCCGAACTATAATATGCTAAATCAGATTAAACATATATGGATCAAGTATGCAAGAATTGCGTAGCCATGATTAATAACATTTAATATCATATGGCTCAGTAAATAAATTTTTTCACGCAACACTTTCCATTTCTTGCAAGTTTTTATTATTCTTTCGTTTTCTTTCTTTTTTTTGTATTGTTTTGCACACAAACTAGATGATTTCACTTTTGAACAATGCCACAACTAGACGAGGTGTGTTGCTGTGTAAATTAAGTTGTGGGTGTAAACTAAGCTTGGTTTGTTGAATTTTAATTATTATTTTTTATATTACGTAGTATAGATAACTCGGAAAAATGAGGCTCTTACAACCGAGAGGCTTTAGATCAATGTCAAAAGAGTCTCGGTTACATGTTTATTTGTAAAAAAATCATTCGTTTATGTAACAATGACTAATAACATCCAATATCATACAAATAAGTAAACAAATTTCTTCACGCAACGCTTTCCCATTTCGTGCAAGTTTTTATCGTCCTTTCATTTTTTTTCTTACTTTTCTTTGTAGTACTTTGCACGCAAGCTTTAGAATTTCACAAATAAACGTCGGTGTTCACGTATGGGCCATTAATTTGGCTTCATTGAAGACGCCTTGAAATGATTATAATTAACATAAAATAAAATTAGTTAATCAATTAAACATAAAATTTTTAATTTTTAACAAAAATAAAAAATAATAAAATACATGATTTTAAGGTACGCCAAATCAATATATCTCAAAATATCATAACCAAACATGCCCCACATAAAGAATTTTTACAAAGAGCAATGTAATGCCCTTAAATAAAACAGAATAATGTATTATTGGGAGTGTCAAGCTCCCAATATTTCATTTTGCACGGTTGTGCTCCGAGTGCACCAAAATCATCCGTAACACAGAAACGGGAGGAAGAAGGTAAAAGAAAAGAAACGGCGAAAGAAAAAGTAAGAAACAGAAACCGAATACAAACAAACCCGGCAAGGAAAATAAGTCTGAAAAAATCATTTCAACAAAGATAAAACCCTTTATTAATCAGTCAAAAGTAACCCACGTAGCGAGTCAGACACCTCGAGAAATGACTCGTTACACGAGTTCTTCACCGACTAAGCTCTCGCTTTCATCACACGTCAGCGCCAGGTTGGTGAAGCGAAGTCCTTGTTGTCATCCGCACAATTCTACCTAGACCTGTTTCACCACGTCATAACAAAGACCGGAGTTCACGGCCGTTGAGAATTTATTCGATATGTTCATTACATGTACATATGTATCATGAGAGTTTATCTGAGCTGGGAGACTGCGTTTAGATAAGTAAATATAATAGCGTCAAAGTCTCCATTGGGTGCGGCAATAAAGCCACCGCCCTTCGGCATTTCCGCCTCTCTCCTCTCTTCTCTCTCGCTTCAGATCTCAGTTTCTTACTACTACCTCTATCCAAACCAACCCCTTTTCTTACCTTTCCTTTTTGATTTCTTCACTCCAAACCCTAGATCTAGTTATTTATCAACCCTGATACCCAAATATCTTCTTTGAGTATTCGATCGGCCGCTTTGGCGAAGCAATCTTCCATATCTTCTGTTCTGTTTGATTAACCAAAAGATATTGAAGATCAAATCTCGGGGTTTGAGTATACAGTTTGTCACTTTGGCTAACCGTTCTTCTGTCTCCATTGCACTGTTTTCCTTTGGTTAATTGGTCTCCTAATCTCACTGAGGAGGTCGATTAACCAAAAGGAGGAAAGCCTGCGATTGTCGGAAAACGGAGTTAAACGAGAGCTGAAATTGGATCTTGTAAATTCATTTGTTGTTAAGAAATGGGGAACAACCAATGTGGGGGACCTGTGCAGTCGCAGTACGGCTACTCCGCAACCGAAGGTTTATATGCGGATCGATATTTGGATCTCAGAGAACCGAGGTCGGATTTCTCGTCGGCGATAAGGCGGGGCATGAGTGATCAGTTCTCTAATCAGGTTTTGAACCACAAAACCCCTAATATACATGATCTGTTTACGCTCGGTAAAGTCCTAGGCCAAGGCCAGTTCGGTATAACCTATCTCTGTACCGAGACCTCAACCGGCATAAACTACGCATGCAAATCAATTCTCAAGAGAAAATTGGTGTCAAGAGAAGATGTGGAAGATGTGAGGCGTGAGATTCAAATCATGCATCACTTATCAGGCCATGAAAATATGGTCAAGATTAAAGATGTGTATGAGGATTCAAGCTCTTTGCATATTGTGATGGAATTATGTCAAGGAGGCGAATTGTTCGATAAGATTCAGGCAGGAGGCGGTGTTAGTGAGAGAAAGGCGGCTGAGTTGATTAGAATTATTGTTGGGTTTATTCAGAACTGTCACTCGCTTGGTGTGATGCATAGAGATCTTAAATTGGAGAATTTCATGCTGACGGATCCGAATGATGAGCTGTCCATCAAGGCCATTGATTTTGGCCTCTCGGTTTTCTTCAAGCCAGGTATTAAAAAAATAGAAAAATATTTGTCATAGTGATTATTTTTGGTTGTTAGTTATATGTTTACTTTATTCATTTGGATTGATAAATCAATTATTTAGTATATATTAGTGAAATGCTTAGTTTGAGATTTGAGAAGATTAGACATGATTCACACCGTTTGACTTTAGACTTCAGTTTTTGGCTGCCTCTTTTTGAAAGCTGGCAAGAAGAGGGGTAAAAGAAATAAAATAGAAAAAAACTAATTTGACTTGGTCAATTTAGAAATATTCATTGAATTTGTATGTTGGTCCTTGTGTTTTAGTTGAACTTCTATGATTAGCTTTTACTGTCTACGTTCTTTCAGTATATATGAAATAAGAGTTCATTAGGTTTCCTTATTATATCAGATATTCTATTTTTTACAATTCTTATTATTTCATTGTTGCATTCTATTGTTTCATATCCATGCAAAAATGTGTTGAATAAATAAATAAATAAAAGGGCAGTCTGGTGTCATTAGGCTTTTTTCCATCCTAAAGTCAGATGAATGTTCAATTTACTTAAACCTAATTTCCATTTTAGAAGAGGTTATTTTCTGAAATCAAATTCAGAAAATAGTTCTCTAAAAATGGAGGTGAGGCTAAGTAAATTTAACCTTCATCTGACCTTAAATGGAAAGAAGCCTTTTGGCACCAGGCTGCCCTTTTTTCATTTTGGTTTGTTGAATTCCTTCAAAGTTTAGGAAGATTATTTTTCATAAAGTACGCTCAAAATTGATTCTGATTGTTTTAAATTGCACTTGTTAATGATTCAATTCTCACTAGTTATTACATTGGTGAGAGTTCATTACAGGTGCATAAATGAAAAGTTGTTTTCTTTTTTATTAAATTAAAAAAGAAAATAGCAGCGGCCAGACAACCGTAGTGATAGATCCACAGATGATTGACCTTTCATTGTCTTTCATCTACTAAATCTATCTCACAATTATATCTATTCAAATTTCTTCAAGTGTTTTTAAATATTTCTGTTTAAATAAGCCCTATTTTGAACATTACATTCTCACTAGTAGTTTATAACATTTCATTTTCACTTCACTTTCCTTGTTGCAACCTGTTTTCTTCTCTTTAGATGTAAAACCAAATCTTATCTCCTGTTTTTTTTTTTTTTTTGTTAATAAACACCTTTTTAATGAAATGATATTTTAATTTCATGTAAATTTAGGTCAATATTTCAAAGATATAGTTGGCAGCCCATATTACCTTGCTCCTGAAGTACTCAACAAACGATACGGACCTGAAGCCGATATATTCAGCGCTGGCGTTATACTCTACATACTTCTAAGTGGCGTACCGCCTTTTTGGGCAGGTACATTTCTATCATTTCATTAATTTATCAGCCAGTATTTCTATGAATAATTAACCCCTAATATTAATTAATATTTTTTTTCTTTCGTTTTTAGAAGACCAGCAAGGGATATTTGACGCGGTTTTGAGAGGGAATATAGATTTTGAGTCGAAACCATGGGATTCGATATCTGATGGTGCGAAGGATTTGATAAGAAAAATGCTTTGTCCTTTTCCTGAGGAGAGATTGAAGGCCCATGAAGTTCTAAGTTAGTATTTCTCTCATGTTTTTTTATTGTTTTAATATATCATTCTTGATTTTTAAGTTAGTATATTTATTTATTTTTTCTTATTTTAACGTACTTTTTATGTAAGCAGGTCATCCTTGGATTTGTGAGAATACAAGTGGTGCTGATAGAGCTCATGATCCAGCTTTTATCTCTCGTCTCAAGCAGTTTTCAGAAATGAATTTATTAAAGAGACTCGCCTTAAGGGTTAGTAAATTGTTTTATCATTCCCATTATATTTTGAACTTAACTGAGATCTTTTATATCTAATCTTTTTTTATTTTTTTTATGTTTTATCAGGTAATTGGAGAGAGCCTATCGGAGGAGGAGACAGCTGGCATGAGGGAGATGTTTGAAGGATTGGACACTGACAGTAATAATGCAATCACATTTAATCAGCTTAAAGAAGGGCTTAACAAATACGGCTCTAAATTCACAGAAACCCAGATCCAGCATATTATGGATGCAGTAAGCCAACTCTTTCATGATATTTCATCTTCTAAAATACTTTAATTAATACTATTATACAGAAAATAATTGTTTGATTTTCTTGTCTTATTAGGTGGATATGAATAAAAGTGGTGCAATTGAATGTGAGGAATTTATTGCTGCCACAATGCCTCTTGGCAAACTAGAGCAAGAGCATCATTTAGTCACCGCTTTTTCATACTTTGCTAAAAATGGAGACGGTTTTATTACTCTTGCGGATCTTCAGCTTGCTTGTCAGACCAGTTCTGATTATCTACTTGAACAAATCATCAAAGAATTTGGTCAGAACAATGTAAGTCTTTATCTTAATTTATTATTAGAAATTGAGTCAAACAATACATGCAGAGAAAAAGTGTCTGATAAAATAAAAAAAATGTTGCAAATAAAAAGACCATTACACTTTTTTTTAATATAAAGCCCCTATCATTAAGAGGTCTTTGAATGGTTGGAAGAATATTTGTGGAATATTCCTAAGATTATTTGGGCCTCTTAGTGGCATTTTTTTTTTTTTGCCGGATAGTGCAAGCTTATTAGATTTATAAATTATTAAGTATATGAGTTGTTAAATGCAATTTATTAAAAAGAAAGAGCCCCTGTCGTTGAGAGGCTCAAAAAGATGAAGTAATATTCGCTGAATATTGACTTTGTCTATTTGAGCCTCTTAACGGCAGGGGCTTTTTTTTTTTTTTTTTTTCTAAATTTATATGTAGTTATAAAGTTTATGACTTTGCATTTATGATATATTTAGTTGAAATTTTGATGAGTTAAATAAATTGCCCCTGTCATTAAGACACCCGAATTGTCAAGTTTTGTTCGCTGTGAACTTTTCTTGATTCTTTGGGCATCTTAATGGCAGGGGCTTTTTTTTTTTTTTTTTTTTTTGCAAGTTTCACATTGTACTTGAGGTTTTGAATTTCGATGCATGCAAAATTAGAGATTTGAAGTACTTCTCAAACTGTTTTTCATTCTTGAAAATCTCTCTTCTCAAAGTGTTTATTATTCGTATTTCAGACTTGTCTCGCTGAAAGTCATAATTTTGATGTGAACTGCTTTTCTTTGTCATGACTGCATTATTGAGTAAAATTTAATTTACTAGTCGCCATCTTGCTATTCATATGCAAATGTCATTAGAAATATTGTAGACTTGGTATACATTATTTAACAATTAGAAATAAAGTCTTTATTTACCAAATATAGTTTTTGTTTCATTTATTTATTTTACTTCTATATTTTAAAGACATTATTTTGATGTGAATGTGCCTTTCTATATCACCAACCGCATTATTGTGTAAACGGATGACTTGTCACAATCTTAATAAATCACGTGCAAATCTCCCATTTTGAAAATTCTGTAGACTAATCAATTGAAATTTAAGCATTATAATAAATAGATGTCTTTTTCAGTAGTTGGTAAGCTCACATTGCACTTTTTATTTTTATTATTTTTATTTTAGGATGGTTCAAATTAATTACACATTCTTTTTGTTTTGTTTTTTTAATTTCAGGATGGTCAAATTGATTACAGTGAATTTGCTGTGATGATGAAGACTGGAATTGAAGATGAGTGTGAAGTGCGTTAGGGTGTTTGGTGTGTAAATAATTTCATGTGGCTATTTGTCGTTTAATTTGTTCTATTACCTTTGTCGTTCCTTTATGAATATTAATTCAGGTGTAATAAGTATGCTCTAATAAGTATATGCTCTAATGTATGATCGTTTGTTGTTAATTATATATGCGCGCCAAGTTAGGTATATTTTGTGTGCGTAGATATTTTATCTTGTCAATATTAGTGCCCCCAAAATTCTAGATAAAAATTGCAGAACACTCAGTTTTAAACTAAGTAGAAAATATACATAGAATAGGATCATGTTTGCACTTCGCTGCGAGTAATTTAATTATTTATTTACATTGATTGTGTGAATATAATTGAAATGCAAACGCATTTACATATAAATAGAATATTTTATGTATTTTATCAAATTTATTCAAAATTATATGGAATGATCGTCGACTTCAAATTAATGTTTTGTTAAACTTCTAAATGTTAATTATAAAATATGATATATTGTTTAAAAACATTATAGAGAAATAAGAATGACGGATGGAAAAAAAAGAGAGGGTCAAATAATAGGATTAGATTAGTTATCAAAGAAACAAATATTTAAAATGGGTTATTAAAACCAATTATTACTCTAGATATTAAAAACAATAAAAACAATAAATTGCTCTAGACTTGATTTTATACTCTTTTTATCATCTTTTTTTATCAAAGAGTAAAAATAGGAATTTGTATACTTATTGAACCAACAAAACATTAAAATTAATTTAGCTCATTGATTCACATCTAATGGTCGTAAATAAAATAAGGATGATGACGTGGTGGCTTCTTATAAAGGCTTAAAAGTGGGTATGAAATAACTACCATATAAATAATTACAAAAATATATTAAACTCATGAAATCAAGACCTGAATCAACGATGGAGATGTAAATATTGGGGTTAATTCAACGACTACGGTTATTTGGATGATGCAGTCTTTTAAAAAGACTCAAAAGTAGATGAAAAATAAAGAGTTGGAATTAATACTACAAAACTGTATATACAGTAGCAGTCTATTACGTTTTTGAAACTTGTTTGTCGTACCCAATCGTGCTCCAGACCCCACTTCAAAATTCACCGTGAAACATGCAAATCAGAACTTCAACAGAAAATTCAGCGAAACCTGCAAATCAAACACGAATAAATTACCATTAAGTAGGTCCAATCATGAGTTGGGCCAAAGTGGGCTCTATGTTTTGGAATAACAAGATAAGATCTTCTCCTTTTGAAGTTGGGCCAGGCCTCAAGATTTATCATCTAAAACCAGCCCATTTTTAATGCAAGTTGACGCAGAAAAAGCATATTTGCCACGCTGACGGGAAATTGCGCAGGATTTGTTTTCACATGCAAATACTGTGACTGTCAGAGACTCCGGTCGAAATTCGAAATACAGTCAAGATTAACGGCCAGGATCTTACCATCAAGTAGTTGAATATTTCATCTTCCCATTGAAATCGCGTTAAGGAAAGAAAAGATAAACAAAGCAAGCTCTAATGAACCATAGATTATGTAATTTACAGCATATTGCCCCACATTTCAGTGTATATGTTCTTACCGTGGGTATTAGACCAGGTCTAGTCAAACATCTTTCACTACCTTTTCTCATCTTCGTTTGTCCGAAAATTTCCCCATTTCTTACTACTGTCAAAGAAAAATAAACAAATAAAATCAAATTAATTAAAAAGAATCCCCATTTCTTACTACTGTCAAAGGCAAACAAATAAATAAATCCAAATTAATTAAAAAATCACCATTGCGAAAGAATCCCAGTCCCAGCTAAAGCGGGAATAACACTCTCCGTTCTCACTCTCCAATCTCCGTTTCGTTTCCTTGTGTTAATCTACCGAGTTTATGTTCGGAATTTGAGTTCTGAGAGATGTCGAAGGCGGAGAGTAACTGGGAGAGGCTGGTGCGGGCGGCGCTGAGGACCGATCGAGGCGGCGGCGGAGTTCATGGCCTTCCGACGGCCGGAATTGCGGGGATTGTTCCTTCTTCGCTC
Source organism: Juncus effusus (assembly GCA_027726005.1). NCBI lineage: Eukaryota > Viridiplantae > Streptophyta > Magnoliopsida > Poales > Juncaceae > Juncus > Juncus effusus. Next base: position 8,038,615 of record CM050895.1, read on the forward strand.
GGTAACAATGAGCGTATTGAGGAGATCCTCAGGGCCGCCGACGAGATCCAGGAGGACGATCCTACTGTCGCTCGGATCCGTAAGATTCTTTCATCTCTTTCTGATACTCTTCTTTTTTGTTTCTCTTCTTTTTTGTTGCCAATTGCAATACATCTATCTGGAAATAGTATAACTTATATTAACATATTAAGCCGCAGAGATTATAATCCTAGCATATAATTAGTGGTTTTTCTCTGAATTTGTATCTTTTTCGTACTTGAATTAGTAGTTTTTCTAGCTTGAATGTTTATATTTTGTACAATTTATACACAGTGTGTGAGCATGCGTATTCAATGGCCCAAAACTTGGATCCGAACAGTGAAGGCCGAGGAGTGCTTCAGTTCAAAACCGGCTTGATGTCTGTCATAAGGGTAATAAACAACATCCTACCATCTTTCTTCTCTCTCCTCTTTTTGATATACACTTCAAATCAAGATTTCAGTACTATCTTTCTGTTGTTTTGTATAGTTTCTCATACCATTTTTTTTTTAATTTCAGCAAAAATTGGTGAAGAAAGAAGGGGGAAGCTTGGATAGAAGCAGAGACATAGCTAAGCTGCAAGAATTCTACATGAAGTACAGAGAGAAGCATAAAGTTGATCAATTGAGAGAGGAAGAAAGGAGACTGAGGGAATCTGCAGTCTTCACTGGAAATCTTGGCGAGTATGTGTTTTTTATTCTTTTCCTATTGTTTTTATTTGAGATTTTGACACTTGTGCGTTTAAGCTGTTTTAGAGATTTGCGTGAAAAATGAACACTTTGTTGTTTAGAGCTCATTCTTTCGGTCTGTAGGTTTGAAGTATCAATAATTCCAATCAGAAAACTTATCTTGTATTATTTATAGCTGCATTTAATGTTGATGCGAATAGAATATCTTTTGACCATTTATTCCAGCAATACATTACATCTCTATGGACGAACTAAACCAACTGAGATTGTGATTCGTAGCTTTAGATGGAAAATTTGTCGAACAACATGTGGATTTCTTGCTTCTGAAACTTCTATTTTATGATTTATCTCTGACTTTGTATTTATTTTTCTTTTGAATAACAGGCTGGAGCGTAAATCAATTCTAAGGAAGAGAGTAGTCGCAACGCTGAGAGTGCTAGGGACAGTAGTAGAGGAGCTTACAAAAGAGCTTCCTCCTGATGCTGCTCGCAATTTAATATCTGAAGAGGTATTTATTTGATTATTTTATTAGATACTTGAATTTTGTATATTCTTTGGTTTTTTGTGAAACTTAGTTTTTATTTTTTGGATTGTTTAGATGAAACGGATGATGGAAAAAGATGCAGAAATGACGGAAGATGTGGTGGCGTATAACATAATCCCGTTGGACTCTCCTTCAACCACAAACGCTATTATCTCATTCCCAGAGGTAAACCCTAAATCCTAAACCCTAAAGTTTCTTTTGTTTCTGTAGTTTTGTTGTATAGTAATTGTGCAGTATTGATTTATAATTGTTTTGTTGGTTTTAGGTTCAAGCGGCAATTTCAGCGCTTCAGTATTTCAGAGGGCTTCCGAGACTTCCTAGTGGATTTTCAATTCCTGAGGGAAGAAACACTGATATTTTGGATTTTTTGCATCATGTTTTTGGCTTTCAGGTTTGTACTTGTACTGTTATTCTTTTCTTATTAAGTATTAGAGGTACATTTGTTCTTTTCTTATTAAGTATTAGAGGTACATTTGTTCGTAAAAAGAATACTTTTGTTAGCCTAGAAATAAAATAAAAATATTTGTTTGGTTTATCACTTCAAAGTTTTAAGATTGCATGTGTGCCCTTGTTAGCTCATGCATAATTGACCATCATTGTACTGTGTTATGACCCGATATGTTATATCTTGGTTTATTACAAGTTATTTTCTCACTGTTATGGTAGTGTTGGTTTTATGTTCTTATTAGTAAAATATTGACTGAGAATTTTAAACCTTTTTTGACATGGCAGAAAGATAATGTCAACAACCAACGTGAGAATGTGGTGCATCTACTTGCAAATGAGCAATCAAGACTCGGAAAACTGCCAGGTGGCGAACCGGTACGTGTGGCTTATATTTGAGTTGTTAAAAGCTGATTTAATTGATCCGTAATGAAGTTTTCTTTTGAAATGAATTATTATTTTTCCTGATTTGTTTCTTGTTAAACACGTAATTATAACATTTGCAACTACTTTGGTATGAATTGCATTGTTTTGTTACTTGATTGAAATGGGGTTTGATTTAATAACCATCCAATTCCTGTTAGAAGTTTTTCCTCGCTTTTAGGTATAAGATGAGATCAATTAGCATATTAATTTCTATTTTTTATTTTTATTGATAGAAAATTGACGAGGGTGCAGTTCATATTGTCTTCCTAAAGGCCCTTGACAACTACATAAAGTGGTGTGAATATTTACCGCTTCGGCTTGTTTGGGGCAAGTAAGTATTTACCTTCATTGTTTATTTATTATTATTATTTTTAGTCATTATTTTCTTGTCAACAATATTTGATTTTAATTCGCTTTTGATAAATTGTGTTTCTTTTTGTGCAGTACGAGTGATTTGAGCAAGGAAAAGAAGCTGCTTTATGTTTGCTTGTATTTCCTTATTTGGGGTGAAGGAGCTAATGTTCGGTTTCTTCCTGAGGGTCTTTGCTATATATTTCACCATGTAAATATTACTAGCCGTATTTTCTTATATTTTGTTTAATTTGTGAAATGTTGTCGCACTTCCAATTTTGCGTAATTTTGACTTTTTAAGTAGAAATATTGTGCCATATTATCTTCTTGTAGGATGATTTAGCATATTTTCTAAACCATGCTTCTAATATATACATATAATAATAACCTAATTAACTCTGACTCATATGTTACCATACGGTATTGAAGGTCTTTGCTATATATTTCACCATGTAAGTATTACTAGCCGTATTTTCTCATAATTTGTTTATCTTATAGCCATAATTTTTATTTAAGTAGAAATACTACACCTTCTTATTGGTGGATTTAGCAAACCTGCTGAACCATGCTTCGAATATAATAATTTAATATTAACCTAATTAACTACATGCACTTAATGGCCTTTTTTGTTTATTTTTTGGTGTTTGTATTAGATGGCTAGAGAAATGGAGGAACTAATGCGACCACAAACCGCAAGTTTTGCCGAAAGTTGTGTAACAGAAAACAGAGAATCAGCGTCTTTTCTTGATCGAGTTATATTCCCTTTGTATGATATTGTGGCTGCTGTAAGTTTTCTACATTTACTCATTTTACCTCATTTCTTGAAATTCTCTTTTTTTTGTATAATAACTTGTGAGGATGAACTGAAATATTTGAACTTCTGGAAATTATTGCAGGAAGCAAATAATAATGATAATGGGAGAGCACCTCATTCGGCTTGGAGAAACTATGATGATTTTAATGAATTTTTCTGGTAAATATTAACTTTTTATTGTTTGTTTTATCCTTTAAAAAACAAACAAACTCTGTTGTATTTCCCATATCATTTTCTTATGGTTAATTTATTTCTTTTTGCTTCTGTAGGTCGCGTCACTGTTTTGATCTCCTTCAGTGGCCATTGAAATTGAGTAATGCGTTTTTTATTAAACCCACAAAGAGAGGAAAGGTAAAGTTTCTCATTCTTTCTTAATTCTCGTACTTTTTTTAGTGATTGCTTCAAGTTTCCTTTGCCATACTGTATATTTCTCTTTCTCATCTTTAACTGAAACATGTATGAAATATTACTTTGATAAAATGTATTTTCTTATTTTAATTTCATATAGAGTATTGGAAGCAGAAACAAGCATTATGGGAAAACCTCATTTGTGGAGCACAGGACCTTTTTGCATCTCTACCACAGTTTCCACCGTCTATGGATGTTCCTCTTTATGATGTTTCAGGTATTATTAACTCAATTGTTTCATATCTTAGTCTACTATAAAATTAGCATTTACATGTTTTTTCTATTTTGTTGCTATAATTCTTTTTTCTTTTTCTATTCTTGAAGGCTTTGACGATCATTGGGTTTAACGATGGAAATATCGATAAGAACACCATAATAGAGGCTCTCAGCATCGGGCCCACATATGTCGTCATGAAGTTCTTAGAAAGTGAGTTTCACAAATCTTCTAAACTTACTATTATTTGTAATTTTTACAACACTGATTATTTGATTTTGGAATTTTCCTATTTTATTTTTTCAAAAGCTGTGCTTGATTTCCTTATGATGTACGGTGCATTTTCGACGTCTCGTCGTTCCGCCATTTCCAGGATTTTTTATCGGTTTATTTGGTTCACAGCTGCCTCTTTGGTTATTTGCTATCTATATATGTTAGTTCTATTATATCTTAACTCATATTTCATTTGATTCAGTTTATCATTACAAAAATACTACACCACATGATAGGGTATATAGTGCAAACATTACTCCTTTAATTGCTATATTCAGTTATAATATCTGCACTATAGACCCTACCTTGCTGTCATCATTCTTTTGGTCATGCTATGTAGTATTTTTCATTTTCACAATAACAACTAACATTCCTACTTTTTAACTAAATTTTTCTTATTTAATCACGGACTAATTTCTCATTTTCGGTTTCCAGCAAGACACTTCAAGAGGGGGGTAGCGGCTCGGTTTTCTTCAAAATTTACATATTTGTAATTGGCGCTTATGCAGCTGCCAAAATATTCGTCAATTGTCTCACGCGAATTCCGTTGTGTCATCGTTTGACTCAACCGTGTTACCGCTGGTCGGTTATTCGGCTCATCAAGTGGATGCATCAGGTGCTTTATTTTGTTATAATATTTTTACGGGAAATTTGCAAAGAAGACCCTACTTTATTGGAAATTGCAAAAATAAATAGTTCCGACTTTTAAGTTTTGTGTAATTATATTTTTGCAATTTCTAATAATGCAGGGGCCTTGTTGCAAATTTCCCTGTTTTATTTGTTAGTTATTTCTTTTAAAATGCCCTTATTTATTCGTTTTGGGTTTTTGGTGCAGGAACATAATTATGTCGGGCGTGGACTGTATGAGAGGCCCCTTGATTATATTAGGTAAGTCTTTTGGAGTATCAAAGTTTTATCTTTTTTCTTGTTCTTTTCTTTGCATTCAGTGGCCTATTACATTAAACGATCCTTAATGATTTTAATGTCTTTGGTTTTGGATTTGGTAAGGTAATTTTTTGCTTAATCGGGCTTTATTTTATTTATATTTTTTGAATATTTTGTCAGATATGCGGTGTTCTGGATTATTATATTGGGCGCAAAATTCTCCTTCACCTATTTTCTTCAGGTAAGCTGAATCTATAATCCATTTTTTGCCTTTTTTGATTTATCTGAATTCTGACGTTTTTTGTTGTGCAGATAAGGCCATTGGTGAAACCAACAAGGACTATTGTGAATTTCAATAACTTAACTTACACCTGGCCTGATCTCGTTTCTAAAAGTGAGATTTCTCTTTTTACATTTCATGTTTCTTTTTTTTGTTGTAAAAATCTGTTGAACTATTTGAGACCATCAACGTAGCTTTGTTAGATATACCCTTGTACTTTTTTTTATTGACCATTTCAGTACTTGACAACATTTCGGTATTTCTAAGGGTCAATATACCTTGTGATTATCAATACCTTTGTGAAATATTGCTATAGTTTTATTTAACTGTCAATGTTCTGAGTGTCAACATTTCTTTTATTCGTGCAGATAACCATAATGCTCTCACGCTTCTTTGTTTATGGGCACCAGTATTTGCTGTAAGTTTTTTTTTTTTGGAAAAGGATATATAATATAGTCTTGAACATATATATCTTATTACTTCTGTTTTTTATACCTTCAGATTTATTTACTGGATATTCATATTTTCTACACCTTGTTGTCTGCTGTTTGGGGCTTCTTAGCTGGTGCTAGTGACCGCTTGGGAGAGGTACCTTCTCTCTCTCTCTCTCTTACAACACATATGTACACACAAAAGCATGTTTTTTTAACAAAAACTCATAATGATAAGGAACAATGGACAAGAATATATTTCTTTTTTGTGTTTTTCTGGAATAAGATGCACTAGGCCAAAATTTTGAATTAAAATGCAAGAGAGTAAGTGTTGAGAAAACTAATTGGTCAGGCAAAGATTAATGATGAATTATTTAATATTTCCCACTTTAATCTGTTATTTTCAGATAAGATCAGTTGAAGGACTCCATAGGAACTTTGAGAAATTCCCTGAAGAGTTTATGAATAACCTTCATGTGGATGTTGGAAAAAGGTACTTTTTTATTCCTTCTGTTATCTCAATTTTTTGTTATTTTTTGCTCTACCTTCTTTTGTTAAGTTCTGATGCTTAATTTTGTTATTTGTACAGGAAGCAGCTCAGGTCTTCTGGTCAGGTAAATTAAAATGTCCTTTTGAATACTGAAAATATCTTGTTAGATCTACTTTTATTTGAGATTTTTGTGAACTTATCTTTTATTATGTTTTGAAGCCTGTGGAGCTAAACAAGTTTGACGCTTCTAGATTCGCTCCATTCTGGAATGAGATTGTAAAGAACTTACGTGAAGAGGATTACATAACAAATTTGTAAGTTATGATTAATTTTTTTCTCTAATAAATCACTATTTTCACCTTCAATTTGTTGCTTATTATTTTATATTTTTATGTGTAGTGAAATGGAGTTACTTTATATGCCCAAAAATACCAACGAGCTCCCAATAGTCCAGTGGCCTTTATTTTTACTTGCCAGCAAGGTAAATATTATATTTTTATTTTAAAACCGGAAACTTTCTTTTCTTTATAGTTTTGTTAGACTTCTATTTTTATGATTATTTTATTTTATTTTATTTTTTAAGGTATTTATCGCGAAAGAAATTGCGGTAGAATCTGTGGAAGCCAAGGATTCACAGGACGAAGTCTGGATGAAAGTTTCAAAAGATGAGTACATGGAATATGCAGTTGAAGAATGCTTCTACAGCATCCGTTATATTCTAATTTCCGTACTTGAAAACGAAGGGCGAAAATGGTAATTTACTAATCTTTTCTGAAATGTATATATTTTTCTAATGTTTTTTAAACGTTTGATATAGGGTGGACTTAATATACAAAGAAATAACAGACATCATTGCAAAGAAAGAGATATCGACGAATTTGCATTTCAGCAAGCTGCAAAATGCAATTACGCGTATTACTGCAATTACCGGCATTCTGGTATTTTAATTACCTTCTCATAATCATATAATTATCTCTGAGTGAATTTTGGTATTTTGATAATACTTTTATTATTTGTTGTTTTTACAGAAAAAGGATGAAACCCGTGAACTGAGAGCTGGTGTGATCAAAGCTATTCAGGATCTCTATGAAGTTATTCACCATGAAGTTCTTTCCGTCAATATGAGGTTATTTTCTATTTGCAGTTTCTATAAAACGCTTTCTGTTCATTTAAATTCAGTCCAAAATTAAGATCACTTAAGTCGGTAAATTGTCATGAAGCCTTAATTATTTACTTCCGAAAGGTTGAAAACACAAAAATCTATAGACCAAATACAAATGGAGAAACAAGAATGCTGCAGAAAGTGGATTGTTTTGCAGTATTGTATTTGTTTCATTTTTCAACCCTAACCAGCATTATACTGAAATACGATATCTGTCAAATCCTTTTGGTTTCTAATTAGTTTCTTCTTTTGCATTTCAGCGCTAACATGAATGATTGGGGCCAAGTAAACCAAGCAAGAGCCAACGGCCAACTATTTTCCAACTTCAAATGGCCCACTGATCCTCACTTGGTAAATCTTCTATCTCCTAATATAACTCACTGAAAGAGGATATATTATAGTATAATATAATATAATTCAACTACTTACTCAAATACTAATTATTTAATCCAGATCGAAATGATAAAAAGATTGCATTCGCTTCTGACGATAAAGGAATCTGCTGCTAGTGTTCCAAAGAATTTGGAAGCGAGGCGCCGTTTGGAGTTCTTCACCAATTCTCTCTTCATGCACATGCCACCAGCCAAACCGGCATCTGAAATGCTGTCTTTTAGGTAAGTCTGGATTTGGATTCCCGACTTTCTATGAGGATTTGAAATCCCGGTTTTCTGATTTGTTTGTTTGTTTTGTCTCTTCCCTCCTTTTGGTGCAGTGTTTTCACGCCGTACTATTCTGAGACGGTGCTTTATAGCGTTGCTGAGCTGCAGCAGAGAAATGAAGACGGGATTTCTACTCTCTTCTATCTTCAAAAGATATTTCCAGGTTTTATTTCTGTTCATACAATTTTCATGGGTTATTTTGAAACTTAATTTGTAGTTTACTCAACCAAGCTAAGAATTCTTTCATAAACCTTCATTAAGCTCAAGAAAAAATGAAAAAAAGAGAAACTTGGTTTGAGTGACAGGTCGTATCAATCATATATTTTTATTAGGTTTATGTGCTTATATTTCTATGCTTTTTTTTTGTTAGATGAGTGGAAAAACTTCCTGTCTCGTATTGGTAGGGATGAAAATTCGCAAGATTCTGAGCTCTTTGATAGCCCTAATGATATATTGGAGCTTCGCTTTTGGGCCTCGTATCGCGGTCAGACTCTAGCAAGAACAGGTGATTTTTTCATTGTTTTATTTTCTTTCTTACTTTTCATTAAATATTAACTTTTAACAAGAGCTAGGCTAATCATTATTATATTACATTTATATTGTGTTGTATAACTGATTTTTGCATTCTGCTTTGAAAATTTGCAGTTCGTGGAATGATGTACTACAGGAAGGCGCTCATGCTCCAGAGTTATTTGGAGAGGCTGCATTCTGACGGTAATCAAACAACTTCTATTTATGATTTATTATTAACATAATATAATAAGTTATTTATGATTAATTTTACAATCAAATCTCTCATATTAATCAGCAAATTTTTCATCCCAAGTTTTTAAATCTCTCCCATCAAACAACCTTCATTCATTAAATATTTAAATCAATTTCTTTCTGTTTTATTGTTTTAACAGATACAGAGGCTGGATTTAACAATAACAATTCTGCGGCTGAAACGCAAGGATTTGAGCTTTCGCCTGAAGCTCGTGCGCAAGCTGACTTGAAATTCACATATGTTGTGACTTGCCAGATTTATGGCAAACAAAAGGCTGATGGAAAGCCTGAAGCTGCTGATATTGCATTGTTAATGCAGAGGTATTTGCTTGCTTAATCTTGTTTTTACATAGATTAATTAAGTATTGTTTTAGACTTGGTGGTATAATTTGCGTTAAGACAATTAAGCCTCAACTGAATCTAATTTGCCTCAGCTACTGTATAGTAATTCACTAACTCGTCAGTTTTAGTCGAGCATATGCAATAAACACATATTGCCAATTAAATCATTGTATTGGCTGGTTCATAATCCGGGGTTATCTTGTTATTTTGTTTTGTGAGGAAGAGAAGTAATGCTTATTTTACTAGCTTGTACTTTGTTATTTTATTTCTAATTATTGTATGATTGTGTAGGAATGAAGCACTTAGAGTTGCGTACATTGATGAGGTTGAGACCATCAAGCAGGGAAAACCGAGCACTGAGTATTTCTCCAAGCTCGTTAAAGCTGACGTCCATGGAAAAGACAGGGCATGTGCTTTTGCTATTTAATTTATTCCAATCTATGTTACATTATTGTACTGTTATCTTGTTTCTCACTATTGTTTTTATTCCATTTCAGGAGATCTATTGCATAAAGTTGCCTGGGAACCCAAAGCTCGGTGAGGGTAAGCCTGAAAACCAAAATCATGCTATAGTATTTACACGTGGAAATGCAGTACAAACAATTGACATGAATCAGGTAAAGATTCATCTCTCTTTCAGTTTCAGTCCTTCATTTTCTCTTGTGTCAATTGACATGTAGTTAGACGTTTAAGGGATTTAGCCATGCAATGAAAAACTACATAGCATACTAAATGTTTGGTTTTTAATTGTTTTATTTCTTGAAGGATAACTACTTTGAAGAAGCACTCAAGATGAGAAACCTTCTAGAAGAGTTCCACATAGATCACGGTCAGCATAAGGTCACTATTTTGGGTGTCAGAGAGCATGTCTTCACTGGCAGGTTCCCCTTATAGAACTAAACCCTAAAATGAGTTAAAAATATCATTTTACAACTCACTAACGTGTTCTTTTGTTTGTTTCCAGTGTTTCATCTTTAGCCTCGTTCATGTCAAACCAAGAAACGAGTTTCGTCACTCTAGGCCAGCGTGTTCTTGCCAGCCCACTGAAGTACACATTTTATTCTATTATTTATTTCTTTTTTTAATTCGTTTGGCGAGAATTTAGTGGTTACAGCCTAATTAAATAAAGCCAAGAGTAATTCATAGACTCTGTAAAACCTAAAAAATATGAGAGCTGTAGTATGTTTTCAATTTTATTTTATCAATGGTGCTTATTTTTTACAGGGTGAGAATGCATTACGGACACCCAGATGTGTTTGATAGAGTCTTCCACATAACAAGGGGTGGTATAAGCAAGGCCTCCCGCGTTATCAACATCAGTGAAGATATCTTTGCAGGTAAAAAAAAAATAATGATTAATTTCATTATGTCATTTATTATAATACATCGTATCTTATTTGTTGATATTTTCAACTTTGCCTTGACATTGTGACATATCTCTACTTCAGGATTCAACTCGACGTTACGTCAAGGCAACATCACTCATCACGAGTACATTCAGGTTTGACCCTCTTTGACTTTTACTTGCCAATTTAATTGTAGACTTTTCAATTTAATTGTAGAATTTTGTATAAAGGTTTCATTGGCCCAGTTTCATCATATCAGGAAATATTAATATACATTCTGATCTAATAATACTATTTTCTTTTTTCAGGTCGGTAAAGGAAGGGATGTGGGTCTGAACCAGATCGCTCTGTTCGAAGGAAAAGTGGCGGGCGGAAATGGAGAGCAGGTTTTGAGCAGAGATATTTACAGACTTGGTCAACTCTTTGACTTTTTCCGAATGATGTCGTTTTATGTCACCACTGTGGGATTCTACTTCTGCACCATGGTATGTTTTAAAGGAATTCTTGCTCGTATTTCAGTATCGTTTATGTCGACTCGATTTGTTTTTGGATTTCTTCTTTGCTCAATTGTTGTTTGCTACTTTTTTTTTGCAGCTGACTGTGCTGACCGTGTATATATTTCTATATGGAAAAACATACTTGGTAAGTTATTCTTCCTACTGTCCTTTCTTTTATTTATTCAGCCTTTTTTCTACTTTTTTCACTATTTTTGTAATTTTCAAAATCTTGCTCAAATATTGAAATGTGAAATATCCTTGCACAGGCATTATCTGGCGTTGGTCAATCGATTCAAAACAGGGCCGACATTTTAGGCAACACTGCATTAAATGCTGCACTAAACACTCAATTTCTCTTCCAAATTGGTATATTTACCGCCGTTCCGATGGTTTTGGGCTTCATTTTGGAACAAGGCTTCCTCACTGTAATACTCTCTCCTACTTTCTTCTTATACTTTTCATTTCTGACAATCATTCTTATTATTTTCTTTTTCCTTAACAGTATTTATGATCCTTTTTTCTTTTTTTTTTCCTGTTTGTAGGCAATTGTTAGCTTTACGACAATGCAAATGCAACTCTGCTCAGTATTCTTCACTTTCTCTCTTGGCACAAGGACGCACTACTTTGGTCGCACCATACTTCACGGTGGCGCAAAGGTAATTTAATACATTTAGCATTTAAATTCACATATCTTTTCAATTTTCTTCATAATTTGAATCTTCTTTATCTAATATAATTTATTTGTATTATTTCAGTACCGAGCAACAGGTCGTGGCTTTGTTGTGCGCCACATTAAATTTGCCGAAAACTACCGTCTTTACTCAAGAAGCCATTTTGTGAAAGGGCACGTTAAAAACTTTCATACAATCCAATAATTTATTTCAGCCAAAATTAAAAAGAAAAGAAAAATGTAAGAGCCTCTTTTGTGTTATATTGATTTCTTTTCTTTTTGGCAGAATGGAGGTAATATTACTACTAGTGGTATTCCTTGCTTATGGTTTTAACAACGGTGGAGCATTAGGATATATTTTGCTTTCTATATCTAGTTGGTTCATGTCCTTGTCTTGGCTTTTCGCTCCCTATGTTTTCAACCCGTCTGGATTCGAGTGGCAAAAGTAAGTTCTTTTTCCTTTCTTAATAACATTTCACTAGCATAAATAAAGACATTAGTTTAAAAATTCAATTTATTTAGTGTTTGATTTTGACATGATTTTATGTTTAACACAGGACGGTGGAGGATTTTAGAGACTGGACGAACTGGCTGTTTTACCGAGGCGGTATTGGAGTGAAAGGAGAGGAGAGCTGGGAAGCTTGGTGGGATGAAGAATTGGTATTTATCTCAAAATTATTTATTTTTTTAGAAGGTCCTTTAACATCTACTTTTTCCTTTTCTGCAAGTCTTAACTTTCCTTGATATTTTTGAACTTTTGGCATGTACAGGCTCATATTCACACATTGAGAGGGCGGATTTTAGAGACTATTCTTAGCCTGAGATTCTTTATCTTCCAATACGGGATTATCTACAAGCTGGACGTTGTCAATGGCAACACAAACTTCACCGTACACACCTTTTCTTATACTTTCATAAATTCTTCACATCAAATTTTGCCATGTTCAAACTATTTCTTCTCTGTCTATTAAGAGGTTTGCTCAACTTTACAACTTTTGCAGGCATACGGCGCATCATGGGCCGTTCTGGCAGTACTTTTGTTGATTTTCTTGGTAAACAAAACTTTCATATATTTCCTTCATTAATCCCACCATCTCTCTACTGAAAATCACATCTTAATTCCCATCAAACATTTCCCCACCTAACTTTTTTTTCTTCTAAAACAGTTGTTCGGCTTAAACCCTAAAGCGATGGTGCACTTCCAGCTTTTGCTCCGTCTGATGAAAGCCATTCTGTTCCTGCTTTTGGTGGCCGGCATTTCAGCCGCTGTTGCTGCTACAGATCTGTCCGTTGTGGATTTATTAGCTTGTGTTCTCGCCTTTGTTCCCACCGGCTGGGCCCTCCTTTCGGTCAGTAGTAACTAATTTTTTTTTTTTTTTTAATTTTTTGGGAAATTTGCTAAAAAATCCTTGCATTGTTGAAAATTGCAAAAGAGGTCTTTGCATTGTTGAAAAATTGCAAAAAATGCATTTATTGTTTTTTTTTTCAATTTTGGCAATAATGCAGGGAATTTTTTGCAATTTTCAGTAGTGAAAGGGCTTTTCTGCAAATTTCCCTTTCTTCTTTTTAGTTGATTAAATGTTATCTTAAATCCTTCAATACAAATTCTGACAAGTAATTGTTTAATAATCGGTCAGTTGAAACTAATTTCTTTTTCCTTTTCAGTTGGTTAGATGTTAGGAAAACAAAATGTCTCATTTTGGTCCTCCATCTCTTGTTTTTGTTCGCTTTGCACCCTCATCTCTTGTTTTTGTTCGCTTTGCATCCTCCATCTCTTGTTTTTGTTCGCTTTGCACCCTCATCTCTTGTTTTTGTTCGCTTTGCATCCTCCACCAATTAAGTGGTGATGTGGCCGGTAATTTATTTACACTTGGATGAATGGTGTGGCAAAAAAAGATGATGTGCCAATAAATTGAAAAATTAAAAATTAGGGGAAAATACCACTATCTCACTTTTATTTAAAATGTGACGGGTTAGGAGTGCAGTAATCATTAGATAATGCTATTTTTTCTATTTTCCAAATTTTATTACCACATCATCTTTTTACGCCACATCATCCATCTATGTACAGCAAGTGAACTGCCACATCTTCATTTAAGTAATGAAGAGTGCTAACTGAACAAAAATGTAAGATCAGGGGGAAAGTGACTCAGAAAACAGATGAGAAGGCAAAGTGAACAAATGCAATAAACGAGTGACCAAAATCAGCCTTCTTCCTAAGTTTTTTTTTTCGAATTCTTCAGTACAAATTCTGACTATTTGTTTAATTTCTCAGATTGCCATGGCGTGGAAACCAGTGATAAAGAAAATCCGCTTGTGGAACATGATACGATCAGTCGCTCGAGTTTACGATGCCGCTTTGGGAATGTTCATATTCGTGCCACTTGCTATCTTTTCATGGTTTCCGTTTTTATCGACTTTCCAAACCCGACTTTTGTTCAACCAGGCGTTCAGTAGGGGTTTGGAGATTTCCCTTATTCTCGCTGGGAATAATCCGAATCCAGGCCTGTGAGAGAGTTTGTTGTGTAAATATTGGTAGGTTGATTGCCGTTTTTGGTAGTGTTTAACGTTGGAGTGTGTTGGTTGGTATTTGTGTTTATTTGGAGTGTGTTGTTGGTATGAGGTGAGGTGTGATTAGATTGTTGATTAAGTATTTGTAGATTTATGGTTTTGTTTTTTTGTGTCTTGTATGGGATATAACACTGTTGGTCGTAGTTATGGTTTTTTAGCATATTTATGGATCATTGATTTTAGTTATTTTGTTGAAAGATCTTACGTTGTGTCTAGTGGTAATTAAAACAATGAAATAGAGAGACGGTTTTGACAAGTCTTATTGTGAGAGAGAACTTTATAATTGAGGACACCATGGTGATCCCAAAAAGACCTAGAATATCATAGTAAATAGATTGGAGCTCCAAAACTCAGAAATTTAAACATCGATGTACCCGCTTTGCTTACAACTTAACATTAAATTGCAATGAAATACCTTGGTAGTGAAATATTACAAAGTTAATAATCCCATAGAGCTATTTGAACAAGCTGATTTAGAAGTCAGAATTAGAACAAATATACATGCCTTAGATAATCATTCATCCCAGCACTGGAATCCTTCATAAACTCGTCAATTATTAATTAGCCCGTTCCAACAAGCCCAATCTCCATGAAACAATGTCTCTCGACTGTTTCAAAAATTTACAAATTCAGAATCTGGGATCCCGTATCAAGTAAAACTCCGGAATGAAAGTTCGAACTTTTCGGCGATCCAGGATTCGAATTCCAGGTCCGAATGATACCTCGCTAGCCTTCTTCCTTCCCCCTCCCCCGTCCACTCTCATACCTCTCTCTTTGCTTAGAAAGAAAATGGAATTCAGAGTCTCGAAACACCTGTCTTCAAGACTCGCTTTAACACTTTCTAATCATCAGCCCAAAACTTTTCTCTCGTCTCATTCTTCATTCTCTTCCAAAAATCTACACCGCAGTCCATTTCATGCCCCTCTCGCCATAAACGTTTCTTACCATTCTCGAGTTCCAGTGTTCCATCTTGTTCTTCTCTCTCTGTATCGTAAAATACAAACGTATGTTCGTACTTACTCTGCAGTTTGTAGAAATTTCTCATCTGAAAGACAAGGGAAAAGAGTATCTTGGGATTCAGATCAGTTGGGTCAGGTGGTGAGTCTGATTAAAGAGGGTGCGGTTAGTTTGGAAGCCGAGCTAGCTCAGATGGATTTGGGGCTTTCTCAATCAATTGTGATGAGCATTTTATGTGTTTTGAATCAGGAAGGAATCCCTGCATCCCGTTTCTCCAATTGGGTTTTGAATTCTCACACTGGTTTTGTGCCCAGTCCTAAAATATACAATCAGATGGTTAATAATTTCGGAAGAGTAAACGATTTTGATTCCATGTTTAGATTACTAACGGTGCTTTCGCGTAAAGGCCATTGTTTAACAGAAAAATCATTTGATTTTCTTACTATGATAAATTCTGGTGAAATTAAGAGTTACATTGAGAGAATTCTTGCGGTTTTAAATGCTGTTGCTGGATCTTGTAGAGGATCCGGAATCTTCTCTCTGATTAGATCTCTTTGTTCTATGAATGAATTTGATCTAGCTATTTTTGTAATAGAAGAAACGGCAAAAAGCACTCATTATTACAATGCACTTATAGCTGCAAAGTGTAAAAACGGTGATTCGAAAGGCGCCCATATAATGTTCGATGAAATGAGAGATTCTAACTGTGACCCAAATATGAATTCTTTCAATTACATAATCAGTTGTTTATTAAAATACAACAGAGTTAATGAAACATGTGATTTGTTGGAATTAATGGAGAAATTTGGGTATTCACCAAATGAATTAACTTATGAATTGCTCGCATTTCATGCTTGCAAGACAAATAAAATGGATTTGGCTACTCAATTTCTCGACCGGATGCTTCTAGAAGGTCTTAGACCTAGAATAGCAATGCATGGTGCATTTATTAAAGGGTATTTTTTACACGGGAGAGAGAAAGATGCATATAAATACGTGCTTGACATGAGTGAGAGAGATAAATTCTCAGTTAATATGAATTATAGTATTCTTATTAGCCTGTTTCATAAATCGGAGCGGGTTTTAGAAGCAGGTAGGTTTTTGTATGAGATGTTGGAAAAGGGTTTAAGGCCAAATTTTAGGGTTTATATGAGAGTTATAAAGGAGTTGAATAAGATGGGTAAAAGAGATTTGGTTTTAAAACTTAAATCTATGTTTATGAAGTGTAGCACACAGATAAATATCAAATGATATTGTTACCTAAACCCTAAACCCTAAATGGAAAGATTGAGATAAATTTCGAAAACTGAGATATGTTTCTTGATGTTTTGATATATCAGCTGACTGAAGGTATTAAAATGTAAATTTATCTGTTACATTACTATATGAAAACTAATAAACTTTTCCGCCTGAATTTGGTATTCTTTTTGAGAAATTAATTTGATTGTTTAATTTTATGTAGGCCAAGAAGAAGGGAATAAATTGTGCTCAAATTCTCTCAAAAGTTTATTATGTTAGGAGAACCAAAGATATGTTTTAGGACTCGGCTATTATTTTGATTGGCACAGTTTATAGAAATAAAATGCGAGCAAATATAAATTAGGCTTATATCATGCTGAATTGATGAGTAACACATATTTCAGTTAAAAGTAAAAAGAAAAAGTGAGAATGTAATGAGGAAGTTTTGTCATAAGGAGAGAGGACAAACTCTCAACTAGTTACAAACTGCGAAAATTAAATGCCCCTGAGTATAATGCACAAGCAGCAGGATTAAGAAACTCTGATGCACCTTTGCGTAACTTGCTCCTTTTTTTTTTCAAGTTATTTGAGTTAGTTGGCTTACAAGTTACAATGATGATTGAAGCCTGTCCACATAAAACATTTTTTTTTTCATTTTAACCCATCTTTCAACAAAGTTTATCATGTTACATTTCCCTTGGTACTGTTGGTGAATTTTCTTGTAGCAAGAAATGCAAATTTCATGCCTGTTGCCTGCCCTTATAAATTCATAAATTGATATTTTTATTGTTTAAAAAAATAAAATCGAAATGTGATATCTGAATATTTTGTTACGGTACTATATATCCTGAATGAGGGCTAAAGAGAGAAATTTTTATTTATTATAATTTTTGTGACGACTAATTTGGCACGATCTGTGCCAAGAGTTTAGGTAAGTTTGGCTGATTAGGACATGTATCCAATATTATTTTTAGTTGCAATTTTAGCTTTTTTTTTTTTTTTTTCTAGTTTATTGCATTTTTGGTCAGATTTAATGCATTTGGTTTTTCACCTTTTTAAGATTTATCTCATTTTGATTTTGTTCTTTAAATTTATCGCATTTTAATACTTCAAAACTTTTAAACAGCAAATGTGTACTTTGAAATTCATGATCACAATTTTTTAAGGATTTGATCTTCAAATTTATGTTCATCATAAAAAGAACAAATTCCAAAAGCAAATTCAATGATTGAAAAGTCTTAAGCATCTAACAATCTATCTATATATATAAAAACAGAGAGTTCACATCTCTGGTTGCTTGCTTTCCTTGTCCAGAGCAAATCAGCTAATTACACTTAGCATCTTGGATAAAATTTTGCATAAACTTCATTCACATGAACCGTGCATGAGAGATAGCAGTAGAGTATAATGGTCCAGTCAAATTATTCCAACCAATAAGTAGTATACATGTCTTCTTTTTTGTCTCTTTGTCCATCTCCATCCTTCATTAAAGCACGGTTGTGGGCCCCACTGTCAGCTATTTTGCAGGAACTTCTAATCTGTCCATATAGTAAATAGTTTAGCTTTAAGATTATATGGAAATCTACTAAATATATTTCTCTAGCATAAATTTGTTTTATCAAAAAAAAAGTTGTACTATTTAATAGTTACTAATTTATTTTTTACGTACATGTTAAGTTACTTTAAAATATTTCTATTGAAGTGTCGAAAGAAAATAATTTCGCACATACTATTTCTACTAGGTATATAAAAAGAGGGAGTTTAGGTGGTAGTGTGGTTGCTTGTTTGTCAATAGCAAATGAGATGTTGACACTTACACTTTAGTATGTTTTCTCTTTACATTTGGTTCTTATGAGCCACATGTTCATTAGATTTGCTTCATGTGCTTATATTCTATGAAACGGTTTTAACTATTGTCTAAACTAAAAGTATTGTTCTTATGAGCCCCATGTTTATTAGATTTGCTTCATGTGTATTGTTTATTAGAGATGTCAGGAACTAACATTTCAATGTTCGCGTTTCTTAGACTAGATTTTTTTGAACCATATCTTTATTGAGTTGGTTTACTCATTTTTATATATGGAACATTTATATTTATTTTGTAGATAACTTCGTAAACCGCAATATTTTCTTTTTAAATATCAATCATTCCTACCTTTTCAATCTATGCTATATTTAGACTAAGTTTTTGTGAACCATATGTCTATATATCTAATTGATTTATGGAAAATTGAAAATCACGACAGGAGTACTATAGCGATCATGTAGTAACCATTTCATTTATATGTTGTTTCTTTCACATTTTTATATGTTTTTTTGTTTTCTATATATAGTTTTCGTTTTTCACGTATATATTGTTTTATGGCCTCTAAAAAAATGAATTTGTATATACCGTTTGTGTTTTCTATATACTGTTTTCGTTTTTTCACGTATATACTATTTTTTAAAAAAAATGGATTTTTACATATTGTTTATTTTCAGTTTATATAGTTTTTATCAATTTTATATACCGTCGCTACAAGGTCGCTACAGTACCTGTCGTGATTTATTCTTGTTTAGGCTACGAAACACTTCTATTTAATTTGTAAACTAGAACTTTGCTGAAAAGATAGTATATAACCAGGTTGACATACACCATATTTTCTACAAAGCATGGTGTGTATACACCCAACCTATTTCTAACAGCAAATTATACAAAAGAGCATGATAACGTGAACATAATTTTACAATCTCTTTGTACATATAAAATTGGTGTACATACACCATAACTGTACTAAATAAAGGTTTCATGCGAACTTAGTCTATACAAACGGGCGGGTCGGGTCGGGTACAGGTTGGGTCAATTCAAGTTCGGCTCAATTCGGGCTTGGGGTTGTTTGGGTCGTGCGTTGTTGGGGGTTCGGGTCGTTCGAGTTGTGGTTCATTCGGGTTGCCGATCCTTCTAATTTCTGGTCATTCGGGTTCAGATAGTTTCGAGTTTTGGTCGTTCAGGTTTGGGGGCGCATCAAATGAGTTCAAGGTCAACACTAGGTTCTGATCAATTTTCACTTAGATTACTTGTTGTGTGTCACCCGAATTGACATTTCAGGTCATTTAAGTCGTTTTGTTAGTATATTTAGTGTTAGAAAAAAAGCATAAATTTCTCAATTTTGAGATATTTTAGATATTAAAATAAACAAATCTGGTTATTTTTCGGGTCAGATAGGGCGGACCATTCGGATTCAGGTCATTTCGAGATTCAGATCATTTGGGATTCGGGTCGTTCGGGTTGCGGGTCATTCGGGATTCGGATCTTTCGGGTTACTGGTCATTCGGGTTTTGGGTCAGTTTGGGTTCAGGTCATTTCATATTGCGTGTTACTCGGGTTCGGGTAGTGTCGGGCTGGTTTTCGTGTCAGATTTTACTAGCTCTAGTAATTATCTTCTTTATGTAGCAGGCCAATTATATATATATATATATATATATATATATATATATATATATATATATATATATATATATATATATATATATATATATATATATATGACCCGTTTACATCAATTGTGTTATACTATGATATTTTTTTAGAAAATAGGAAGAATATTATTTCACAATAAAATAATTTCAAACATCTCCTTTTTTCTTAATTATGCAATTTATACATAAAACACAAGAACTTTAGTTAGTATAAACTAAACTATACGACTAAATACTACATTACAATAAACAATAAATTACTCATTTAGAGATATTTTAGGTATTAGGATAAACAAATATGATTATTTTTCGGGTCAGATCGGGCTGGCCATTCGGGTTCGGTCCATTTCGGGATACATGTCATTCGGGTTTCGGATCATTCGTGTTGGGGTCATTCGAGATTCGGGTCGTTGAGGTTGCGATTCATTCGAGTTATGGATCGTTTGAGTTTCGGGTCATTCGGGCTATGTGTCATTCCTGTTTCGAATTGGTTCGGATTCTCGTCATTTCGGATTTTGGGTCATTCGGATTCGGGCCGGGTCGGGCTAGTTTTAAGCGTCAGATTTTAGTAGCTCTAGCTAAAATCAATATATTGTGATATTTATGATCTCAATAATGATCTTCTTTGTATAGCAAGTAAACCGTGTACATTGTTGTCTTGTACTGTGATATTTTTTAGAAAACATGAAAAATACTATTTCATAATAAAATAATTTCAAACATCTCCTTCATTTTTAATCATGCAATTTATACATAAAACATAAGAACTTTAATTAGTATAAACTAAACTATACAATACAACTAAATACTATATTACAATAATCAATACAATATTAACATAAAATTTAAGAACTAACAAATGTTATACACGTGCAAAGCACGTGCTTAGGACTAGTGTTGTAAAAATTCGGACTCATCGCTAATGCTTATCCTACCAACTTGCCAATGTCTAATTTTTTTGTAAAAGTCACTCTTCAGCTGATTTGATCCTTTTTCTTTCAGCCCATTTTTTTTCTTTTTCCCCTTTCTCCTATTACTCGACTGGACTGACAACAAACACTTCATTCTTAAGACATTCTTTCTTTTCATCGGCATCTCTACACGGCGATCTCATTTCTTCTAGGATTTGCTTCTCTTCCTCTTTTTATTTGGATTTTAATGTTTCTGTTCTTATTTTGTTGTATAATATTTAAACTTAATATTATGATGTTTATGTTTTATTTTTTGACTTTAATATTTGAATCAATTATATATATATTTTTTTTGAAAATTAGACCTCAGGTTGGACAAATTATATTTATTTGTATGCTTATATTTTTCTTTTGGACTTTAAATTTTAAAATTTGATTATTATTTTTTTAATTGCTAATATTATTCGAAAATTTATATAAAATTAATTTTGATTAGGGCGACCAACCAATCTCCACTAAATATCAGAAAATATAGCCAAAGGGCTTTAGGACAAAATACCCCAAAAGATGCAATAATTTTTTTTTCTCAGTAGACTGGCATAAATACCATCAAACTCCACCACAACCACAAGAAATAAAATCATTACTTTATTATAAAATCTAACTTCTGGCCATAAATCAAATCTGGCCCCTCAACACAAATCTCCGGACTGGAAATTATCCCACACAACCGGTCCACAGCCTACCAAAGAATCTCAAAACAATCCCAACTACATATTTTCCTCTCACTGTCCGTTCTACTGTAAACAATTTTCAGCTAAAATGAGAACAAAAAGGTAAACAAACGCCGGCCAGACACGTGGCAATAGGGCTGGAAAGCACCAGCCACAAGTTTCGAGCGGGTTCTAGAGATTTCCACTAGATAAAAAGAAAAGGAAAAAAAAGAAAGAAAAAGAAAAAGAAAAATAAAAAATATCGTCCGACGTGGCGCATCTCACCTCTTCTCATATCTATCTATACTGCTGTCTTTTCTTTCTGGCCCAAGCACAATTCAGCTCTCTTTTTCATTTTGTTTTTTGAGATTTATATACATTTTTTACACTTTTTGGCTCCCTTTCAGTGAAAATTAGTGGTTGAATATAGCTTGGATAATTAGAAATTGAGTGGAAATTTGCATTTTTTGAGGTTTCTGAGTGAGAAAAAGGTATTTTAGTTCTCAAATTTGATTCTTAGATTTCTTTTTTTTTTTCTCTCTCGGTAAAAGTGAACTTTTTTTTTTTGAAAGAAGGTAAAAGTGAACTTTTTGGAGATGATTGATTTGAATTCTTTGTTCGTTTTGTTTCCTTGTACTAATTAGAGGTAGCAATGAGTTGGATCTTGATTTTTAGTTTATCCATGAGTTCTAAACGTATATATTTCTTTTGTGTGTGAACAAACAGGTTGCAATTTGTGGAAAAGCTACTTCTTTATGCAGATATTGGAGGTTTTGATTGGTAAATCGGTCGTAAATCCTACATTTGAGCCGGTTAATCAAATTGGGGAGATAGGCGCGAACTTTCTGACCAGGTGGTTAGACTGGAGAAAGAGAATCGGAAGACTTAGAGAGTTATAGCAAGACTAAAAAAAATTCTCTTTCTGTTTTTCTGTTTAGTGCGCTTTAATTTTTGTCACCAATGGCTCCTCCTGAAATGGATTTACAGGTGCTAATCTAGATTTGAGAAATTCTGATTGCTTTAATTAATAATTAATGTGTTTAAATCTGAAGATTTCTGTTTAATTTTCAGGAGAAAGAAGGAATTTTCAGCCAGCAAGACGGAATTTGTGCTGATAAGGATTCATTTGGAAATGAAATCGTTCCTAAGGTATTAATCAGCACAAATAATTCATTTCTGTTTTTAATACTTTAGGAATTGCAATTTAAAAAATTAAGATTTCACTAATTGAGGACAAATTGTAGGTTAGTTCTCTGATTTTGATTTGTAAATTCTTCCTTATAATTAGATAAGGAAACCTTATACGATCTCTAAGCAAAGAGAGAGGTGGACTGAAGAGGAGCACAATAAGTTTCTAGAAGCTTTACAGCTGTACGGTCGAGCCTGGCGCCGTATTGAAGGTCAGGCTCATAATAATATATTTGTATTTTATTACACAAATAATCTATTAAATAATTTAAATCCCTTAATTAGAATTTTTCTAAAATGACAGAACATATCGGAACCAAGACCACTGTACAAATCCGTAGCCATGCTCAGAAATTTTTCTCCAAGGTCAATCTTTCTTAAACAAACATCTTTCTTATTCTTATTCTTTTTTTATTTTTAAATTTTCCCTCCTTTTTTGTTAGCACAACAATTTGGTATTACTCTTTTAGATATTGTGGACCAGTTATGGTTGGATTTGAGTAGGATCACAAAGTTTCATTTATTTATGAAACCCCTAACTGTTTAGATTCCTTTTTTAGTCCCTCTAAAGTAGACTGAATTTTTTTTACCACCATATGAGGGTTAAACTTAACAATCTACCCAGTTTATTTATTTTTAAACTTTTTATTTTTATGTAAATCAACATAATAAATAAGGATGAACTGTTACTTTTAAGTTTTAACCCTCACAGGGATAAAACAAATTTTATTCTAATTTAGAGGTACTAAAAAATAGAATCTCAAAAATTAGTTTTTTTTCATAGTATTCACTATTCAGAAAAGTCAAGTCAGGGGTCATTTATTTATGTAATTAATATAATTACTTAATTAATTAATTAATTAATTAATTAATTAATTTATTTATTTTTGCAGGTCACAAAAGAACCGACTAACAATGGAGAAAATATTGAAATACCGCCTCCAAGGCCGAAAAGAAAACCATCACATCCTTACCCACGCAAACTAGGAAACCAACCAAAATTAGATATAACAAAATTAAATAATAAATCTGAAAATTCATTTCCTCAAATTTCACAAGTAATTGAAAAAAGGACCAGTTCGCCCACTTCTGTTTTATCCTCAGAAAATTTAGATTCAAACAGTAAATCTCCTATTGAGTCTGAAGAAAGTGGGAACCAATCACCAACTGCCATGTCAGCTGATGAAAATGTGTGCAATAATGCAGAAATTCCCATCATGGTAATGTATTATTGAACATTTTTTTCTGAGCAAATTATTATTAAACATTTCCTTCTGATTTCTTAATGGTTTAATTTTTTGTCATTGAATTATATTTTTTTTGTTTTTAGGAAGAAGAGCAAGCACCTTCAATTAAGCTTTTTGGTAAGACGGTTGTGTTGACAGAGTCAAACAAGTCTAATTCAAATGAATCTGAAAATGTTAATATAGTTTCTATTGAAAAGCCGAAAAATGACAATTCAGATCAAGTACAATTGCAAAACGGAATAAATCCATTTTTGTACTATTTACCTTTTACCGAAAGTAGCATGAATAATGCGGCTATGGTAGCTTGGTCAGTATATGGAAATATGCCTTATCCATTTATTAATCCATATCAAATAATGGGGAATTTTGAACCGCAACAAGAGAATGAGAAAGAGGGCTCATGGACTGGGTCTAGCGAAATTATTGATGAGAATTCTTCTGATGGAAATACAAGAGAAAAAGGGGGAAAAGACGAAAAACCCATGAGAGGTTTTGTGCCTTATAAGAGGTGCAAAATGGAAGCCAATTTGGAAAAAGATGGTGAGAGTAAAGAGCAAGACATAAAGCTGTGTTTATGACCAGTAATGATATTTTTTATAGTTCTAATTGGAGTTAGTTGAGAATTTGTGTTGTAAAAGAGAATTAATTGCGTTTAGGAATGAATCAAATGATTCAGATTCCATGTTTGTAGATTTTAAATTGTGGACTAATGAGGTTTTAGTTCTTGTATTATGAAATACTTTTGCATATTTCAAGTTACAATTAGTTTTATTTTAGATTTTCCATCTATGATAAGGTTTCTACTTCCTGTATTTTGAAATACTTCTGCATTTTTCTTAAGACTAATATTTTGAAAAATCTGTAATATTTTGTCGGTTCTTAATTTTGAAGGAACCACAAATATTGAGATTTGAAGTGCAAATCTCTGAAGTATATTCAAATGATCAACTTTCTGCTCTTGATGTGAATAAATATGTCCATGTACGAAAAGGGAAATGAATAAAAATGTGCAATAATTTGTGAAGGCAGAAAAGAAAACTAGCTCTATAAATAGTTACACTTACAATAAATTGAAAATACTAATAGACAAAAACATCTTTTACAACAATAAATGGAAATGAATCAAAACTGGCTCGGCCTTCTATTAGCTCTTTGCCGCACTTTCCGCTTAGAAATCTCCACAAAAATGACTCTTCCATCAAGGAACTTCAAAGAAACAAAAAAATAAATAATAATAGTCATTTTTTGAAAAAAAAAATTGGATTTATTTTTTGAAAAAAATAATCAGGACCAAGATATATGAATGATATAACAGGACATTGAAAGTATCACTTCTCATAATGTCTTCTATGAAAATAAATTAAAACTACGCCTTAATACCACAATTGAATATCTGTTGCGTTTAATTGAGGTTTAAATGAGAAAATAACTTCAAAGAAGTAAAATACCTTTCCATGCATTCCTTCCATAGCTTTCTTTGATTCTTCCTCAGTTGAATATTGAAGAAATGCAAATCCTCTCGGCCTGTTTGCTATTCTATCCATTACTAAGTTTACTGCACGAAATATTGATATAATTAGTATACAAACCATTTCATTGTTTCATTGATCCATCTAATCTTTTCCTTTTATTTCTTCAACCACTTAAATATCGTAAGAATCAATCAAGCTGAAACGACAAAAGTGGATCTATTGAACCATATTATAAGCTGAATTGAATAAACAGGTTAAGTACACAGAAAAATACTGAAATTACTTCACAACTGACCTTCTACAAGCTGACCATATTTTTGGAACGCATTTTGAAGGCTTTCCTCTGTGGTACGGAATGATAAACCTAAAAGTAAGCGATCATAAAATGATTTGTTTAACTGCTAGAACTAAAACATATATTAATATTTTTTTTAAGGAAAAAAACATATATTAATAGTTTTATGTATGGCTGAGCACAAAATATCAGTTTATTACCTTTAACCTCAGTTTTTTTTTTT
This sequence comes from Juncus effusus, assembly GCA_027726005.1. Lineage (NCBI taxonomy): Eukaryota > Viridiplantae > Streptophyta > Magnoliopsida > Poales > Juncaceae > Juncus > Juncus effusus. The sequence continues at coordinate 8,064,598 of CM050895.1, forward strand.
TTGGTCTTATTCGTAGTTTGAAGGCAGAATCAAGCTTATATTGAAGCTAAATTTTGTTCATGATCAGCTTTATTACAGAATTTAGGGTCAATTGTGCAAAATTTGAGCTTAATTGTACAATTCAGAAAATTAGGTACATACGGTTCTAGTTCCGTCCCTTTTGATTCAAAAATCCAAACCTTTCTTATTAGAATGCGAAGTAATCTAGCATAACTAACTCAATTCAATTAATACTTCATCAAATTCAGGCCTGAAACAAATAAGATTCAAGTAAAAGCCCGTACCGCTGACGTAAAGCTTCGTAGGGTCAACAGGTCCGATTCCACTCGTCGAAGGAAGACAGCAAACGAGGAAATCGCGTCTCAGCAATGGCGACGGAAGGAAGAGGCTCTTTTGAGAAGCTTGAGGGATCAGTCGGAGGGAAAAGAAATGAGAGAACGAATGAGGCTTTTGATTTTGGATGATTGTTGATGGTTTTGTTTGAGAAGGAAGTAATGTTGAGGCGACGGGGGGAAGTCCCACTGCTGCTGTCGCCATTTTTGGGGAGTAAGCTTGGTTCATGAGTTCATGGATTATGTTCCGGATAGAATACCATTCCAAGTTTAACCAATGTAAATATATTGAAATGATTTTTTAGTGAAATGAATATTTTAATACCATTCGAAGTTTTAACCAATGTAAATATATTGAAATGATTTTTTAGTGAAATGAATTTTTAATAAATATTAACATGTTGTCAGTTATTGTGAGATTACATTAATTTTCGAAATCCATATAAATGCAGCTATATAATTGTCAAATGATTATTTGGATGCTAAATTATACCAACTATTTTATCACAGATATTATGATATATGAAAAAGAATACCAAAAATATCAATAATCCTTCTGAAAAAATATCATTAATCAAGAATCAAAATCAAATATCAAAGGAAAATATACGAATAAAAATACATTATAAAGAAATTTAAGACAACAATAGGTCAAACATTATCTGTAAATGTATTCAAATTTGACCAAAAAAATAAATATCTGAGCCATATCACAATTTACTCCTTTTTAGTCTAACTCAAATCACACTAAGTTATCATTAACAATGACAGAAAAAACCCAAAACTTTCAAAATAGATAATTCTAGATTACACAAAGTCAAACGCATTTAAATTCATCTCAGAAATAAATCTTAAAAATATTTCTCGACTTTCGAAAAAAAAAAAAAAATTGAGTCATTATCATGGATAAACAAAATATCTATATCACTAGCTATGTTTACATAACCTTCAACTACTCTCAAATTAAAAGAAGAAACAAAAAAGTAAGACAAATAAAAGTCTACCGATCCCATATCTTCTTTATCCAAACTGAAGCTAAACCCTAAACCCTAATTTTCATTCCTCTATAATTAACATAATATCCAATTAATAATTATTTTTATCCAAATCCTACACTAAACCTATTATAATTCAACTCATCCTCATCAAACAAAGGACTCCTCAAATTCAACCGCTCCGAAACTTCGCCCAAAACCTCATAAACATCTTTAATTTCCTCTCTTCTTTTATCCCCAATAGAAAATTCATGCGCAATTACATTTAAGTCCTTCAAACTACAATCGGGCAATTTCTTTAACCCTCTTTCCTTCATTTCGCTCATCACTTCCCAATATTTATCCCATTTTGAAGCCGCCGCGTAAATATTAATTAAAGGAATATATCTTTTGCTATTATTTGGTTCTAATTCGACCAATTTTTTGCCTAAAAATTCACCGAGCGAAATATCGCCTGTTTTTCTGGCTAACCAAATTAATGCTCCCCAAAGAGAGGAGTGAGAATCCCATGGTATTTTTTGCACAACATTTAATGCTTCGTCAGAATAATCTGCGCGTATTAAAAGATCTACTAAACACCAATAATGCGCAAAAGTAGGTTTTATGTTATATAGTGATGTCATCATGTTGAAATATTCAAGCCCTTCTTCGACCAATCCTGAGTGGCCACATGTCACTAGTAAACTTATGAACGTTATTTCGTCCGGTTTTATTCCGTCCTTTTGCATTTCATGGAAATATACAAGGGCTAATTTGCCTAAGCCTAAACTACCTAAACCAGAAATTAACGTGTTGTAAAAGAAGAGATCTTTTGCTTTGCTCATTTGAAATAATAATAAGGCATGGTTTGTTAGCCCGGATTTTAAATAGAAATCGAGTAATTTTGTTTTTACGTGTGAAGTTATTTTCGTCCATCTTTTGAGAATGAAACCATGTATCATTTTTCCATGAGATTTCATTTTGAAATGCGAAAGGACAGAGAGTAACGTAACAATGGAGCGATCGTCTGGCTCTAAACCATGTGAAATCATTTGATTAAAGAACCAAAGGCCTTTTTCAAACGACCGATTTTTCACATAGCCATTAAACAGAGTGGACCAAGAAATGACCGTACTGTTCGGTACGGTCTGAAACAGAGCTTCAGCCTTTGAAAGATCACCGCTTTGAACATACCCACTAATCATTGAGTTGAACGAAACAACATCTCTTTCAGGCATTTCATCGAACACCTGTCGAGCAGAGTCCAGAGCATCGCACAGAGCATAGAGATGTATCAACGCATTATGTATTTCAACATGAAACATGAAACCAGTCTTTAACGCGAGGCAATGGAGAAGCTCGCCGTCATTAATCGACTTGCAAAGCTTAGCCGACGTAACTAGCAAAGGAAACGTGCATTTATTCGGTCGGATTCCAATCGGGTGCACGTGTTTGGAGAAGAAGGAGAGAACTTGCTTCGGTTTCGATTGCCGGGCGAGAAATTTAACGACTAAATTAGAAGCCAGTGGGTCTGGATTTCTCAACTGGGAGTGGAAAACAATAGAATCCTCGATCGAACGGAGGCAGTAAAGAGCGATGAGGCGGCGCGAGACGGGCCTGGTGGAGGTGAGGCCGGACACGGTGAGCACGGCGTGAGCTCGTTTCAGCAAAGGAAGTTTTGGGGAGGTGGTGCTGAGGAAGGAGAGGAGAGAGGTGAGGAAACGGGGGCGAGTAGACATGGGAGAGGTTTTGGAGGTGAAGAGAAGGAGTTACGTGCATAGTGCTTGTGGAAATGGTTATAGATAGTTGCTTTGTTTCTTGAGGAGACGGCTGCTTAGTAATGGAAATAGAAGAGGGAGACTGGTATTGGGCTTGGAGTTGTAAGTTGAGAAAGAAATGTTGTAATGTGGGCTTAATTTTGTATATTTGGGCTAGCACGTATACTTGGTGTTTTAATACTTGTTGATATTTTTGATAAGAACAGTATGTAATTTAATAAAGCAACCTATATTTTGTTTCAAAAAATTGTATATATTTTAAATAATTTTTACATATATATATATATACTTATAAAAATAATATATAGGTATTATAAATAGAATATACATGTATTATTAGAAAAACTAACAGTATAAGATTTATACAGAAATAGGACATTATAAAAATGTTATAAAATAGTATACAATACAATTAAAATAGTATGCAACACAGATATGAAGACAGATCAGTACAACATCTCTACAAACAATAGAACTATACAAGTTAGAAGATGCTACAACTACATGTAAAAGTACATACTAAATAACAATTGAGAAAAGTAATTATTTTGAAAATAAAATAAGGTCTAATAAAAGAAGATTCTTTCCGTTTGATTGATTAGCTAGTTTATCAGTCAGTCATTGTTAAAACCTAAAGATAAAACTTAAAAAGGTCCATTTCAACTTCAATAACATTCCAACTCTCAGATTCTGAAACCAAACACCCTAGTTTCATTACGGCTAGGGTTTCTCTTTACCTTCTTCAATGACTTTGCAAAGAACTTGAGTTTCTCACCCATCAAACTTTTGATCCTTCTACCAAACATAGAAACTTTTTTACCCCTATCCTTTCTACGAATTTGAAACCTCTCCACAGCTTCAGTCTCTATGATTGTTGGATTGATCAGATGGACTATTTTCGGTGACTCAACGTGATGGAAAAACGTTTGTGCTGCACCAAATCTTGAGACAAAAAGATTTACATATATTTTTCCATCTGGTTGAGATTGAGAAATACTGCCTGCTTCAGTTGAGGCTTCTCCTGAAATCTATCTCCAAGTTAATTTTTTTTTTTGATAAAGATCTCCAAGTTAAAATTAAGCTGGTACTAATTTTATATTTTATCAAAAACGTGAGGGTATTTGTTTCATTTCTTATCATGGTTGTTCTTAATAGTCAAACAGTACATACCTGTGATTTCTGAAGTCTCTCCTGTAGGATAGCTGGTGATGCTTATTATTTGGCTTTTTTCTTCTCCTTGCAAGACTATCTGTTTCAAAAGAAATTATATTACATTAGTTACATGATTAATCCTAGAGCAAGATTACATTGAATTAAGTAGTTTCATAATGTACTACAAATTTAATTATTTATTAATGAGGAGGACTCTTTGTTCCCCTTCCACTATTTAAGATAACAAAATATATACCTCGTTAAGTTCATTATTAAGCATCTTGAAACTCCGAAGGTTCTCCGCTTCCTTCTTTTGATCTTCCTTAAATTCCTCCTCCAAATCTCCAATCTCTATCAACTCTTCTTGCTCTCCTGACTTTCTAGAAGAACTAGCTGTTCCATCCCCATTCAAGAATTCCGAGAACCCGTTGAAGTGACTAGAGAAATTATTTGCGGGCCAAATTACATTGTCATGATAAATGGAGTTGCTGATCAGTTGCTGAGAAGCAGATGCGGCTGATAAAATTTCATGAAGAATATCGACTCGGTTGGTGGTTTCTTGCAGTATTTCGTGGTTTATGGTTTTTTGGTCGGGGAGATTGAGTTGCCGAAAGTCGTTTGTCGCGAGAGGAGGAAGAGAGAGCCTGTGTTGAAGCCTTTCACACTCCAATGCCACATCCACCTACAAATCATGGAAATTATAGTAAGAAAAATACATAACTAAGATAAGAGATGCATAGTATAAAAACAAGATTTTGTAACATTAAGTAACAGGTTATCATAAAAGGCATGATGATATTCTCATATACAATTTTGTTTTACTTTGGAGGGGAAGCAAGAGAAGCCGGAAATATCGTAACATGACATTGTTGGGTCAAAATATTCATCTCCATCAATTTGAGGACCCGCATTATGTGATGTGGTTCCTTGCATTATACCGTTCATATCGAAGGAATTGCTAAAATCCTCCAAGTCCTCTCCTCTTCCTTCAGTTGATAAATCTACTGTAGGAGACTGAACGACGGACCCCGCCATCCAGTTAGGCGATTCAACATAAGAAGTGACATGATTCTCAATGATCTTTGGACCCAGTGCAGTTTTCTTGTAGATACGACATAATGCATACGCATCCTAATAAATAAAAGAGAATCATATATGCTACTATAAAATTAGAACAAAATATTTTTCATGAACATTTAGTGTTTAGGGTTACAGACCTGCAAGCCAGCTGAGGGGATCTCGCATTCCGTGTCATCGAGTCGATACTCATGCATGACCCAGTCAGTCCTAGTGCCATGTGGAGCTCTTCCTCTATAGTATACAAGGGTTTTCTTCACGCCGATTGAACGCTTTTGAAAGCTAACCTTTCGGTCCTTTCCAGTGGCCTTCCAATAGCCCGCTTTGGTTGCTCGGTTCGTTCTTGAACCATTCGGGTACTTTCGGTCTCTTGGACTGAAGAAGTACCACTCGAGATCCTTGCTCGGAAGAAATGATTTCTCTTAGAAAAAGATATTGTAGCTTATATCAGAATGGTTCAAGGGTAAACAAAATTGTGATAATATGATATTATTAGTGTGCATGAAAATGTAATCAAAGAATGTGCACCTAAAGATAAGAATGCAAGGAAATAGAGGGACCATGTGAAAATATTTTCACTTTATGGTGGAAACTGAGAGCTCTTTTCAGTCAAATTGTTTTGACTTGGACGAGCTCAAATCTCTCATTTTTTTTTTTTTTACTTTTCTTTTTACCTTTTGTTACATGGTTTTGTCACGTTGTAGGAAAAAGGAAAAGATAATTTGCACAAAAAACCCTATATTCTTTCTAAATTTGCAAATATGGTTCCTAAATAGCCACCAAAGCTTCTCCTTTCTAGTACCTACAGTTAATTCTCTTTCAAGGAATAAGTAGACATATTTCTGACTAACTAAAGGAGAAAAGAAGATAAAGAACATGTAACTAAGAGGATATTTTAAAATTTCATGCACTCTTTGCGAGTTGGTTTCATATAACATATAAGATATCGTGTTTTTCTAGATATGTTAGTTTGTAATATTTGTTGCAAAGATCATTTATGTTAACTTGATACACAAACTTTTTCAGTGTCCCGAATTTTGTAAGTATTTATTTTCTAATAAAATTCTCGTACCGTCTAATTCCATATACTATTTCTCTGCAATACAAAAAGTCTCGCGAACGTGATTTATCATGTCCTTTTCTTGAGCATGCATATTTCAGGTAATGTAATAACTATTTAATTTTCTATTACATATAATTAAAAACGTATAATTCTACTCTTTCGAGGTTATCAACTGAGATATCACATGAAAAGCTAGAGTATAAATTCTTAACATGCAACTCAAGAAAGCTAATTCATTTATAAAAGAACTCAAGAAAGCAAATTTAATTTTCGAAAAAGAAAAAAAGAAAGCTAATATATGAATTAGACTTAGGTGAAGATAAATAGGAATAAATAAATACCGGGCAAGTCCCATGGCTCACACTTGTAAAGATCAACTTCCGGTATGATTTCAAGTTCGATTTCATGACGGTTGATCTTCCTCTTGAGGTAGTATCTCACTAGTTCTTCGTCTGTCGGATGAAACCTAAAACCCGGTGGTAAGCTCAACGGCGCCATTTCACCCCCACCAGAAACTTTGCAACTACAAATTATTTGTGGACTGTACAAAACAACCCTGAAAGAAGAAGAAACAATCAGAATTTGAAAATGTTAAACACGATGTTGATATATTGATTATATGAGAGAGACAGTGGGGGACCTTTGCAATGGCAAAGGGGGGATAGAGAAGAAACAAAAATGGTGGGGAGAAAAGAAAGGGGAAGCTAAGGAACCATTCAATGAGGATTTATAGAGAGGAGGCTAGCTAGGTCTTGATGAGATTTCTTTTCTTTTCTTTTTTCCTTTTTCTGACAAAGACGAGATTGGGATTCTCATAGCCGTTTAGAAGAAGGCTCTAATGGCTTCTTTACTTTGTGCTTTACTGCTTTCTTTCTTTTCATGGTTGCTTTATTCATCCCTGGGGTTTTTGCAAATTGCACCCTATGTTTATTATAATGAAGAGTGTAAGGACTAATTTTTCAGTTATTTATTTGTTTTCTTCATATGGAGTTTGTTCTCGCATCATTTTAGTTCTTTCTAATTCATTATTTTTATAATATCACTGATTAGTCTTTTGTAAAGCATTAAATTATATAAACTTACATTTAGAAAAAGTAAATTTGTTTCTTCGTATAACAATTCAAAAACAAAAACAATATTCATTTTCTTTGATATTTTGATAAAAAAAAGAAAGATGATTTGATATTTTGAATATAAATTTTCTTTATGAGGAACATCGATTTTAAATTTGTATAGTTTTTGTTTTGATTAATATCGTCCTTTTATGTTTGTGTAGGATTTTAATAAGTAATAACCATTACCATAAGTATTTAAGTAGTAATCCACAGATGCTGACGTTCGTTTTAATTTGTAAGTAAATCAAGAAACTAAAATGGATCCAACTGTGAATAGGAAAAACAAATTTGGTGCTATTTGTAAAAGCAGAAACCCTAGAAATTATCCTGTGCAGTATGCTAGTATTCTTGTCTTTTATCAGTAAAAAGAAGAATAGGATGACATGGCAGGATGCTATTGGGTGATAGGTGGGACCAATAGTTTTTTTTTTTTAGTTTTTAGTTTTTGCAGAGTCAGCAAAGGGTGTAAAGGGAAGGGACCCAATGCTTCTGTGACGCTTTAGAGTCAAGCTTTGACGTCAGTTCACACACTTCTCAATGTAGATTTGGATCCTGTTATATTCTAATGATAGAAAATAATAACCTGGTTTTAGTTAATAATAATAAAATAAAGTAGCAGTACTGTACATAATTGGGGACTAACTTTTACCAGTGTTGGAATCTTCTGTTGGGTCGAGCTATTTTTTAGACAATAAACAAAGTCGAGCTAACTTGAAGAACAAACGACATACAATTACATAGTATAAATAAATGGGATATTTTAAATAAAGTATTCTGTCATAACCCCACAGCAAAATTTGGTATAATCGATCTTCTTGGCGAATAAATTTCAAATAAACTATCACAAACATACAAATGAGAAGGAATCATTCTTCCTGATCTGTTATATGTATAGATCAAGTTATTGGGGCTAGCAAATTAAAGGCCGCCGTCAAAAAAATGCACTAGGAATATCATTTCTTTTACTTAAACTGCCCTCACTTACGAGTATAATTGCGTCGTATTTAACAAATGACGTTCTGGGCTTTCGACACATGTCTTCAAAGCTAGTAAGTACACTAAACTAATTAAGTGAGAACAGAATGATCCTTTGAGTGGCCCATTACCTTTTGATCTCCAACTTGCGCCAGCCCCACATCTCTCTCTCTCTCTCTCTCAGGTTCCTTTCTGCTTTTCTAGTTTATGCCTCTCTTCCATCACACATTTTTCAGACAGCAGATAATTATATCAAAGAAAAACGTTATGTAATTGATCCACAATTATTTGTTACACATAATGCACTCAATTAACAAATTTACAGACCATTGGCCTCTACATGATTATATCCAGTATTTTACCATTTTTCTGGTGCAGAAGTAATGTCTTTATGCCATACTTGAAGGAAAAAAATGTTTTATGGAGCTCTCTATGAATTACGATTAGCTGTTGATGATTATTATACTACGAATATGATTGAGATCTTAGTTTAGCGATATTGAGTAAAGACTAGAATAATATTCGCGCTGCGCTGCGAATATTTCCATTTTAGCATACAATTATATATTTCGTGCTATATCCTCATCGTGAAACAACTACATCAAAATATTTTTTTAAGTTGTTGAGAACCATATTATATTAATTTATGTACTAAAAACATGTGATATTTTTATTCACATGATGTATATATATTATACATAATTTTGACAACTGAAACAATCAACAATGAGAATATAAATAGTTAATATTTTAAGAAAATTGATCATATTAGTTTTTCTTATATATCACCTTATTTATGATCCGTATATAGTTTATAATCTTCTACAAACGTAATGTCAGTATCATTAATTTTTGTATCTTCTCTAATTTTTTTTCATTTTTCTCTTATTATGTTATAAAGCGATGATAATATAAAAAAAACTTGAGAGAATAAGTAAAGTAACTGTATACTCGCGCTACACTTCAAATATTTTTAATTTTCTATTTATTTCAATATATAATAGATAAACTTACAATTATAAAAATTTCATAAGCTCTTCGTTACTTTTCAAAAAATTTTTTTAAAAAGTAAATTAACATTTAAATTTATTCATAACACATAAAAAAAAAATATAGAAAGCTTATGTAAAGTAAGTTGAGTATTTTTTTTAGTAATAATTTTGTATTACATTATAAGATATTTTATCATATCTAATTTTGTAATGATGGATAACTTTATATAATAAAATATGGTATTACAAATTACTAATGGAAATGACAACTTAATGAAAAGAAAAAAATATTTTTTAATAAGGCAATAGGAATTAATCTTTATAATCTCAATTTAAGTTTATTTTCAGTTGTTCTTTAAAGTTATGTTGTCTTTTGATATCGTTCATTTTTTTGATAAAAAGAGAAAAACAAATAATTAGATTTAACATTATGTTTGAAGAAAAAAAATATGTTATATATAGAGAAAAATGTTGTCTACAAATATAAGAAAATATAACATGAATCATTTGTTATAATGATATCACCAATAATTTTCTCATTGTTGATCTTATTCAACTACCAAAATGATATGGAATAGGTATATACTTTATGAATAAATGAACCACATAGCTATTATTGAAACATGTAATATATTAATTAATGTAATATATAATATTTTCTTGTAGTTAGAACCTAACAACTGATTATTATCACCAAATCGAAAATGTAATACAAATAATAAGAATCTAAAATATTATATGATGATATTAATAATCACACAGCCATAAAATATCAAGAAATTTGAGAAATTAAATAATAAAATTTGAGAAAATTTTTATCGGACTGTCCAGAGAATTTTTTTTTTATCGGATTGTCCAGAGAAAATTGATGGCATACTTCAATGAGAAGTCTCAAAAGGAGGTGCAAAATAATGGGATGGGTTTAATTTATCTAAATGTTTGAATTTATTATTTATTGATAAGACAAAAGAAATTTATTGCATTATATTTTAAATATGTAATTGTTTAAATCTTATTATGTAATGATATATTTTCTACACGAGCATATTCTCTTATATAGTTTATTTTTGCATACTTCGCCGAGATATTTTTTTTTTAAATGGAACCATAACAGTATGAAATTCAAAATAAAGAGAAAATTCAAACAAATTTCGTTTTGAAGATTTTAGCGTGAGAAATACAATGTTTTATTTTGAATTACTATTTTTTTAAAGAAGAAAATAAATAAATATGTTTAATAAATGAACTCTTTATATTCTCTTTGCATTAATTAATATTTGAATATATGTATCTACCATGATTCGTTATAACCATTTGATTCAAATCTAACGATAAAAAATAACTTTAACCTTTCTCACCTAATCGGGATATAAAATATGAAACACTAAAAACATCAATAATTGTTATACATGTTAGCATTATACGTAAAAAAACCACAAAAAAATAGAATAAGTAAAAAAATTAATGGTTCAAATAATTGGGGTGGTGTGACCTCATGAGAGGTCTCAAAAGGCTTTGAAAAATAAAGGTGTGGAGAAATTACTTGGAAAAACAAGGTTTCTCATATTTGGTTATCATTCAATTTGTCAAATCATATAGAAAATTGTTCACCCTTAGGAAAAATTAAACCACAAATATTATTTTATTATAGAGAAATTATTGATTATTCGGAGTGCCAAGTTTTTGGAGTGCTCAGAAGCGCCCACCGTACAGTTTTAGCTGTACACATATATATTTGCACTTGGATATATCTTTTGTGTTTACAAATATACTTTTTTGTAATTTCACTGTACCTTTTGTGTTTACAAATTTTTTTTTCTAATTTCATCATACCTTTTGTAATCGGGTACTGCTGGGCGTTCTAAAATGTTGGCACTCCATATCTGAACCCTTTATTCTAATAGGTAGAATTTAAAAAATAGAACTTGTATAAAGAAGGCTGTTCATACTTAAACAAGACTAAATACATCTGCCTAAGCTAATTAAAAACTTGAGACAGCACAAAAACCAAAGGACTCCAATCTCTCACATGGCTTTGAGGAATAAATGAGCTAAAAAGTTAAGCGCCACCACAAGGGAAAAAGATCCAACAGAGCCTTAATTTAAGAATGAAATTGTGCTAATTTAGAAGCCAACTTAACCAAAACAAGTAAGCTTATGAAACAAGAGATTTTTGCTATCCAAATTAACCCAAATCGCTGATCAATATTACAAAATTTACACAAAAGAATAAAACAATATTACCACCACTATTCTACAATTAAATACAATACAACCAAACAAAACTCAACTCCATAAAACTAAAAATTCCCTCTCATTACTTCCTACAAATAAAAAAACTCAACCTCTCCTTCTAGATTCATAAACTATTGAATTAAGCAAAATATTAACTGCCGCCTCGTAAACCGTGCGGTCATAATGCATACCGTCTAAAGTACAACGGATCCCACAACCCTTACTCAAACCTCCAAAATCTATCAAGAAAAACGGCCCGTCTTCTCTCTCCAAAATATCTCTCCTCTCAGTTTCTCTCTCATAAGCCCGCAAAATCGTGCTATTCATCCTCTGTTTTTTCTCATTCGTGTTAAGTAATGAGTTGACCAAATTTGGTAATCCGAGCCAGAACAATTTGGGGCGAAATGGGTCGGACGGGTCAAACGGGTCGAGTAATAAATTGGCGGATTGCTTGATTTGAGACAAGGAGTTGCCATATTGTTTAGGGTTTGTGAAATGAAGCATGTGCCATAAGCCCGAACCGAGAATTAGAATGTTTGGGTAGCGAGGTGTTAAGAGGATCTCTTGAAGGAGATGAGTTATGTTTGATTCGTATGGAGCCCAAATAAAATCTATCTGTAGTTAAATGAATAAAAAAAATATTTTTAAAAACTGGTTTTAGAAATTTTTATTTATGGACCTGTGATTACAGATTTGAAGTGATTTGAGTCCTAAAATGAACACCAATTGTGCAATTAACCCTCAATTGTGTACACTTTTGCCTCGATTAAGAGATTAAGACTCAATTCAGTTTATATGACTGTCCAATTTAAATGTTTAATCAGTATGTTAACATTCCTTTTTTCTTTTATGATACAAAAATCAAGATCTAATAACGAAAGAAAACTGAATTACCTTGATGTCTCGATCATGGATCTCTATATGATAATCACTATGCCGTTTGAACAGATCAGGCTCAACAGACGCAACTTTATCCGGCTCAAGCAAAACCCTCAGAAGCGCAAGCACCATAAGCCTCGCCTGAGAGTCTCCAGCTACAAGTATCCACCCCCCTCTCAAAATCTCCGACGAGTCCCCGCGAGAGAACCGCCTGAAGATACACGGTACAGATTTGTCCCAGGACCAGGACGACGAGGGGAACTGGGACCAGGAAATGTTATGGAGGTAGGAAATGCAGTGATAAGAGGAGGGGAGGGAAGGGGAGAAGGGGAGGCGGAGGAAGAGGAGGAAGGAGATGAGGAAGGAGCTGGTGAGGAAGAGGAGGTTTCTGCGGGTGAGGCGCCTGCTGGACATGGCCAGCTCGGCCAGATCGCCGGATCCAGCGGAGGAGAAGGAAGGAGAGAGGTCGGTGGAGGTGGTTAGGAGTCGGACATGGAGACCGGGCAGTAGTGGAGAGGAGAGGAAGTGGGAGGTATGATTAATTGATTGACTAGATTAGGCCCAGGGAGCCTAGTGGGCTTTACTGGGCTTGTGTAGTGAATTTATCGACTTTTTTTTTTTTTTACCACTATTGAGAAAAATAAAGCAACAGTTGTCACTGGTTTGAAAATAATGTGGTAACTACCATTTCCGCCACTATTAATGGCGGAACAACCTGTGTGGCGGAACAGATAGATTTTCAGTTCTGCCAAAAACGGCCCATTTTACGCACTAAACATGGTTAATTAGTATTAAAAATCTTGTTCCGCCACCAGTAGTGGCGGAACATGTTAAAATATTTCATTAAAGATTAACATGGCTCATGAATGGGCAATTAGCGGTGGCGGAACAGTGTAATTAGTAACGGTTTTTCTGAAAGAACCGTTACTAAAAGTGTAATTAGTAACGGTTTTTTGAAAAAACCGTTATGAATAATTATATTTAGTAACGGTTTTTCTAAAAGAACCGTTACTAAGAGTATAATTAGTAACGGGTTTTATGAAAGAACCGTTACGAATAGTGTATTTAGTAACGGTTCTTTCAGAAAAACCGTTACTAAATACAATTATTAGTAACGGTTTTTGCATAAAAACCGTTACTAATTACACTTTTAGTAACGGTTCTTTCAGTAAAACCGTTACTAAAACACGGAACATAGTAATTCTTCAATTTTTACGCTAATTGCCCATTCATGAGCCATGTTAATCTTTAATGAAATATTTTAACATGTTCCGCCACTACTAGTGGCGAAACAAGATTTTTAATACTAATTAACCAGGTTGTTCCGCCATTAATAGTGGCGGAAATGGTAGTTACCACATTATTTTCAAACCAGTGGCAACTGTTGCTTTATTTTTCTCAATAGTGGTAAAAAAAAAAAAAGTCGAATTTATCTGTGTGTTCATTATGTTAATACAAAAGTATTTAGAATCAAATGTTTGCATTATGTAATGGAAAATATATGATTTGCAAAATTCATGCAGGGTAATACAAAGACTTTTACTTTTAGATCTAAGGTGTAGGTTTTATATAGATTAGTGGAGTTTTGAGGAATTCTTGAGTTGTGTATTGAGTTTGTAAAACTTTCAATTTTGTTCATAAGTAATATAATTAAGCGGGCAAAGACCCTAATTTTCTACACGGGCTCATAAATTCCTATATTTAATACAAGATTATTTCTCTTCTTAATTCACGTACTCATTTTTCTTTCCCCCAAAACAGCCCCTTTCTCTCTCTTGTCATTGGACAACATGAATTCTTCTTATGTTATTATTGTGATTGCAGAAAGTGAACCAAAAGAGGCCAACAATAAGAAGTTCCCAGATGAAATTAAACAAAAATGCCCGGAAGTGAATGATGTCAATGATACAACAACAAACATAATCATAAAGCTCTTATATACATTCATGGCCCTTACAGTAATTGCCGCAGTAATTGCCGTGGTGATGTTGACATCTTCCTCTCCTTCAATAATCTTGACGGCTTGTGCTTATACAATATTGTTTAATCACATCTAGAGCCAAATCGTCTTGTTATCTCTTCCATGGTCAAAAGCGGGACCAGTGAAACGAAATTGCACTGTTGTTAAGACCATAATTTGGGGATCCATTTTTCAGATAGTTCTTGCCGCCTCATGTATCATCTTAGTAATTTTCGAACGTCTTGCCATTCTTTTTGCAAATACAATAAAGTTTGATACTACAAAGTGCTTTTTTCTTTGTACGAAATTGCATGGTTGCGTTACCATAATTTGGAACTATTGTAATTTCGGTTTGGTGTTTTGCTTTATGTAATTGGAAAGTGTAAATCGACTTCCACTATTTGGGTTTGAAATAGTTGAGAATTATCAAATAAATATGTTGAAACTAAATAATTTTTTAGGAAATTGGTTATTGATGGGGAATTTTTTAGGGTGGTGCTATCAAAAGAGCTAATTTTGCTTAACTAAGAGTAATTTAAAATTTTTTACAACAAATACCAGTTATATTCCTTATTAATGATGTTTTCTATTTATTACTTTGTTTATTGACTATAATCTTTTTTTCAATATACACTAATTTATTTTATTAACTAAATCAATTAAAATCTTTCACATATGAAAATACAAAATGAGCGTCTCATCCACTCCATGATTTTAGGTCTCTTGATCTTTACCTCTACACCATGAAAACCATTGATGAAAATTAGAGAAAATTGATGTTAATTTGTGCCTCAATAATTGATGCGCCCTTAATTGTTTGTTTGCCTTTCTATCAGATTATTTTTCATATATTATTAAATGGTACCTGTGATGTGTTTGGATGAAATATTTTTTTTGTGCTAAGTGAATGAATTATTTTTAGATTATTGTTATGTATTTTCCTTAAAAAAAAAGATTATTGTTATGTATGACTAAATGACTCAAAAAATAAGTTGTTCCATTTTATTTTGTTTTATAGGTTAACTTTAATAAATGACTTAAATTTTTTTAATATATGTTCAGTAAATTTTTGTAGTTTGGTTAGTTACTTTAAAAGAAATAAAAAAAAAACTATAAAGATATATAAGGATGACACAAATATAAAAATAAACAAAATAATGTCCAAAAAAATAACAATAGAAAGTAAAAGTCCATGAGGAAACAAAAATCATGGAGGGGAAGAGGAGCTGATTTTGTGTTTCCGTATATGAAAGATTTTAATTGATTTAGTTAATAATTAGTGTGTATTGAAAAAGCCTAAACAAAGTAATAAATAGAAGACATCATTAATAAGGAGATATAACTGGTATTTGTTGTAAAAAATTTTAAATTAAGTTAAGCAAAGTTAGCTCTTTTAATAGCACCACCCTAAATATATATATCGATCGTCTGACATAGGTTTCATGCAATTGAATGTGAAGACTATGTGTTGTGTTACCAAGTACCAAGCCTCAGGGCCTAATTTCCAACGTCGCTCAACATCAACTCCCAAGGATAAATGACCAGACACATATACAAATTAGGTGCATTAACTCAGATAAGCCCTTAAATGACCGCAATTCCTGATGCATGCATGCACTTCATGTGTCACTTTTGTGCTGCTCATAATTAAACAAAGTCAAGCCCATCTTATTCAAGTCATCATACATATCAACGGGCAAAGTTTTCATGTAAAACCTAAATCAGCACTCTAATGGCTTCTCTCTGGTCCTTCTTCGGCAACCAAGACAACCAGCAAAGTGAACAAGAGAAAGAAGAAGAACAAGAAGCTTATAAGAAATACGAAGATATCGCATCTAGGCTTCCTGTACAACAAACCATCTTTGCTCCCTTGCGCCAGTACAAAGGGTCCTGGTACCCAGGCGAATTTGCTGCCACCACAATCGCCATTGAAGATACGTTCAAGGCTCAGGAAACTGACGTAATCCTAACTACATACCCCAAATCAGGAACAACATGGATAAAAGCATTAATCTTTACCATTATGAATCGTGAAATGTACTCTTTCGATAAACACCCGCTCCTTGATTATAGCCCTCATGATTGTTTTCCTTTCCTTCACACACTTTACGAGGGCAAATCGGTCCCGAAAAAGTTTCTCGAGTCGATGCCAAATCCGAGGCTTCTTGCGACGCATATTCCGTTTTTGACTCTGCCGTCATCTGTGTCAGAGTCGGGATGCCGCATCATCTACTTGTGTCGTGAGCCGAAGGATGCTTTGGTCTCAATGGGGCACTACATGTCCAAAATCTTCCCCGATTTTGACGTGTTGGCTTCGGTGAAATCGATGGTTAAGATGGCTTGTGATGGTACTAATGAAATTATTATAATGATCATTAAATTACGCAACATGCAAATGCAATAGGAAAAATATTTATCTTGTCAATTTTTTTTTTTCACGAAGTTTAAAATAACTTTATTTGGAAAATATCGAACAGGAACCTTTCATTTCGTATCAGTGTGGGACCACATGCTTGGATACTGGAACGAAAGCTTGAAGAGGCCTGATAAAGTGTTGTTTTTGAAATACGAGGATTTGCATGAGGATACAGGAGGAAACGTAAGAAGACTGGCGACTTTTCTCGGTCGCCCATTCAATGACAAGGAGGAGAGAGAAGGAATTGTCGGCAAAATTATGGAGTTTTGCTGTCTTGAAGAGATGAAATGCCGAGAGGTAAACAAGACGGGAAGGCACGGCGGGGATGTAAATTTTGAAAACTCAGCTTTCTTTAGGAAGGGAGCAATTGGGGATTGGAAAGAGCATATTCCTCTCGAGTTGGCTCAGCGCTTTGACACGGTGATGGAAGAGAAATTGCGTGGATCGGGCCTATCATTTTCAAAATGAAAACTAAGCTATATATCTCTTTGCTTTGATAGTTTAGTAAATGTTGCAGCTTTGCGGGTTACTTCTTGTTGGTTAAGGCTAATTTTATCATGCGTGTGACAAAATAATAATGCTTGTAACTAAATATTATGCAAAAAGTATGTTTGTACTCTTGAGTCTTGATCACTTTTGTCTATTCAAATTCCAAGTGAAAGTCCATCAACTATAAGTTTCACAATTGCAAGACTTTGGTTCATCAAAAAAGGGCGTGTTGTACTCTAATGAGTTTAATGATTCTTGTATTCAAATTTCAAGACCAACCAAAAGTTTCATAAATAACCAAAAGACAACAAGATTGGTCCATCAAAGACTAATATATCACCACGCAACCAACCACATTTCCACATGTCAGCACTGAAAATACTCTTAGTTATACTAATAGACTTATAGTCCTATTTATCTATACAACCTACTATATTGCTACATTAGTAAAAATATAAACCTATATCAAAAGTAACTAGACTTCACCACAAAACTCCCTTTGCATTACTACCACGGATCCCAACCGCTCGATGAAGCACGCCTCTCACTACTCTCAACACCGTTAAAATTCCAACCATCGGTTTGAGACATGAATTCTCTCGGTCTCTTTACACCGCTCCATTGTCCGTTCCCTCTCTTATGGTTTCCCGTGTTATGTGACTGCCATGTGGCCCAATCACCATTCGACACCTGTCCTGTATTGGTTTGAGCGTTCCATCCTTGATTAACACCACTTGAGTTTTGACCATGCCAAGACGAAGTTGTACTGGAACAATTACCAATTTGCCCCTGGCTTCTTGAATTGTTGTGCCGCCAGGATGTATTGGTGTGATTACCGGTTTGCCCCTGATTTCCTGACTTTTGGTGCCAGGACGTATTGGTGTGATTACCACTTTGCCCCTGGTTAACTGAATTGTTGTGCCGCCAGGACACATTGGCGTAATTACCATTTTGCCCCTGGTTTTCTGAATTTTGGTGCCCGGACGTATTCGCGTGATTACCATTTTGTCCTTGATTTCTCGAATTGTTCTGCCAAGATGTATTGGCATAATTACCACTTTGCCCTTGATTTTTCGAATGGTGATGTGAGGGCCTATTATTAGCATAATTACTATTTTGCCCCTCATTTCTCGGATTATCACACCGAGACATATTGGCAGAATTACTATTTTGCCCCTGATTTCTGTGGGGCAAGGAAGCATTGACAAAATTACCATTTTGCTCCTGGTTTCTGCGATTCGAGGATGTGTTGGAATAATTACAATTTTGCCCCTGATTTCTGTGGTGCGGGGATGTATTGGCATAGTTACCCTTTGGTCCCTGGTTTCTGTTTTGTCGTTGCCAGGACGTATTTCCATAATTACCCCCGGATTGATTCTGGTTCCATCGACCGTAATTATTATTTCTTCCATGTTCATAATTAGGTCTCTCACACGAAACATTACAGTCAGTACTTGTTGGTTGAGTTTTATGCGGTTTTAAATCTTGATGGCTTTGTGTTTTTTGGATTGAATCTGAATCCATAACTTGAATTTGATCATTGGAAACAGTTACTATAGAGAGATCCTCTTGTGAAGGCAGTATATCAGCCTCAACAGGCCGCTCCTCATGTTTAACCTACAAAAAATAAAACAATTTTTTGTTTCATTTTTGAGTCAACGAAGTAATAAATACGGTAATTAAATTAATAATGAATTTAGTAATAATATAATTCATACCAAAAGCTTGTCTTTTCTTCTATTGGCTCTTTCAGCGTCTCGGTTCGCGCGCATTATTATTTCAGCTAGGTTCGGATCATCTGACGCGTTAAAAAAACATTTTCTTTGTTTCGCGTCGAGTACTAAATTGCTCCACACGGACTTGCTGTTTGTCAGAGTCAAACTGTTCCCCAATATCCACAAACAATGCCTACAACAAAAGGTAGTAAATAAATTTGATAAATTCTTAAAATTAGTATTTAACCTACTCAATGGAAATGAAGTTGGGCTGATTAAGAAAAGGTTTCTTGAAATGAACAGTGTTATTTTCATAAAATTCAAGATATGCTTATTAGATTAGAATTAATTATACCAAAAAGAGAAGAAGAAAGTATGATATTTTGATGTTTCATAAGGGTAAAAATGAAATAAACCAAAAAAAAAAGAAAAAGAATAATCAAAATCATACTTTGCTCTAGTTAGAGCGACATTAATTCTTCGAATATCCGACAGAAATCCGACGGATCCGTCTCTGTTGGATCGGACGGTCGAGATTAAAATAATCTCTTCTTCCCCGCCTTGAAAGCCGTCGATGGACCGCACTTTTACGGAAAGGTACGGGTTCTTTTCGTATTTGTGCCCAATCCTGTCTTGCAGCACGTTCACTTGCGCCGTGTATGGAGAGATTACGCCGACACTGACATGCTGCTCGTATCTCTCTGAAGCTGTAAAAAGAAATTAAGAGAAAATAATAATTTAATGAGGACATTGCATAAAATCCCTTACGTTGTGCTTAAATTGCAAAAGTCCCTCCAATCTTGGAAATTGAAAAAGAAAAATCTCTATTCATCATGGAATTGCTAAAAGGCCCTAAACCGTTTTATTAAGACCTAACACCGTTATTAAGTTGAACATTAATTAGTCTGATTAATATTTTCTTGAATAAAATAAACTTCTTAACTTATAGAGAGGATTAACATCAACTAACAGTGCAGATCTTAACAAACTGTATTTTCTCGCAACTCCCTAAATAAAGAGGGTGTTTTTGCAATTAAGCATAACACAGGTGCCTTAACGCAAATTTCCCCAATTTTATCAACTTCTCGAACATATTTTTACAAAAACACAATAAACAAATAACAAATAACAAAAACAAACCTTCGGCGAGCCGCTGAACGATATGTTGGACAACAGCCACCTCGACGAGATTCTTACAGCTCTGGCCCATGGCATCGAAGCTCTCCTTATCGTTCTCCACGTTGATAAACGCGTACGGGCCGAACATCGGCTTGGATAAATAGTCGCGCTCGTGGGAGCTGCGGAGGACGTTGGAACCGTCGGAGATGAGGGAGCTGTAGAAGGCCGCGTTGGGGAACCGGTGGATGTGCGGGTGCATGCGGTATTGGGTGTTTAAGAGGTGCTTTCTGTGCCCGATTGAGGCCAGGCGTTCGAAGAGACTGCGGCCGAGTCCTGCCCTCTCGGATATCTGTTGAGAATGGAGGTTGATTTTAAAGGGGGTTGATTAAAAGGCGGGATGTGGAATTATTTAGTCTGAAATATGAAATATCATGGATACCCTGCGAAATATGAGACATACTGTTGATATTTGACGCCAATTCGCTCCGCATTTTCGAAATAAATGGGCTAAATTAAACCTTCTTTCTCGCTTATTCACTTATAAATAAAAAATAATATGCTCTTCAATTTCGAAAAAAGTGCCTAAATTGCTCTTGTTTTCTCTCTTTTTCACTTTTAAATAAACTATAATTTAAGGATCATTAGAAACAAATATAACATAGTAGGGATGTACGTATACATGACATTTCTTACGCTATGTAGGGGCGTACATTATAGTTCCAATACTCGCGCAAGAGTATCAACGATATTTCTTATTTTGTAGGGTCACACACCGTATTTTTGATATTTTGCAACTGTATACAAGAAATTACTCTTAAAAACAATACGGATAAAACAATTCTACAGAAACAAATTGCATAACCAACAACGAACCTTGCTCTTGACCATGGCGGCGAGCTGATTCTCATCCCCAATCAAAAACACATGTCTAATATTCTTGATCTGGAGCGGAATCAGCAACTCGCACTCTTTCAGCTGGGCGGCCTCGTCGACCACCAGCATCTCGATCGCCTCCATCTTCCTGCACTGCAATTCCGACGCTGTAGAAACCGTGCAGAACATCAGCTTTGCTTCTTCAATGCAGTAGTTTCTGAAAGACCTGGAAATAGATAGGTTATTTTTTAGGTAGATTTTTAGGTGGATTTTTGCCTTTTTTTTTTTTTGTTTTTCTGTAAATATAGATAGGATAGATGTAATATTTTAAAAGATAACCTTCAACTTTAAAAAAAAAAGAAGAAAAGAAATAGATAGGTTTAGTTTTTACTTTTTAGGTGGATTTTTGCCTTTTTTGTTTTTCTGTAAATATAGATAGGATAGATGTAAATATTTTAAAAAAAAAACCCTTCATTTCGAAAAAAAGAAGAAAAAGAAATAGATAGGTTAGTTTTTTAGATATATTGCTTGGTAGATTTTTGCCTTTTTTCTTCTCGTTTTTTCTTTTTCTGTAAATATAGATGGGATAGATGTAGATATTAAAAAAAATAAATTAATGGAGAGTTTTCATTTTAAAGACCTTTCTTCGTATTTGAAGGGCAGGGAGTTTTGCAGGCTGGTTTTGGACATGTCTTTTAGGGTTTGGATACAAAGAGACCTCTTCTTTTTTAGTGCATTAAATGGGGAATCGGTTTCTAAATCGAGGTATTCTGAGGCGTCAGATTGGGCGAAAAGTTCTTTAAGATCCGCGTCAGAAATGGAATTGTGGGGTAATAATTGTTCGAGTTCTGTGATTAATTCTTGGACGCGGATTAAATTATGGAACCCTCTTTCGGAAAATAATTTGCTCGGTAAATCGTTTCTTAACATGTTAATTTTTGTTCTTAATTCCTTCGAGGCGAGAACCATCTGCTTTGTTAAGAAAATCTTGAAAGTTGACTCGGTCAACTCGCCTCGTCTTTTCCCCTCTGAATAAATCTCGTACCAACAAGGCTGATTCAACAAAAAATCCGTTAAATCCTGAACCGAATATTTCAAATCAGTTTCCGACTTAAAAAAATCCATCAACCTCTTAACCCTATCATCCAAATAAATCGCCGACAATCCGTCGACAAATTTCAACCGGTCTTTATTCCCAAACAAAATCACATTTCCAAAATAACACTTCTCACTTTCTTTTCTCGACTTTTCAACCACTGATAAAAGGTGAGAGGCAACTTGCATGATGGCCGTGTTTGTTGGTGCGCAAGTTAGGGTTCTGCAAGAACCTTCTAGAAGCATCTTGAGAATCACTCCAATTGTTCGAGTTTTGCCGGTGCCAGGTGGGCCCCACACAAGTTCAACTGAGGGTTTATGCCAACAATTACTCGCTGAAAGACAGTTTATTGCAGCTTTGGCTTGTGAATCGTTGAGTTTGAATCGGTTTATTTCTTTGTTAATATCCATGAATAAATTTGCTGAGCACATGTCGCACCCATCATTATCCTAATAATGAAAAGGAAGAAAAATTGTAAAGTTAAGAAAATTTTAAAAAATGAGGTAATTAATGAAAGATGGTTTGTATTATGTAACAAACTTACGTATTTTTCATGTAAAATGCTGTCGATAATTTCAGACTCGTTTTTCAGGCCGTTACGAATCGCGTTCCAAGTGCGCAAATACGTCGTCATGTTTGAAAGAAATACCGCGTAAAAAGATCGGTACTTTGAAACATGACCCGTTTCTGCAATTTGCAACTCTTCACTTTTTAAAATCTCATTATTACCATTATTTTCAGTTTCCAAATTTCCATTGTTTACATTTTCTAAATCGATCGGATTATTCAACGAATCACCGCTCAGCTTTTCAAGTTCGGTCATTTGCTCAAACAACATAAGCTCGTTTTTCTTCTCAATTTCCTCTTCACTCATTATTTTACTCTCTTCATTCCTTTTATTATTATTATTTTCCGTTCTTATTAAATCGATTCTTCTGGAAGCCCTCACGACTAAATGATTCCCTCTTTCGACCCTCACAACCCACGCAAGATAACACTTTTCTTTATTTCTCACAACTTTATTGAAATTTTCCGGTCGAATTTCCTCCGAAATCAAAACTATATCGGCCGGTTTAGGTGTGTAAAATTCGCCCGCACGGTTTCCGAAGCACTTTCTCTCCATGTCGATCGACATTTGGTACATGCTTTTATTGTTTCTCTTGTCGTGATTTGACTCGTCAATGAATAATACATTTGCAATTGGGGATTGAGAGATCGATTCTATGCTGTGACAAATGTCGGCATGAACTTCTTCGAGAAGCGAGGGGAAGAAAGAGGTGAGATAATCTTCTGACGAGTTGAATCGGTTCGGGATTTTTGCCACCTGTCAAAATAATTGAGTCAAAAATGGAAAACTTACTAGCTTTTTTGTATACGAGAGTGTAAAATTAAGTACAGAAGGTCATGCATGAATCACATTAATGCAAGTAGTTATTCAGTGAGGATAAACCCTAAACCCTATTTCCATGTCCATATATATTAATCTTGAAAATTTGATTTAGGAAAAAGTGGCCATTGAATTTTCTTCCGATATTACATTATCAGCAATGATGACTGTATTTGGCACCCTACAAACATTTATAGTCGCGTTATTTATGGAGAGAGATTTATCTTCATGGAAAATCAACACAAAAAGTCCGGAACTCCTCTCTATATTTTATGGGGTAATTTAATTTTCATTTTGAATTAAATTAATTAATCATCATTTTTATAAATTATTTTTAATATTTACATTTTTTTGTTTAGGGAAAAAACTAAACCAAAATTAACCATAACTAAACCAAAATTAACCACACCAAAACCCAAAATCATGAAAACATCAAAACAGATCTGTGCCCAAAAAAAGTAAAGAAACGTAGAAGAAACGGATACAAAATTACCACACCTTGCCTTTGTACAGATCTTTGTCGATGATTTGATCCATCGACCAAGAAAATATCATCTCCATCAGCGATTGCTTCTTCTCCCGATCCTCTCCGTTCTCATCCCCATTGATCGAACCATCTCGTTCCGCTTCTTCCTTTCCCTCTTCTCCGTCTCGACTGGAGCTCTCCGCGCAACTCATTGTTAACAAAAATCGGGCCTACGAACAGTTTCAATGGATTTCGAGAGGAGAAATGGGAGGAGAGTTTCGTTTTCGATTCGGCATTGTTGCAGCAGAAGGAAGGACTGAAAATGGAGAAGAACACAAAGCGCCTGATCAGAAAAAGATTCTAAGCAACTATGGAGTAGGATATTTATGTGTGGGGCCTACTTTGCAGTGGGCTGAAATCTTCGATGGTTTTGCGGGCCGGGTGCAGGAATTAGTTTTCCCGATTTGGGTGGGAAAGAGATGAGAAAACGAGCAAGGCGGGTTCATTCACAAAAGGGGATCAAGGCGGTTCACTCGGCACGCTATCTCTCTACAAGCTTCTCTTAAATCCCGCTCAACGTGTGATTCGATCTCCTCACCTACGAAAAATAGAATTAGTACCATAACCACTAGATTACATTAGTGATGATGAGTCACTAAATTTTTAAATTGTATCATCATTAGTCACTTAACTTTAAAATTATTTTATCATTAATCACTAAACTTTAAGTATCTGCATGGAATATAGTGAATTAGTGGATTAAATGTGACATTCCAGGAGAATATAGATGAAATATCTCAGAATAAAGACATGAAAAAATGAATTTTATCTATGCCATGATAGATATGAGATTGCTATATTCAATGAAATAACCTATAATTTCTGACAAAAATATCCTCCTTTACAATTTGAAATTTTAATTTTAAACTTCGAAATTTAAAATTTAATATCTAGAAGTGAAAATTTCAAATTGTACTACCCTATATCACTCCATTTGATAATTCAGTGATCTAGGACAATATAATTTTAATGTTGTTGATCGTAGTAATACAATTATAAAGTTGAATGATCTAAGATGATATAATTTTAAAGTTCAGTGAGATACAACTTAAAAGTTAAGTGACATATGATAATACAATTTAAAAGTTGAATGTCTTATGACAACAAAATTTAAAAATTTTAAAGTTGAATGACTCATAATTATACAATTTAAAATTTGGGTGATCTTCCGTGAATTTCTTTGAGTTAAGATGATTATTTATCTATTTCTAATGCAACCATGCAAACAAACTCGTAATAGATTAAACAAATTTAGATCTCATAGATCTCATATAGCTTCCTTTTCTCCGTCATTTCTTTGTATGCTTCACAAAATTCTTTATACAAAGAAAGAACTACTCTGTCTAGTCTCAAACTTTACTCGTATTTGCAAAAAGAATGCCAAGACATCCGAAAATGACTAAGATGATACATGTGACATCAAGAACAATTGGAACAATGGATCCCCAAATTAATGATCTTAACAACAGTGCAATTTTGTTTCACCAGTCCTGCTTGTGTCCATGGAAGAGATAACAAGAGAATTTGGGTGTAGATGTGATTAAATAATATTGCATGAACATAAGCTTTTATGATTATTGAAGTAGAGTAGGGTTCACGAGATATAATTACCATGCCAATTACTGTAAGGGCCATGAATGTATATAAGAGAATTATAATTGTGTTTCTTGTCGTATCATTGCCGTCATCCTCTTCTTGAATTTTTTGTTGAATTTCATCCGGGAACTTTTTCTTATTGTCGCCCTCTTTTGGTTCACTTTCTACAATCACAATAATACAAGAAGAATTCATGGCCAGAGAGAGAGAGAGAGACAGAGAGCCATCGATGTTTTCTTTGAGCAGAAATTCGTGGCCAGAGAGATGAATTTGTGGAGGTCGAAATTTGGGGGAGATGAAAAAATTGGGGGGAGAAAAAAAAAACCGCTAAAGGAAAAAGGGGCGAGATAAAAAATTGCCGAAAGGAAAAAGGGAGAGTAAATTTTTCTGAGTCATTAGATCGGGTACAAGTTAAACCGGTCAAGTTTTGCTTTGAATCTTTAACCAGATTGTAAGAACCGGTGCTATCTGAATAACTGTGTAGTTCGTGACCATGGTAATATTTTCTGGCAGTGGAACGGCATTGCTGGCCCTCTTCCTCGGCGTATTAACCGGTAAAGGCGAGGTTGGCTCGCTGCAGCCGGACTCGCCCATCTCAATCTCCTTAACAATCGCCATTCTCGCTGAGTCTCTCCCCTCTCGTTCTCTCTCTCTCTCTCTCTCTCTCTCTCTCTCCCTCCCTCCTTCTCCTTCTTTCTCTTTCTTTTTTTTCTTATATCTGAGGTCTAAATACGACTACATTTTCGTTGGGCTACTATTTTTCGTATCGGTTCTAAATAAATAACCGATATAAAACGCAAATATCAGCAACGGTTCCTTCCAACAACCGTTACAGAATAAAACTTTTCGTATCCGTTCTCAAGAAATAACCGATACAAAATAGTAACGGTTTCTTCTAAAGAACCGTTACAGATTTACTTCCCAAATAACCGTTATTAAACTTAAGGTAGTTGCAACGGTTTTTCACAAAGAACCGTTACAGATAAACTTAAGACAACGGTTTTTTGTAAGAACCGTTGCTAATTTTTAAAACGGGAAAATATTTTTGAATTGTAATATTGTTCTTAGTATCCGTTTTCTGTTAATAACCGTTACTAACAGGAAGATGGCTGTTTTGTTTCATAGGGAGATGGCTGCTCATTTTGGAAACTAAGGACTAGGAGGAGGCTTACTGCTTTTGGACTTGGACTTTTAGCACAGGTAGAAATGATCAATATAGCGCGGGATTGTGTTTTGGTTGGCACAAATCTAGGGCGCCTGTTGTTTTGTCCAAGTAAATAGAAAATTGCCACATGAGTAGTATTGGCAATTAAAATCAGGAATTACAACTGCACTGCAGTCTTTGGACTTTTTACACTAAATAACTCAACTTATTTTAACATCTGGATCTTTCAATTTCGAGTTTGAGGTCTTTCTTATATTTTTTGAGCTCATATATACATTCTATTTGTACTGATATATTATATATTGTTAATATATTATTTATGTTTAAAAGAAATAAAATATAGAATTATATACTGTTTGTTGTTGATATATATTGTTTTATAGTCTATCCATATTAATTGGTATATAGTGTATGTATAAAATAGTTCTCTCAAAAAAAATGTTCGTCGTCCAGCATCATCAGGTTTTTTATTTTATTATTTCACGTAACACTATGTACTCACGCATATACACATATATAAATATAATCAATATATCATACCATAAATAGTTGTTTATAAATAATACATACACAGAATAGGATATTTTGACAACAGACATATGGGCAACTCGTGCCAGCGACGTCTATCTCTCAAATCTAAATAGCAAAATTAAATTCCAGCCGTTTTGATATAATCTATATCCTTTAGATACGTTGTTGGATAAATTTGGTGTGATTTGAGTTTTTCTGTCTTATTCATCCAATGACATTTTTTTTTTTCAAACGTTTATATATATCAATATATTTTTTATTTTGATGAAGCAAAGCTAAATAAATATTAAAAATTGAATCCAATTAATAATATCAATATTTTGAACCTATTTTTGACAAATTGTGTAGTACATTTTAAGCCATCAATTAATTTGTATTTTATGATTGAAATGATATAATTTTTTATTGTGTCAAATTGGATCTACTATACTCTTAAATTATATATAGATCTTATCTAAAGGGGAAATTCAATTTTAATATTTAAATTTTGAGAAATAGGCGTTGTTAGTCGCGTTGGCCAAATGAACATGTTAAAATATTTTATCCTTACATACATAAAATATAAAACATACATTAACACTACATAAAATTATAATAGAAAAATATATTGGGCTCCCTCTAAAAATCCCCCCAACTTGCAAATAGATCACTGTCAAACGGGACCCACTGTCAAATAGCTGTCAAACGGACCCGTTTGACAGTATGTGAGGCCCGTTTGACAGTGAAAGAGAAACAAATGAGGAATTTAAATGGGGACCATGTATATGAGCCCAATTATAATATATAAAATGTACCAAAATTGTATCTATATAATATACAATAGCATAATCATTGGCTATATATAACAAACTTTGACCAACTATGAAAATGATGAATGGATAATAATTGATTCAGGATATATAGACATGATAATACTCCAGGATAAAATCAAAATGAAGTTCCAAATAATATACAGGCTGAAAGCTTTGCCTCATCATTACGGCAACAAAAGGATGGATCTATGGCAACAAAGCCTACGTACAATGCCCTAGTAAATATATCTTTCAAGCAAACATACGTAGAACATAAGAGGAATAAATCCAGAAAAAAAAAGCTGAAATCAAAACTTCTTTTATTCCATAATTTGTGTCTAAGCCAGCATTAAACTCCAGCTCCTTACTTGGCGTCCTTCTTGTTCACAAACACATCAGTGAGAGCAGTTTTAGAACAGAGGGCTGCTTCAAATAGCAATTACACCTAAATTATATGAAAATTTGTCTTCAGAAAATTAAAAATTGACGCAACTCATATGCACACTAATTAAGTGGACTTATTTAATATTTAGTAATTGAGTTTTAAATTGATAAAAATAAAAATAATTTCTTGAACAGTGATTCGATCTGAACTGCTTTAGACTTGACAGTAACATAAAACCAGGTACCTCTTTTTCTCCCAAGTTGACGGAAACCTCTTTTATGCCTTGTTTGGCATTTGCAATTAGATCTGTCACAGATGATATGGAGTGAGTTACCACCAAATCATCTGTAACTATGTATCTCGCTTCATAAACAAATCCTTCAATATCATTTCCATCAATTAATTTCATCCGATTGTCAGTTATACTTGGTTCTTTCGAATCACACTCTACAATAGTTTCTCGAACTTTTACCATGCCTTTTGTCACAAAGAATGAAGGTAGGAATTTGGGGTTAATAATATATTCTTTGCTTTGATCGGTTTTGAAGCATTCAGCCATGTCAGGACCAACGCACTGGCGTATAAATTTTCAAAACAAGTTAAGTGAGAGTTTCCATTCAGGTTCTTTACCACATAGCCAGATGGGTAAGTCAAGAAGCTAAATAACTGATCAACAAAATCTTGATTGCATTCTGCATATAACACTTTGTTTCCATGTTTGTCTAAGATCAGTTTGATTTTGATGCTGATTAGATTGTCTGAGGGTTCAGAACTTGGATTTGATTGAGATTTGAGAGCGAGACAGCTGGTTAGCTTTTTCTGCACAATCCCAGTATTGACAATTTCTCTTGGGAAAAATGTGTCATTTAAAGCATTCGCTGAGACCATCGACTTATGCAGCAGGGTACGAATCACCTAAAGAAAATTGAACTCAGTAACATATCACTATTCAAATAAAACAGCAATGTAGAAATTTACCTCTGACTGTACATAATGCACGATCTTCTCCAGTTTGCTCTTCTGGTCACCATCAAGGTTACCAAGTAGCCTCAAAACAGCCTGTGTTGATGCGGGCATAATCACAAGATCATCAGTGATTATGAACTGTGTTAATCCCTTTAAGAAGACACCCTCGTTTTTCTCCTTCTTATTGATTTCTCTTCCCACCTTCACCTCTCGGTTCATCTCAGCCCCAAAAAATGTACATCTGGCACCCAAGATCTTATGAGCATACAAAACCTGACAGCTAGAAATAGAATGATAATTCGAATTGCATGCATAGTAGGTTATTGCTCTATCACCCTCAAGATTAACCGCTAGATCGAGACACTGAAGCTCTCCCGCATGACTTGGCGAGAGGAGTTTTTTCCTGCAGTACAAACTTTCCTTAAAGTAATCATCATTCAAATCTCTTACGCTCATGTAGAGATTATCTAAGGAATGGATACTATTTTTTTTTCAGTAAGGCGAAGAATGGTAGCTGGAGGAAGAGTCAAGAAGCTCAGAAAATTGTCGACAAAATCCTGATTGGCTTCTGCAAAAATTACTCTGTTGGTGGATTTATCAATGGTAACATGTGGCCATAGTCTGGAAGAGATGAGGGAAATATTTCTTTTCGGAATTAGAATGAGGGAAATGTGTAGTTTGCACTCGGATCAGAAGTTACGTTTTAGGGTTTTTATAAGCAGAATTGTTGAAATTATTTAGTTGTGGTATGACTGCTATGATCTTTTCAAGAAGAATCGGAATTTAAGATGCAATGTGTCGCATAGGACACCGAAAGTAATTATAACTAAGTGCCGGGTTCAATTCTCCATATATGATTGGCATTAATAATCTGTTTGCTCATTTGATAATAATAAATAATCTAATTAAGGTCGGGGTAATTGTGTATATACGTGTATTGTGTGGTTAAGGGGCTCACGCATTAATATGTTCCCCATCTCTTTCACCAATCTGTCGTCAAAAGCTGAAAAGTCCTTTTTTTATAGTTTTATTGAACTATTTTTTTTTATTGAACAATTGAAGTCCCTAAAAATAAGAAACTTTGAAGTATTCTGTGTGAATTGAGTAATAAGAAGACTAAATTTTTATATTGAATCGTTTCAGCCTACGGGCATGTTACTCGAAAAAAATAATCGTTGAATATTGAATCGTTTCACGTGCGGTCCGATTCCCTTGACCCGGACTGGTACGAGGATTTCATTTTCAAGTCATGAATATTTCTGATTACACTCCTAGGAAATCTAAGAATTATCGTCTCATTATCTCATATACTGTAAAATAGTAACATGTAATTTTTTTAAGTAAACATAGGCTTAGTCGACCTAGATTTCATTTAAACCAATATAAAAACGTCATACAATATTTATACATAAAATGAAAAATACATTTATCACTGCAGTACATAAAATTTACTGAACACGTTCTTTTAGAACACATCGGAACTACTTATAAAGTAAAGCAAAAATTCACTCAAAACGTACCTAAATACTCTCTCTTCTGCATAATATTATGCTGGAGGACTCTTACATCAAAATTGTTTCTTGTTAAAGATTATATAGTATCTTCTTAGCCATATCTTCCAATAGTATGGCCACCAAGCTATATCCCAAGCAGATTTTTACGGTTTTAGAAATTTTCTCTTGTCGTTGAATCATATTTTTCCAATGTTTTGGTGCACTGCGTTTATTGGTGGATGTGAATCATTGTTATATTTAAAATCTCCGTAATAAAATTGCATTTTTTTAGAAGTCATATATGTAACACTAGCTTTTAGGATGCACAATATTTAGGGAATATAAAGTTGATGGTAGAAAATATTTCCTATTTTTTTAAACAAAAATTAAAAACAAATGAAAGAAACACAAAACACATTGTTCAAGATTTTAGCAAAGTCAATATTGTCCGAAATGCACGACATTTATAAATCTATTAAACTAATTTATTTTAATAATTAGATTTTAATTATTAAAGTAATTTACATGCTCATTGTATAGTCAAATAATCTGAAATTCTGAAAATAAAACTTAATAACACAATACAGAAAGAGTAGGTTAAGGCTCACAACACAAAATATATACAAAAATATTTCCAAAATTAATGAAATATGATTGTAGACCCAATATTTTATTCTTGTCTTGTCTTCTTTCTTATTATTTCTTCTTTTCATTATGTTTCACATGCATCAATACATCATATTTATACAACCAAATTATTTACTTGATTTAATTTTACAGACATTTCAAAAAAATCTATTCAACCAGATTATTTACTAGATTTATAGACATTTAAAAAAAAAATTTACAGGGCTATGCAATCAATTATAAAATGGGAAATTGGAAATCACGCGGGGGTACTGTAGCGACTCTGTAGCGACGGATTGAAATTATATACTGTTTTCTCACGTTCCTATATACGCTATATACCGTTTTCATTTTTTTAAATATATACTGTTTACCGAAAGAATTTTTATATACTATTTATTTTCAGTTTATATGTTTATATGTTTGTATATGCTGTTTTCATTTTTTTTCAAATATATATTGTATATCCTGTTTGTTTTCAGTTCATATATTTGTATATACTGTTTTCAATTTTTATATACTGTTATTACAGAATCGCTACAGTAACATGGGCACCTCCCTTATAAAATTCCAAAGGCTATACACATGCAAAATAAAAACATTCCAATAACTAGAACTAGAACACTGGTTAGCGGTTAAACTAACACGTTTTAGCCTTTTAAGCCTTCCGTTATTTTTTTTTCCCTTTCCTTTTCTCATTCCTTATTCTTTCTCCTCCTCTCTTTTCGCGTGCCACCCGCATTAAATCCTCTCCTTTCCTCTTTTCCACTTTCGACAATTATTCTCTTTCCGCGATGAGTTCGGCGCCGTCCGCCGCCGCCGCTGCCGGGCTCGGCGATTCATCGCCTCAACGGAAAAGCTCGAAAAAACCCAAATGTAATTTCCCTTTTCTTCTGTTTTTGGTATTTGAAATTTAGTTATATCTTTGGGGTTGAATCGATTGTTGCAAGGGTTTCGTTTTAATTTGTGGTTGATATTGAATCGTGCTTTTATCTTATTCTGGCATGTTGATTATGAATTAATCTAACCAAAAATTAGGTTTTGTTTCGTAAAAGAGAGATTTTTTTACTTATTAATTGATTCAATTTTACAGATTCTCAGTTCAGTCAACAGGAATTACCTGCTTGCAAGCCGCTACTGACTCCCGGAATTGTATGTCTAAAAAAGATTCTTCTTTAACTCATACTTAATTATTCTCGCCAAAAAAAAAGAAAAGTCTTAATCTTTGATTTAATATACTGATTTATATACTTATAATTTTCTAGGTTATCGCCACCTTTTTTGTTATTGCCGTTATATTCATCCCAATTGGGCTTGCATCTTTAGCCGCTTCACAATCAGTAATTCAGTCTTAACTACTCAATTATCCTTTAAAAATATTTTTTTATTAACTTTTAATTGGGGACTAAATTGCATAATTTCAGGTTGTTGAGGTGGTGCACCGGTATGATGCAGATTGCGTACCGAAAGACATGCGTGGGGCGGAACTTGCGTACATTCAAAATAGCAAAATTGACAAAACATGTACCGTCAAATTAACTGTAAGATAAAAAGATTTTGTTTTTTTTCTTTCAGTTTTACAATTTTATGGATTATTTTGTAATGTTGATTTAGGGATTTTTTTAACGATTTTCAGATTCCAAAGCTGATGCAAAGTCCGATACATGTTTACTACGAACTTGATGAGTTCTATCAGAATCATCGCCGGTACGTGAGTAGATAAGATTCTTATACTTTGAAAACAAAAGTAACAGACTTTCAAAGTCCGTTTTGGGTTAGTTTGAGAACAAAGTCGAAGAATACTTTACTTTGGCAATTTCGAAGTTTGTTGGGGTTAATTCGAAAATATTATCTATGAAATTACTCAAATTCCAACTTTCTTTTGTAATTCTGGTTATACCATACATATCAAACCATTTGTTACAAATTGAAAAAAAAACCTATATTCTTCAATACTTCAAAAAATAACCGACAGCCTCTTTTCCAATTTAGCCATAACACATATCCTCTTTCACAACTCCCCCTTCACACTAACACACACACACACCAAAAACCATTTACTAACGCGACACGATCCCTTTCCCAAATAGCTACGTAAAATCCAAATCCTAAAACAAAACCAAGACATGCAAAAAGCCCCAACATCATTACAAACTACAAAAAAACCCTCCATTCTTCACTTATCCAAAAAAATATCCCCTACCATCAACACCTCTCCAACTCCTTTCCCCAATTTCACATAACACAATCTTCTTTTGCAAATTCCCTTCACAGTACCACTATATACTACAACCCTCATCACTTCACTAACGCAACGCAATCCCTCTTCTAATCAGGTATGTGAAATCCCGGAACGACAAGCAACTCTTAAACCCGAAATTCGAGAAGGACACGCAAAAACTATGCGGGCCGGAGGACTACTTCGCCGGAAAGCCGATCGTGCCGTGCGGGCTCATCGCGTGGAGTTTGTTCAACGACACGTATCAATTCTCGGTGGGAAACAGGGCGATTGAAGTCAATAAGAAGAACATCGCGTGGGCGAGCGACAAGAGTCATAAGTTCGGCAAGGATGTGTATCCCAAGAATTTTCAGAAGGGGCCGCTGGTTGGCGGCGCGAGTCTTAATGAGAGCATTCCGGTTTGTGATTTTATTTATTATTTTATTATTGTGTTTTATTAAGAGGGATTAGGAGCTAGTTGGAATTTTCTTGTAGGAATTATTTTATTTAAACCCATGCAAAAGTGAAAATATCATTTATACCCCTATAGAGCATGAAAATACCTTTTCTACCCCTCAAATTAAATTTTTTTTTTTAACTACATATTTCTCATTCATTCATCGATTAAATATAAAGTGGTGAACTGAAGGTAGTTTGGACTCTTCGGAAGCAAATAAAGAAAATGAGGTGTATGTAAAATACAGGGGCATCATATTTTACATTATTAGATATTTCTCAAGGGAGAATACGAAAAACTAATAATATTATTCCACAAAATCTCATTTATCCAATTTTTCTTGCAGTTGAGCGAGCAAGAGGCGTTGATAGTCTGGATGCGAACGGCGGCCCTGCCTCAATTCCGCAAGATCTTCGGAAGGATCGAGCGGGACTTACAACGGAACGATCAGATAACGGTGACAATCCAGAACAACTACAACGCGTACAGTTTTGGCGGCAAGAAGAAGCTCGTTCTGTCGACTGCCTCCTGGATCGGCGGCAAGAACAACTTTCTCGGCCTGGCTTATCTTTCTGTTGGTGGGTTGTGCTTGGCTCTCGCGTTGTTTTTCATCGCGCTTTACGTGTTCAAACCGAGGTGAGTTTGTTGATTTTGTATACTTGAGTTTTATGGTTTTTGTTGGTGGATTGGTTTTTTTGTTGTGCTTTATGTGTTTAAATCGAGGTAAGTTGTTGGATAAGGCCCTATAAAATGTGAAATGTTGTGTGTACCCTCGATTTTTGGTAGTTTAGTTGGTGGTTTTGGTTTGAAACTTGTGCATGTTAAGAGAATTAGGAAACTTAGCTTAGAAAATATAGAATTAAAATTTTTATGTTGAACTCTTTTATTTGAATTGTTTTGTTTAAAATATATGTTAGATTTTTTTGTTTGGAATATAAAAAATGTTTTTTTTTTCTTTTTGTTTCAGGACGCTTGGGGATCCAATGTACTTGTCGTGGAACAGGGTCCCGGCAGGTGGTACAGAATAAAAGCTTACTTTTTGAGATACTAATAAGAAATTTACTCTACTTTTTTGTTGAAGGTATGTAAAAATACGTCAAATTATTTATTCTAATTAATAATTAAAAACATTTGGTCCTTCAAACCCTTCTTTGTGATGTTGTCTTATGTTTCTTTGTTGCAAAATTATTGAATAGAAATAGAATATATGATTCAATGGTTTTGAGTTGAAGTCAAATTTTGAAACAAATCATCTTGTTTCTTGAAAAATAAAAATAAGGAAAAAAAATCAACAAAATGTGTAAATTATTTGACAAATTTCACTGGCAGGACACAATGATTGGCTCCATGGGTGTGGAGGCGGATCTATCGCACATCTCAGGGCTGATTTTTGTGATTCCTTCATCCTAAAATCAAAATTTAGATATATAGGTTTACATTAACATGTTTTTATTTGAGATCTAAATGTTTATTATTTATGTAGAATTTAAGCTTTACAAGCGGTTTTGCACCTTTGCGAGATTTCTTAAATAAGTAGTTGTGTAGTTTCCTGTGGGAAATAATGCTTCTATAAGATCTGCTAGAACGAGCTGTGGCTGTGATATCGCTCCGTCATACCAATCTTTAATAAAATATAAAAATTTTAGTCATTTAGAAAGATATAAATTAGTTGCAACATTTATGGAAAAGAAATTTATATGTGATTCATGTACCAATTGTAGAACCGAAGGCTCTTTTATCGTATCTCCATACGCTCTGATTTGTAATGAAACCGAAACATGAATTATCAACCACATTGGTATTCTCCAAAAATGTCGATAGTGCATAGTCTGCTGGCTGGGGAGCATATGTCTGATCTATCACTAGGTCCAATGTCTGAATATTTAAGAAATACAATCAGCGGAAATTTAGTTTATGTGTTATATATTATGCATGTTATGAATTTAGTTTGTCTAAGTATCTATCATAATGAAACTTACGCAAAGTATTGCATGAAAGCTGTCTTTTTCCTCTGGATCTGAAACATTGTAGATATTATTTATGATGCTACCATCAACATTCTCACCTCCCGCATCGGTCACAAACTAAAGAAAAAAATGTCCTTTTAAAATAACTTCAAATCTTTCAACTTCTAAAAGAAGAATAAATAAGTTGCAATTCTTGCCTGTAACATGTAGCTTTCCTTACCGAAGGACCATACTCCCTAAACATATAAAGCAGGAAATACGTAAATAAATCGGTAAATTAGATATATGGTTAAACGAAAATACTTGGATAAATGTAACTTTCAGTAGTAGACCTCTTTGTAGCCCAACCAAGCTACCACAGGTTTGAAACGAGCTGTGCGGCTTGCAGCTAGCTTGCTTAAGCACATGTAATTCGATTTAATCTGAAAATATATATACTTAACCAGTTAAAATTTAGCCAACTTTTATGCTTTTACAAACTTTTCAATTTTGTTTGAACAAGAGAAAATTAAAATAAAACGAATGGCCTTAACTGCACTATAGATGGAATTAGCTCTGAGTTCAGAGTTTGTATAAGTCCCCAAATACTTTATCCATTCTGCTCTCTGGAGAAAAAAAAAACATCCAAAATTATTTTTTTAAGAATAAACATAAAAAATAGAATCTAATGTTGATGGTTACAAATAAAAAGAAATTCCATCACGTAATATACCTGTAAAGGTGTAGTTTCATCTGAAGGCACATAAGCCGCAAAATTGCACGCTTGTTCATCAACATTCGTTACAAAATGTGCGTTAAATTGAGAAAGTTGTTGCATGTTGGTCTTATTTATTAGCTGTATATTTCCAGTTGAATATAACTGAAGTACGCATTGTGAAGTAATTTGGTCTGATGTTATGCCTTTCAGGCTATCTAAAACACCTAATAACTGAACATAATTCGTGTTGTTAATTGATTCGGAAAAAGGAAATGGTTTTAGTTTACTCTCTTGCAAGTCTCACCTCAAAAAATGACACTGTTAAGAGAGGAAAAACAGATCAATTAGTCTATGTTAGAAACAAAAATAATATAAATTTTTTTGCCGTCAACAAACTTAACAATTTAGAAATAAAAGAAGGCTAATATTATGTATTTATCAGAAATGATAATATGTAGTACAATATTATCGCGGCATAATGTTGATTGTACAGTACAATCCAATTAATAGCAAACAGCAAACGAAAAATTAACTTTATAATGCAATTCATTAAATAAATAGAATATTTCAATAATATGCAAATGAAAATGTTGAGGTATAATAACCAGGAGAGCTGGTGGTGTCGACTGAATAATTAGAGAGCGGGACGACGAATGATTTCATCCGGCCTGTGCAGTACTTTGTCCGTGTTGCCATCTTTGAATTTTCCTACAATTATATCTTTCATGATAATCATAACATATTAATAATGTCACCAAATTCAAGTGACTTCAATAAAAAATATTTGTCAAATTATTTCTTGCATAAACCCAGTGCGCTGTTACAAGTTAATCATATTATAATATTGTAATTATATTGATAAAAAAACTTATATTATATTGAGTCAAAACAACTAATTGTATTTGTACCTGCATGAGGAGATAACTCTTTCCATCAATATTGTTCTTCAGAACCTTAAAGCTCTGTCCGTAGTATATCTGAAAAAGCTTCGCATCTTCCACCTTCGAAATATTTCCCACCACCGGCGCCGGCTTTGCGGCGGCTCCGCTCACTTCCAGAGCAACTCGACTTACAACGTAAAGAAAATACAAACACAAGGAGCTCTTATAATAAGAGGCCATTGCTGGTCAGAATGGTAAAAAGAAGAAGAAATGGCGGAGTGAGATGCTGTGAGAAGAAAGGTTTGGTGAGTTGCGCAGCTTTTGCAGAGAGAG
Organism: Juncus effusus; assembly: GCA_027726005.1. NCBI lineage: Eukaryota > Viridiplantae > Streptophyta > Magnoliopsida > Poales > Juncaceae > Juncus > Juncus effusus. The sequence goes on from CM050895.1 coordinate 8,102,858, forward strand.
ACAGCTTGCATGAGAATGAGAAATGGACTTTTGTGAATGCTTTGTGTTGTTTTGGTATTTGTTTGGAATTTTATTCGGATTCTCGTGCTAGAATGGAAAGTCCGTGACTTTGTCCATCTGCTGTCGCGTGGGATTTTTAGTGATAATTGATCAAGTTTGAGTTAGGAAGGTAACTGCTGCAATAAAAATGGTCATAAAACGTGGGCCGAAGGAAATAGGCCCAGCACAAGCCTTTTTTTTTTCTTTTTCCAGGAAAAAGGGACATTATTAGCCCTCCTTTTCATAGAAATATATTTTTACACTTTATTATTTTGCAATTGTGTTCTATAACTTTTTAGCTGTATAATAATAATAGATACAACTAAACTGCAACTTGTTTGCTACTAACTGATGAAAATTTATTTGCATTTATTTCATAAAAGATGAGGAAACAAATTTGAGCATAAAACGAGAAGTAACAATCCATTATGTCTATAATCTAGCTAACAAATCATAAAAACACACAATATTAAGCTATATATCTAAAGAAAAATAATAACGCTATAACTCAATAATACATGAACAAGGCACATGTACTATACTAACATGAGTTTTTTTTTTATCTTTTACAAAACATTTTTTTAAAACTAACAAGCTCACGAAATCAACACCGTTTGCTAATTTTATTTCATTTTTTTAATTATTTTATTAAAAAAACAATTTGAATCAAAACCAAAATTACAAATAAAACCTAGTGCAAAGATTAAAATCTAACATATCCAAAGATCAATCCATTACAACTAAAAAAATATAGATTATTACAATTTTTGTTTCTTAAGCCCTCCATCACTTTCTTCTTTCTCACAACCACTTTCATCCTCCTCCATATGATTCATCGCAAATAAGCTAACAACATTAAAATATAAATATAAATAAATCAAATTAGACACGAAATACAATTGCACAATTACACAATTTAGGCATTGTTCATCACTGAAATTACACCTTAATTCTATGCAATTTTTTTTGTTTTTGTAATTTATTTAAAATATAGATGATTGGGCGACATATGATAAAAAAAACACATAGGAAAAGGAAAACAAACCTTTAAAGCTCTATCACCTCTACTTGCCAATAAACCTTGACTTCAATCTCCCCACATCCCCCACTTATTGTCTGAATCTCGCTTATCTCAAGCAAAGATTCATCCCCACCCGCTTCTTGTTTTGCTTGTTCCTCATTCGCAGCTTGGTTTTCATTATCACATGCATATTGATCCTCACCCTGAGATTGTTTTTCATCATCCTCACCATGTGCGGATTGATTTTCACCATCACTCGCCAATTGATTCTCACCGTCAGATTGATTCTGATTATCATCATCATCAGTCGATGAATACTCATAATCAGACGTATAATCTTCCTCCTCACATTGACCTTGATCTGTACTTTTAGCACTTTTAGCAGTAAACAAGCAAGTCCCACTGGCAATAACTACATCCTCCTTATTATCATCTTCTGAACCCATAGTGTTGTGAAAGAGGTTTATTTCGATTTTCAGCTGATGGCCTATTGGAAGTATAGTCATAGGCCTGTGCATACGGATGTACTCATTCGGCTTAACACTCACACATTCGTCTCTCTTCAGGTCGAAAACCACACTCTTAGCCCGATCATCACCATACAACAACGTATCAGACGTGCAAATCTTGCCATAAACATTCGCCGGCTTATCGCCGCCATCTCCGTTCCATTTTTGGGTTGCTACGAGCTTGATCGTCAAAAATGAATCCGCTGCGTGCTCAAAACACGCGTAGGTTACTTTCACAGGACCGCATGTTGTCTCAAACTGGTCAGATAATAATTTGTTACATCGCGCGAGCTGTGCTGGGTGCTCCTCAAACAAATACTCCCCGTAGTAACCCGGCTTATCAAGGGGTGGTATGGCCACATCCTTTATCGCCGGCTTCCCATCCTTTTCAAATTTAATGCCGCTTTTAGGGTGAAAGAAATCGTAAGGGCGATTCTTTCTGAAAAGTTTAGGGTATAACATTATGGTATGATCTATCTCTAGGGTATCCATTGGGCCGGTCAGTCTAGCGAAACCCTCCACATATGAAGTAAAATGAGAGAGAGAGAGAGAGAGAGAGGAGAGAGAGAGAGAGACGTACTGATGGATCAATGTCGTGACAGGTAGCCTTGTCCATTTGGCGGTCAAAGATATTAATATTATCCCAATCAGCCCCAATTTTTCCGTGGATCTGGTCACGCTCTTCTGGATCGGGATTGAGGAACTGGACCGAGTATATTTGCAAGAAGGAATCCACAACTTGCCTTCGGAAATTCGCGCGGCTGCATGCAATATACAAGAACAGTTATCAAATCAATAACTTGATAAGATTTATTTCATAAAAAGAAGATCAATTAGGGCATAAATTGTTGAAAATAAAGAGAGAGAGAGACCATCGTTGTTTGATCTTAGAGACAAGATCAGGGAAGCGGTAGCGAGCTGGTATAAGGATCGATGGCATCAAATCAGACCGGTTGGTGAATAAGAGAGATGGACGGAGAGATGGCCGAAGCAGAGCAGGCGGGGGCCGTGGACGGAGGAAACGAAAACCCTAGAATGTGGGCCTGAGTAAATTTGGGCTCAACTGTTAAGAGAATTGAATAGAGAAAGAGAGATTATATTTGTTGATTGGTTGCATGCAGTTTTTTAGAGTTGTTGATTTTGTGATCATTGTTGTTGAGAATTCTGTTGAATCCTATTTGTATCAAGATAATGAAATCGGCCATGCCTTTTTATTTCAGGGGCTTCTTTTTACTTATTTGTGTATTTAGTAAGTTATAAATCAATCTATCCAGACAACCAATAAAAATGAATCACTCTTTAGCTCGAAAAGGGGAATCCGAGTTAGGAGACTTTGTGGACTCTTTCCTTTTGTTCTATGGGGGGGAAGATGCAGGCGAGCGTTTGGTAACAGGTGTATCTTGGAGGATAAGTTAATCAACGAGATTCTGGAGGAAGAAGAAGGTATTATCATGGCGATTTATCCAAAGTGTGTATCTGTTGAAGAGAGAAGAGAAAGAGATTCAACAAGCAATGATGAAGGAGGCTAGAGTAATATCTCTTTGATACCTTCGATGTTTTCAGGCGGAAGATTTTTTGTCTCTTTTAATTTTGGTCCGTTTGGAATTTTAGATTAGTTTTTTAGAGGAAAAAGGGCCGAGATGTAAAAGGCCAGTTGGACTATAGCAAAAAAAAAATGAAATATATATTTGTAAATACCTTTATTACATATAAATTTATTACATATAAATGGAAATAGTTTCAAGTTTGGAAGAGGGGTTTTTAACCCTCTCCAAATATCTTCAAAACAAAAATAAAAATAAGCTATTGCCATAATTAAGCAATTCCAAGATTAAAATCTAACATATCCGCATCAATCCATTACAACTAATAAATATATAAATTATTACAATTTTTGTTTCTTAACACTTATCAGCATTTTTCTCTCACACAAACCACTTTCATCCTCCACCATATGATTCATCGCAAATAGCCTAACAACATTAAAATATAAATCAAATTAGACACTAAATTATACAATTGCACAATTACACAAATATATGAAAATTACACAATTGAGGCATTGTTCATCACTGAAATTACACCTTAATTCTATGTTTTATTTTTATTTTTGTGACTTATTTAAAATATAAATGATTGGGAGACACATGATAAAAAAAAAACACAAAAGAAAAGGAAAACAAACCTTTAGCATAAATGTACAAGCCGGGTTGCCAATAAACCTTGACTTCAATCTCCCCCCCATCCCCCACTTATTGTATGACTCTCGTTATCTCAAGCAAAGGTTCATCCTCATCCGTTTCTTGTTCGATTGATTCTCATCCGCAGCTTGATTTTCATCATCATATGCGTATTGATCCTCATCCTCAGATTGTTTTTCATCATCCTCACCATGTGCAGATTGATTTTCATCATCATTTGCCGATTGATTCTCACCGTCAGATTGATTCTCATTATCATCATCAGTCGATGAATACTCATAATCAGGCATATCATCTTCCTCCTCACATTGATCCTGATCTGTACTTTTAGCAGTAAACAAACAAGTCTCACTGGCAATGACTGCATCCTCCTTATCATCATTACCTGAACCCATAGTGTTGTGAAAGAGGCTTATTTCGACTTTCAGCTGATGACCCATCGGAACTATAGTCATAGGTCTATGCATACGGATGTACTCACTCGGCTTAACAATCACACACTCGTCTCTCTTCAGGTCAAAAACCACACTCTTAGCCCGATCATCACCACACAACAATGTATCAGACGTGCAAATCTTGCCGTAAACATTCAAAAATGAATCCGTCAAAAATGAATCACCGCCTTCTCCTTTCCATTTGACGAGCTTGACCGTCAAAAATGAATCCGTCGCGTCGTCAAAATACGCGTAGGTCACTTTCAGAGGGCTGCATGTCATCTCAACCTGGCGAGAAAGTAGCTTGTTACATCGCGCGTGGTCTGACGGGTGGTCCTCAAACAAATACATTTTGTAGCAACCCCACTTATCAAGGGATAGTATGGCCAAACCCTCTCTCACCGGCCTTCCATACTTGTCAAATTTAACGCTGCTTTGAGGGTGAAAGAAATCGTAAGGGTGATTCTCTCTGAAAAGTTTAGGGTATAACATTATGGTATGAGTTATCTCCAGAGGAATCCATTGGGCCGGTCAGTCTAGCAAAACCCTGCACATATAATTATATGAAGTAAAATACGAGAGAGAGAGAGAGAGAGAGAGAGAGAGAGACGTACTGAAGGATCAATGTCGTGATGTGTAGCCTTGTCCATCTGGCGGTCAAAGATATTGTCAAACTCATCAGCCACAATTTTTCCATTGATCCGGTCACGCTCTTCTGGATCGGGATTGAGGAACCGGACCGAGTATATTTGCATGAAATAATTCTTAGCTCGCATTCTCCAAAATATCTTGCCTTCTATGCTCAAACCGAAAAATGCAAGGGGTCTCCGGAAATTCACAGGGCTGCCATTCAATATACAATAACAGTTATCAAATCAATAGCTTGATAAGATTTGTTTTGTAAAAAGATCTAATCAGCGCACAAATTGTTGAGAATAAAGAGAGAGAGACCATTGTTGTTTATTGGTGATAGTACAGATCTTAGCTACAAGATCAACAAAGCGGTAGCGAGGTGGTAAAACTATACGTGACATCAAATCAGACCGGTTGGTGAATAAGAGAGATGGAGGGAGAGATGGCCGGAGTAGAGCAGGCGGGTGGAAGGAGGAAAAGAAAACCCTAGAATATATGATTTTGATATGGCGAATCGCTTACGTCCGTTGGCGCACGGAGAGAATATAAGGGAAATAGAGGCGAAAGGGTTTGTTCCTCTGGAATAAAATCAAGTTTATTGGGCCTCGTGGACCTGAGGAAATGTGGGCTCAAGTATTAGAGTTAATTAAATAGAGAAGATAGAAAGGATAACACTGGTTGCAATTGCGTGCAGTTTTTTGTATATTTGTTGATTTGTTGTACATTTCCCACTCGCAAAGAGAAAGACATCAAAAAAATGGCTGGGTGTCCTAAATGACTTGCCATGTTTTTCAATCAATCCTAAATACGTAAGGAAAATCCGGAACTTCAAAAGGCTTTGTTAAAAAGGTGGCAAAATAAAAGATACATGGGCTTTTCCGTCCCGATTAGCTCACGTCGATTGCAAAAGTCGGTTAAACATCGGCCAAAATCGGTCAAAGTCGGGTTGACCGACTTTTGCAATCGACGTGAGCTAATCGGGACGGAAAAGCCCATGTATCTTTTATTTTGCCACCTTTTTAACAAAGCCTTCAAGAAGTTCCGGATGTTGGCCGATGTTTAACCGACTTTGATCCGTCTTTGGACATATATTATAAAAAAATTATTTTTGCTTGGTCATATTTGTTGTATGTTATTTGAACTTTGAATTATAGTATTTATATATTAATTGAACTTATTTGAATTATGATTATTTATATTTATATTTTTATGTTTATGTTTTATTGTTTTTAGATTTTAAAATTTTAAAAATGTTATTGATAACTTCTAGTATAGTATTTTAGGAAAAAAATGTCGAAAAGTCAAATCCGACGTTGACCGACGTGCTTCCGATTAGTCACCATATAACTAATCGGCAAGGTTTTTGACGCGGTCCGACGTCCGACATTTAAAACACTGAAAGAGGCTGCCAAACATGATATTTTGTTGTACACTTGGGTCTACTACCTTTCGCAAAAAGGAATAGACTCGTTACAGTACAAAATGTTATTTTTTGCATATTTCATTACAAACATGATATTTTGTTGTACAACATGAGATTAGCCTTAATCAAAAAGATTACCCTTAAACTTTTTTAGCAAACAATCAAAGAAATAACTGAGATTTCATTAAGAAAATGAGAGACCCGATCCGGGCAATTTATCTTCCATTACGTTGTCGAAGCACTGAGCCAACTCGAGATAAATATGCTCTTTCCAATCCCTGACTGATCCCTACTGAAGAAAGCTGAGTTTTCAAAATTCAATTCCACGCCATCTTCCAGTCTTGTTTACCTCTCAGCCTTTCATCTCTTGAAGACTACAAAATTTCACGATTTTGTCGACAATTCCTTCGCTTTCCTCCTGGTCATCGAACGGGCAACTGAGGAAACTTGTCAGTCTTCTTGTGTTACCTATTGCATCATCGATCAGATCCTCGTACTTCAAAAAAAACACCAGAACGGGCCTCTTTAGACTCTCGTACCAATATCCGAGCATGTGGTCCCATATCGGGCCGAACGGAAAGATACCTATTAGATATTTTTCAAAATAATATTATTTTAATTTTTAATTGAGAAAAATGATAATATAGTATTATTTGTGTAATTTAGTGATCATTCATATTATATTAATTTTCATGAGTACCATCCCAACTCATATCGATCATCGACTTCACTGAAACCAACTCCTCAAAACCAGGAAGGATTTTGGATACATAGTGCCACAAAGAGACCAAAGCATCTTTCGGCTCCCGACACAAGTAGATGATGTGGCAGCTCGACTCTAACACGGACGGTGGCAAACTGGAAGATGGTATATATATGCATCGTGAGAAGCCTTGGAGACGGCATCGATTCAAGAAACTTTTTCGGGACCAATTTGCCCTCGTAAAGTGTATGAAGAAAAGGAAAACAATCATGAGGGCTATAGTGAAGAACTGGGTGTTCTCGAAAGAGTATATTTTACGATTCATAATGGTAAAGATAAATGCTTTAATCCATGTTTTTCCGGATTTGGGGTAAGTGTTCAGAATTACATCACATGCTCGAGCTTTGAATCAGTCTTGAATGGCGATTGTGGTTGTGTGAATTCGCCCTGGTAGCAGAACCCTTCGTACTTTCTCCGGGGCAGGAGAATGTCTTTGTACACAGGAAGCATAGATGCGACTTTCGCATATTTCTTTTAAGCTTCTTGCTTTTCTTCATTTTCATGCTGAGTTTGGTGGTTGTCTTGGTTGGAGAAGGACCAGGGAGAGGGAGAAGCCATTATGGGTTATTTAGGGTATGAAGTTTGGTTAAGTTTAGGGTTGATATATATGACTAAAAATGCCTTTGACTTTCAATTGACCTGTTTTGCTGTCATGAGCACATACATGTGCTGATGTGCATGCACATACGTGGGTTAACTTTAGATGGTACATGCATGAAGTCGTTGTACAAGTTGCGGCCATTTAAGGGCTTGTTTTTGTAGTTGTCCGGCCATTTCTGCTTGTGTCAATCTAAATTTTAGTAGACTCTACACCGCTTGAAGTGACGCATGGTTTGTATATATGCTGCTTGTATATCTGCTTGTAAATTTTAATAGAGATGAAACTCTACACTGCTAGCTTTAAGTGACGCACGGTTTGTATATACTCGGTGCCGGAGCTTTATTCAGACCGGAGGGGTCATGCTCTCTCAAGATTTTCGATTCAGTAGTATATTTTTTAAGGATTTAATGTATAAAATTCGAAAGCTGTTAATATTTATGTCCTCCAAAGTTTTTATATAAGTATATTCAGTTGTGTAAAAAAAATTTGGCCCTCCCAAAATATCAAGTCAAGCTCCACCACTGTATATATTATATATGCGGCTTGTGCCTATATATTATACTGTTTTTTATTACTATATATATGTTTTAACATGGGTATATATACGGTTTATGAATTTATATACTATTTATATACAAGACAACAATTGAAGATTTCAAAAAGAAGGTATAATTCATAAAAAATGCAATTACCATATTTTGAGAGCTTTGCACAACTTTGCCCAATTTTTTAAAATTCCACGAACGAGACAAGGAAGTAGTTTCATCAACAGCAAAATTATCAAATTACATTTTCTTCATTTTGTACCCTAAAGGTTAAAACTTCATTTCCCGCAGAATGAATTCTTGTTTGATCCATTTTTCAAATCACAAAATTAACCAGTTTGAATTTCAACAGGCTATCTTTAGTGGATTTAGATATAAGCACACCAATACAAACAACACAACACAAAATACAAAACAAAAAACACAAAATTAACAATTTCCACACTCATCGGAACCAAATTACTTTTTCCTACCTTTGTGCTTATTCTTTGATTTTTTATTCTGCTGGCCTTTGTTCGATTTTCTCAGTGCGGTTGAAGAACCAGCCTCAGCTTTATCATCACGTGCCGTTGTCTCTTCAGTAGTTTCATTCTGTGTCGGTTCTACTTCTGACGCCTTCTCACTGATGCTTACTTTGTAATTCGCTAGTTGTTCTACTATCACTTCCAATTTTCCCTCGCCATCATTCCAAATTGCATTCAAGTCTTCAATAGCTGAGTTATTGCAGTCTTTACCATTGTCTCTGTTTTTTCAGTGGAAAGAAACAATGTAAAATAAATAACAGAGCAAGCGTGATGCTGATATTGAAATATTTTCCACATTCATTTCTTTAATTACAAGCTTGATTGTAATTAAAATGAAATAAATAAAAACAAAAGGAAACTTGCCTCCTAGAAAGATTTCTGAACTTAGCACAAGCATTCTTAATTTCCTTGATGTAGGGCCCGTCAAAACCTTCAGGAGTTCCGTTTTCATTCAACCACGAGAGTATGCTCTCAAGAAAATCAATTATCTCTTTCAAATCTCTCTGCAAAAGTTAACCAAAAAAAGATAAAAAGAGAAGACAAAAAAGATAACACATATTACTCTCTGTTATAAGATGCAAAGGTAACCCTTGAAAGAAACAATATTTTCTATAATATAGTTTCAAATTCATACCTGACTAATGTTCTTCTGCCGAAATGCTTCGAACTTACTCCAGAAATTGTTCTCTCCAGTCTTCTCAATTACTGGAGAGGTCAGTGGTGTATTTTTGCCAATTTCACCAGCGTTATTAGCAGGAGAGGAAGTACTTCCTTTAGGAAATAGTAGCGCCATGACGGCATCTTCATTCTTCATCAAATCAGAGTGCATGTAGCACGCATTTGAGTTAATTGGAAAAGGACATTCTTCACCAGATCCAATAACAACTAACGGATCTCCGATTAGCATGAATGCATCCGCTATTATCCCCAAAACCACATTAACATCTTTTGAATACATGGACAGACGTAGCTTTTTCGAGAATTCTGATGGTAAATCAGCAAATATCCTCGAATCCAGCAAGAGCTTACCACCTGTATACATTAGGTCAAAACCGGCATACAGATTAATGGTATAAAACATTATAACTAGTTTTAAAACCATGAGCCGGTAATAATTATCAGGCAGACCACACTTTCGAATCCATTCACGCATTTCCTCCTTATTTTGTAAAATCCGAATGGATCTAACAGAGAAGTTAAACCCTAAACTGTTCATATTGACCGATTTCTCCCTAACTTGGAGAGGCGAATCAAAATAGCTCTGAAAACCGCGTAATTTTATCATTTCAGCCACTGAAGATTTTGTTGTGATCATGTACCCTACTGAAGAGCATGATGAAACAAGAAAAATAAAGCGATCTAAGAGATAAAAATAACAATGGGGTGAAATATAATCCGGTACACATCTCCAGTCCATATCAAAAGTAGATTTGAGCACTTCCTCAAAAATTAATACCACAGACATCGTCTCACAACCATGATCAAACTTAGCCTTAAGCATATCAAAAAATTTGATCCATTTAGGCTTATCAAATAGATAACTTGTAATTTTACTATACCGATCATCGGTTAACTTGCCAGTCAAGAGAAGAATCATGGCAACTTTCCCTAGTTGTCTGTAACTCAAACTAACACACTTTGAACCAATGGTTGTGTCGAGTATCTCTTCAAGTAATTCAGCTGCAATTGTATGGTTGAGTGACCGTACAACTAACTCCGAAACTCCATTCCTCCAATCAAGAGGAAAAATCGCATCCCAAAACCAGCACTGCGATAAGTTGAAGAACGGTTTTAACTTGCCATCGTTCTGACCAATCTCCAATTCTCTAAGAAATTTTGCGACTTCATACATAGCAATGCTGATATAGCATCCTAATGTTGCGGAACCCGGTTTTTGAGGGGATCTCATGATACCCTCCAGTTTCTCCGCTACTTTGACACCAATGGAGTAAAGTTCCGTGCTAAAATAGCTTTTAACACAAGAAATAAAGTGTCTAGTCTTAATCAGATACCGGTTTTTCTCCGTTTGTAAAGTCACTTTACCCCTAACCCAAGAGGCTTTTGGATTCAGGACAACATATACATCATCATTATCATATTTCCTCAAGCCAAAATATTCGGCACAAAACACTTCGTACCGGGTACTTTCTTCCTTTGTGTTGCTCATCTCGTTATTCTGAAACGACAAAATTCTTGCAGAAAGACCTTTAAAATGGTTCCATACATGAACCAACGTGCGGGGAGTCAACACATTCCAGATTGTCAACTCTCCAGAGTGAGTTTCGAAACTCAAACACCATTCGGATTCGAAAATATATTGGGCATGTGGGGATAAATGGATATCAAGAATTGAACGTGTAGCTAAATATTCAGCCCAAATATTTTCAAGTTTGTTCGCTTCAATCAACGCCTTCGACAACTCCATCAAAGATTTTGGCTTGTCAGCAAACAAATCTGCCTCTAAATCAATAGAATTTGAGAAACTATCTGAAACCTTTTTACCGAGACGTTTTGCCTTTGTAAGAAGTTTAGCCTTTTCATCGAAGGGTTTAATTGGCCATCCTTTATTGCCACAAAACCAAAGCGATTCTTTTTTAATATAAACAAGAACAAGGCGTGACGCACTCTCAAACAAACAGGCCTTTTCACACATTTCGGCCTCCAACAGAACATCACCCTTTATCTGCGCGATTGTCATCGCTTCTAAAAAGTTCCCTGCCTCAATTTCCAAAGCCAATAGCTCATCAAACAGATCTCTCGATTCAAGAAACAAACGGATCGTATCCATGGATCCAAAAGCCCGCACGAAAAGCAACATTCTATTCGTATCCTTACGTTCATGAAATGATACGGCACAACTTTCTAAGTAGGTTTGCCTTATCAACTCTAGATCTTTGACTTCAGTTTGAGTTTCATCTTCCTTCCACTTGTTCAAGAAACGCAACCCTTTTTCAAATAGTTCTCCTTTTGAGCAAGTGGAAATGCATTTTGATATACATTTCGCCTTGAAGTACTCGTCGGCTGCTAATGACCATTTTTGAGCCATTACAAAGCAGTCGCCAGCTTCCTCCAACCGTGACGTGCCGCATTTTTCTAAATAAATTGTCCCTGAATAAAAAGGAAATAATCAATTTAAATTAGCAAAAGGACCACAAAATGATTGTTTATCAAAATGGGGTTACAAAAATAAAAAGATAAAATGATGAAACATCCTCAAACTACTATATGATGTTCCCCTATTGACCAGTACATAGAAGTACCACAGAAGTTCAAATCACGACCAATGCATATTACTTAAATCCAATACTGCAAAGGTTATAATTTTCCATTTAATTCTTTTTGAATGATTAATTCTCCATTTAAACTAAATGGTGCAATGAATTATTTCATTAAATTTTGGTTTCTTAGCATAGATTGCAATATTTTCAGTACAGAAATAAAGAACTCTCACTTGAAAAAGACAAATAGGAAAGAATGGTATTATAGCATATACACAAATGGTTTGGAAGGTTGTTTTACAAGAAATCTTAAAATTCTCAGTAGAAACAGAAAATGATTCTCAGAATGAGAATGACATTAATGAATTCAATGAAAAAGAAAAAAAAAATTGAAGAGAGAGAGAGAGAGAGAGAGAGATTGGCTTTACCTGCTTTTTCAAAATCACGTAATTTTATATAACAAGAAGCGGCTATCTCGTGTTTGCCAATCGATTCATACATATCCAGTGCTTTATATAGCATTGGGCGACCCATATCTGAATTTGTGCCAATTACTCGGTCAGCAGTTGCTACAAGGCCGGCTGCTCGGGCCCACTTCTCTCTATATTGATCTCCAGCCTTCTCAAAGCACATAGTTGCCATCTCATAATGGCCGTCATTGAACAGCTGGACATCAACATAACAAACTTCAAAATACTACAAAATAACAATATATTTCAAAACCAAAAATGTTGAAATTTCATTAAAGAACACACAAACCTTAATACCGCGGCGTTTCCAATCTTCCGCACTACTAGAATTGCCCATGGCCTGCACGATGCTCGGATCTAAATTTTGTACTTGCACAAGACACGTCCTTTTCCAATAATCATATATAGGTTTGCAAAGTTCATTGGAGCTCTCACAAATCCATAGGCGTTGTCTTGTTCTTGTAATAGCGACATACAACTGTTTTAGCTCCGAGCAAAGAAGGTGATGCCTTGTCGGGTCAAAAATAGGGTAACCTTTTGTCATTGATGAGTCATATATTTCTTGGTTTTCCATAAATCCGTACACAACTCGCCAGTTGCTCTCAAGAGGAGATGATGCAAAAAAATCATATAAAAGAACATCCTGCAAAAAAGATGTACAAAAGATCTTATAAAAGGATATTTCATACAAGCACAATACTGAATGAACGATACAATTTGGTATGCATAATTGCATATTTGGTTTGTGCTTCTTTCTAGTTTTCTAATTTGATTCGTTAAAAACCCCTAACTCGTAAGAAACCTCCCCGAGCTTCTTATTTGCCTCTTATCACCAAATTTTCTAATCGTCTAGTGGGTTGGAAGGGACTATTTCTATCGCTAGCAGGAAGAATACAATTGGTTAAATCGGTGCTATCTGCTCTGCCTACTTATTTTATGAGCTGCTTTAAATTACCGAGATGGGTTATTAATGAACTGGAAAAAATACAGCGGCAAGTCATTTGGAGGGCCAATGGTCAAACAGGAATGGCACTGGCTAATTGGAGATTAATGTGTATACCCAAAATTAACGGCGGAATGGGAATTAGGGATCTAAAGATGTTGAATATGTGTTTACTAATGAAGTGGTGGTGGACTTGCTTCAGTCAGAAAAATACTATATGGTCCGAAATTTGTGTAGCAAAATATGGGGAGCCGATTTACCCGCAGTTCAAAACTAAGAAAAATAACTGCTCCTTCTTCTGGAGAAACATTTCGACCTTTTTGGATGCATTCCTAAGAATGAGCCAGTCTAGTGTGGGCAATGGGCATAATACAAGCTTCTGGCGACAAGCTTGGTTGCTACCAATTCCTCTCAAAGACGCATATCCGATTCTCTTCTCTTTTTCGACTACGCAGAAAATGACAGTTCGCGAAGGGCTCGAACAAGACGGTTGGAACTTGGGAGTGGTCCATAACCTAAACGATCGTGCTCACGCGGAGCTAGATGACTTGCAAGCTCTCATACAGAATGTGAGTTTGAACCAAGAAGAAGACAACCTTTGGTTCCTGGGGGCTGCCCGAGAGAAATTTCCGGTTTATTTAGCTTATAACCTGATCAGCAATCCCGATATTATCAATGGCACGGTCTATAATATTTGGAAGTGCAAATTACCGGCGAAAATCAAGGTATTCGTGTGGTTAATGTTGCAAAATAAGCTCATGACGAAGGATAATTATATCAAAAGAGGTGGCGCCAGCTCTGGCTACTGTCTAGGTTGTTTGGCGACGGCTCAAGAAACGATAAATCACTTATTCTTTAGATGTGATTTCGCAAGGGAAGTGTGGGAAAAATTATTTCTTCACATCAATTACGAGGGCCATCAACCAAGGTCGTCAATGGAGGAATGGTCCATAAAACCGCCGGGACTTGATAAAGAGGGACTAAAGATCTGGTACGTATGACGAGGATGGGCCTGCTGGCATATTTGGTTGAGCCGGAACGGACTTCTGTTCTAAGGAAAAAACCCTAATATTGACGAGTGCTATTGGAAAATTAAAACTGACATAAACTCTAGGCTACGATGTAATGATTTGATATCGACATAGTTGTTATTGTTTACTTTTAGGGTTGTGTATTTTTCTTTAATTGAAGTGAGAGTGCTGTAAGATTGTGTTGTTATTATTAGCTCTCTATGTGATGTAAAACACAAACTAGCGCTTGTAAATGAGTTTTGATTAATATGATCAAGGGTTTCGAGTTTGAAACCCTTGTTTCCATCAAAAAAAAAAAAACCATTTCTTTACCTCTTTTTTTTTTATATTTAGTTCATGATGGTCAATATTATTATGAGAAAAGTTCTTTTTTAGTCCCTCAACTATTAATTTTGTGCATTTACTCCCCTTAACTATTTTTTTGTTCATTTACTCCCCTCAACTTTTTAAATATATGCATTTTCTCCCTTCCATCCCTTAACTTATTATTTGGCTGTTAATGATGATGTGGCTGCTGACTGTACAAGATGATATGGCAAGTGCTTTTGAAATAAAATTTAATAAAATAAAAGTAAAAAAAATAATAGAAGCTTCCAGAAACATTCTTTCCCTCCTCTCTTGCCCATTCATCCGCCCCTTCTCTTCACTGTACGACCCTTCCCATTCTTCTCTTCTCTCATCTTTTACAAATCCTCATTTCTTTTATACAATCTTTGTATGGTCTTGCTCTCCATTGTATAATGTAAATTGATCCTCTCATTTTTCCCTTCTCACTCTCATTTTTTCCCTCTTCATTTTTTTTCTTGATTACATTTTACATTCTCTATTGGCAACAAGAGACACTCTTTTCTACTATAGGTATGTTCACAAATCTAAATTAAGAGTGTCGATATTTTTATATCTCAAATATGATTTTTTTGCCCTCATGTTTTAGGGTTTTTTCATAACTAAAAAAACTAAATTTTCTTGATTTCACATCTTAAATTTGAAATTTTTTCATATTGTAGGTTCTTTATTGATGGGTAGTTTTGAGTTAAATGTGTTTTATAATGGACAGATTAAGTACGATGGAAAAAATTGGGAGTATGTAAGTGGTGAAATAGCAAAATTGAGCAATTTTATTGGTGGAATGAATTATTGTGATTTTATACAAAGTATAAATGAGAAATTGAACTTGAATGATTTATGTAAGTTCTATTATAAGGTGACTGGTAATGCTCTTGTTAATTTGTATTGTGACGAATCAATCAAAGAGATGGAATCATGGATAAAGAAGGGAAATTTTATTGATATTTATGTAGATCACGTGATTGTTGGTGAGGATGTTTTTGGTGAGGAGGAAGATGGTACAGTAAATGAAGAAGTAAATTTGGATGAATTTGGGGGTGAAGGATTGGAGGAGCAAGCAAGTGAGGGAGAGGATTCTAAGTCAGATGAATACACTGATAGTGAATATTTTGATTCTAATGAATGCGATTGTTCTGTTGAAAGTGGGGGCGAAGATGATTCCGAGAATGCATCTATTCAAAAAAGTCGATATACCGAGTATGATCCTCGATCAGATGTACCGCAGTTTTCTGTTGGTATGATGTTCATCGGACCTATGGAATTTAAGGCAGCAGTTACCAAATATGCCACTAAAAATTCAAAGGATATTAAGTTCATAAAAAATGAGAGTAGCAGAGTTAGAGCAATTTGTAATTGGCCCGGATATCCTTGGGTTTTATTTGCATCAATAAATAAGCAAAACGGTCATTTTGTGGTTAAATCTTTCTATTCCATACACAAGTGTGTGCCATCATTTAAGTGTAGTCGAGTTACTGCACCACTCATCGCAAAGAAGTATGAGGATAGGATTAAATCACAACGAGGATGGAAACTACGAGAGAGTGTCGGAGAGCAAAATTAATTGTAATGAAAAAGTTGGAAAGTTACAAGGCAGAATATGCAAGGATATGGGATTATGCACAAGCATTACATAATGCTAATAAGGGTAACACCATAAGGGTGAATGTGAAGCGGTCACATGAGGGGGATCCATATTTTTGGAGAATGTATGTTTGCTTCGATGCATGTAAGAAGGGATTTTTAGCCGGGTGTAGACATGTAATAGGGTTAGATGGATGTTTTTCGAAAGGACCTCAAATTTGAGATAATATGGGCAATCGGAAGAGACGGTAATAATCAAATGTATCCTATTGCTTGGGCTATCGTAGATGTGGAGAACACGGAAAATTGGAGATGGTTCTTAGAGCTGTTAGGTGAAGACCTAAATATGGGATCGGGTCATGGCTGGAGTTTAATTAGCGACCAACAAAAAGGATTAGAGAAGTGCATTAAACTTCACCTACCTAATGCCGAACACCGGATGTGCGCGCGGCATCTATATGAGAATTTGAAGAAGAAGCATAAAGGGGCCAGTTTAAAGACTAAATTTTGGGGATGTGCAAAGTCATACTCAATTTCTCAGTTTGAAGAAAATTTAGGCTTATTTCGTATTGAGTTTGAAGAAGCCGTAATAGATCTTCATAAAACTGACCCTAAACATTGGAGCAGGGCATATTTTAACGAAAACGGAAAGTGTGATAATGTAGAGAACAATTTATCCGAGTCATTCAATAAATGGATATTAGATGCTAGACATAAGCCTATTATAACCATGTTTGAGGAAATAAGATGCATGGTCATGGAAAGAATTGCAAAACTCGCAATTCAAGGTCAAGAATATGAACACCCGATATGCGCTAGAATAGTAGCTAAGCTAACTGAAAATATCAACGGAATTAAAGATTGTAAATTGCAATGGAATGGCAAACATGGTTATGAAGTCACTGAGAATATGAAAAATGTGAAAGGTGAAACAAAAGAAATTAGGCATGTGGTTGATATGGAAAAATTAGTTTGCTCATGTAGGATTTGGAATGTATCTGGCATTCCATGCTCCCACGCCATATGTGCTATATATCACATGGATAAAGAACCGATGGATTTTGTTTCGTCATGGTTCACTACAGCGCTACACCAAAAAACCTACTCCTATTTTTTGGAACCGATTGTGGTCAACATGATTGGCCGAAGATGCAATACGATCCTCCTTTACCCCCACTTCAAAGAAGAATGCCCGGTAGACCGAAGAAAAATAAGAGGAGGGAAGAAGGCGTAGTGCCAAAGCCAACCCCTCATAAGCTTACTAGAATGGGACAAATCAAAACGTGTCGAATTAGCCGCAAAGAGGGACACAACAAGGCAACGTGTTCTCAAAAGAGTCAAAACAAGGTTTACATCTCAATATTGTATTTAAATTATAAACAAAGACATAAACAAAACTCTAATAAAATCATAAAGGAAAGCCCAATAGAACAATATACATTAATTTGTACAAGACCTTAAAAGAACCTCTGACATAATCTAATATACCCTTAAGAATATTACTGTCACCTTGAGTCTTGAACCATTTTGCCTTATTTGTATTCGTAAAATCAGTCCTACTTTTTTTTTTTCTAATATCAAATAACTAATACTACTGTCACATCTCCTCAAGTACCTAATTTTTGTTCTAATATCAAATTTTATTTATAAGTAATATGGTATTTTGGTTGTTTAATTAGATGGGAGACTCAAGTGCAAAGAGGAAAAGGGAAAGAAAGAATCAAATCAGTGTTGGCGAATCTTCAATGCAAACAACGGTTGGCACAAATGGAAGTAGTTTGTAGTCTTATTTGATGATATTGTCATTTTATTGATGAAGTTATGTTTAACTTTTTGTGACTTAGTTGAGTTAAATTTTTTTGGTCAATTTAGTATTTGTTGGCATGGACGCATGTGCAATAATTTGTAAGATGTTATGCATTGCTTGGATAAGATTTTTTTAATATGCGCAATATTTTGTGAGATGCTATGTAGTGCTTGGGTATGATATTTTATTATTTTTGCAAAACTTCTTTTACAAATCTCAAGTTTAAATAGCATATGCATCCACCAAACAAAACTATTTCATAATCCAATTTTTCAAATTCCAAAATAGCTTATTTGAGAATTTCATGTATGTCAATTTATAAAATGTTAGGGTTATTTGTGCAAAAGTTGGTTTCTTATCTCCTTGGGGGAGAGGTTCGAGCTCTAAAAGAGTTCTAGCAGGAAAAAATGAAAAAGATGAAGATAATGCCATGTCATCATGTCTAATCACTAGCCATGTCACTATTTAACACTCACTAACGGATGAAAGGAGAAAATGCATACATATAAAAAGTTGAGGGGAGTAAATGAAAAAAAAAATAGTTGAGGGGAATAAATGCACAAAATTAATAGTTGAGGGGTCAAAAAATACTTTTCTCTATTATTATCCATACCGACTTACGCAGTGAAAACTGATTCTCGATCAAAGGTCACCTTATTGAACCAAATTAAGAATAATATTAATGCAAAAGTCCTAGGCTACACTAAGCAGAAGCTTTATGATAATTTAGTTCAGAAAAATATTTTACCTGAAATTCGAGCCCCTTGCATTCAAGTATTGTCAGAACAATCGCTTGTTTACCAACTAGTTCAAGCACTTGCTTCTTTGCTTGGTCGTCTCGTACCAGTATGGCCTGTTCAGCTCCAAATTCATAAAGTTTTCCTTGTCTTTTCTCTCCTTTCTCTCCAAAAATTGCACCGATTGCATTTTCATTTTCACCAGACTCCAAGAGAATAGGGGCTTCTCCGTAAATCAGGCTAGTCTCAGGAGTCAACTTATCAACAGAATACGGAAAATAAAAGTACAATATATTCATCACACTCTGTGCCAGTTTCAACACACCACAATGAGTACGGAAATTTTGAAACAACTGGAACATGTCGGCAACACGTAAATTATTTTCTTTATTTGCCGTACTCAAGAGAAATTCAGTGTAAAAAAGCGCGCGTATATCTTCAAACCGAAAATCAACACCTCTGGCTATTGTTTGGGCCGTGTCACCGGCAAAAACAAACCCCTCATTAAAATTCATGCAAACATGCTTAAGAAGGGCGATCTGACGTGTCGTGAGGTCCTGCACTTCGTCAATATAAATGAAATCCACCTTTCCCCCCTTAAAACCGTCCTGATTTAGACGGTTGTGAAGAAAGTTAACAAAATCCGATATATCAAATTCCCCTTCGGCTCGCTTCTTGGTCTCATAATCAAGAAAAATATCATAGATTTTCCCTCTTGTTTCTGCATCAAGAGATGAGAATCTCTTGTCGGAGAGCAAGACATATTCTTCCCTCCCGAGTTTACCTTCATTAAGGTTTGATCCGCCTTTAATATGCGAAATGATTTGCGTAAAGACGGTCGACGGATCAAGTTTTTTGGTTAATTGGGTATTAAAATGCGGCCAGTAGGAATAAGCAAATTTTTCATACTCAACCTCCTTACTTTCGATAATCGCTTGTAAGGCATGAGATTTTTTAACACCCGCCTGACTTGAAACTCCCCAATTGGTGTAAAATCTGTTGAAGAAGGAAGATTCCATGGTTCCACTTCCATCCACCATCATGAGAAACTTCCGGAATGTTATGATTAACGGAAAGTGCTTTTCCTCCAAATCAACAAAAGTGTCGGGTATGCATGTAAAATCATCAAGTTTACCAATGATATCATGCATGTCTGCAACCTGACTGGAGGAGTCATCACCACTAGTAAATCTATAATCACGAAAAAGTAACATAATTTAAGATGTAAATTAGAAAAATAAAATATGTGCTCAAAGAGTAAATTATGAATAATGTAACCGACCTTCTAAATCGGCTTATATGACTCTTTATCGCCGAGCAAAGTTTTGGACTCACGGTAATAAAAACTTGCTTAATGAAATCATCTTCACTAGACCCCATTTCACCATTTTTCACATCATCTCTACATGCCACATTGCTACAAGTTCCCACATCTCGGTTGGTTTGGACCCCATGAGATGCGACAAAATATTGTTGCTCCTTTTGGACCAGCTTTGTCGTGAGCACAGTGGTCTTCCCCGTGCCGGACCGTCCCAATATGAAAGAACTCAAAGGAAACCGAATAATCTCTTTTTCTTGATCATTCAACTCAAATGGTACATCCAGTTCAGATCCGTCTTGGGCAGTGAGCAAATGTTTCGCCACTCCTGACGATAGAGCGTAAAATTTCATCAAAAGTAGACTCTCGCTGACTTTTGAATTTTCCAAGGAGTTTGAGGCAGCTGGGTCATCTGGTTGATTGTACGAATGATTTTGATGGTCTTTACGAAATTTGACAATATCATACCCGTCATGCCATGTCATCGGCACTTCAATAGCCCTGAAACATCATTTAAAATGTTAAAAATATAAAAAATAGTTAGTGTTTTGAGCCTATCAATTCTGAAGGATGACAAAAACAAAAACAAAAACAATACGTACCTCTCAAGACGTACCACTCTACAACGTTCGATATAAGCATCCGAGTACAAACAGAAGATGTTATTCATACGTCTGACAAACCGTTCGACTTGTGTTAGAGGCAGTAGGTCCCACACCCTCACTATTTGCATAAATTGTTCTTGCTTTTCTAAATCAGTGCTCCATACAAGATAAAGATCTCCAATCTTGTAAATTCGGGCTAAATCAAATATATCAGGGACATTTGTGAGGTTCTTTCTCTTCGAGCGCCATCCAGTTGCAATTTGTAGAAGAAGATTTATTGTGTCTCTTTTCATTTGTGTTGACCTCAGCTTTGTGAATGACTTTCTAAACTCATCACTAAAAAGCACCTGAAATGAAACAAGTCAAAAGATCAGCGGTGTTTATGAAGTTCAGTTACTGTAGCAATTTTTTTCAAACAGCCAACTTTTCAAGAAAAAAATATTGGTTCTAAACAGGCTCACACACAAGTTAACAACATCAACAAAAAGAGAAATCAAAATTCTATCACAAACATGGCTAATTTGTACCTTCCATCTTGCGGTACCAAAAAGCATAGAATCTGAATGGAGTAAATCGTCCAGCTGGTCAAGTTCAGTCTTCACACGCAAAATCACTTTCTTCAGCTCGTCGTAATTATTCGCATTGAACAAACAATTACGATTTTGAGCATCAATTACTAGATCTTCCCAAACTGTTCCACTTTTCAAAAGCGTGCTTGCACTTCCAACTATCCAAAGGCAATGCCTACAAGAATAAATATTTTTAATTAACCAAATAAATTAGAGAGTTCATAGAAAAATTGCTTGTATATTATGTCATTTATTTTCATTGCAACTTTACATATTTGCATCAAAAAAATTATGCTGTATGTTGTGCACGGACCTACTTCAATACTTGAAAAGAAAAACAGAAAAAATAGTTCATGAAAGATTTTATGCCAACTATTGTGTCAAAGAAAGCTTACTTTGCCCTTGTAATTGCGACATTGGTTCTTTGAATATTTTCCATAAAGCCGACAGCGGCCTTCGCATTGCATCTGACCGTCGAAAGTATGATGATGTCATCCTCTTCACCTTGAAATCCGTCAACGGACTTCACACGGACATCAAATCCATCATGTGCATCGTACCGGATTCCGACCTTCTCTTGAATCACTTTTATTTGGGCAGCATATGGAGATATCACGCCTACTGTAAGCCTTTTATCCTTGTCACTTTTACGTTTCCATGCTGCAATAAGATTTCAGAAAATAAGATTAGGAGATTGAAACATGGTAGTTACCATATATACCTAAATTGAACAGACCAATATGTAGGTAAATTTGAAAAATCACCATGTATGTGTAAATTGTGTTAACTTTTTAATTATGAACAATTCATATGATATTGAACA